>JASGLE010000046.1:3000000-3372500 GCA_030179965.1 Cyperus esculentus | reverse complement strand
CCCTGCGCTGTCAGCCACCAGACTTCTGCCCAGCCGAAACCGACATATTGCAATCCGCAGGAACAGATCTGCGATCCGCAAGCTCCATCCAAACAGCAGGATTCTGGTGCAGCAGCGCCGTGCCACGACTCAGACCATGAAGCAACCAGCGAGCAAGGAGCAGTTAGAGGAGAAAAGGAAGCGGATTCAGGCCGCTCTAGGGGTCAACCATCCTCGTAACATTGCTCCTCGTCCGACACCAGAGTTGACTCCCGAGGACAGGCGAATCAGAAACAACCGCCTAACCCTTCAAAACAAGACCGTAAACTCCACACCGCGCATCGATTTTGGGTCTCTTGAGAAGATAGGGATCCTCGGCGAGTTTACTCGCCTCACTGAGCGGGTGGGATTCACTCGCACGTTTTGGGAGATGCTCGAGTTCCTCGCGTCATTGGCTCTTCAGGATCTCTCGGATGGGACTCAAGGTATATCCTTTCGCTTAAAAGGTCGCACTTACAGGAAGAGTCTCGTTACACTTGCGGAGTGGTTCCACTTCGACCCTCACCAGACAGACTATCTCGGTTACGTACAGGAGGATAGGGTCGACTCAGATGATTCTCAGGCTGATCTCCGTTCTGCATTTTGGTTCCATATCACCGGACAACGTCTTTCGAGGACTGGTCCTCAGGACCCGCAGGTTACTTCGATCATCCATCCCGTCCTCCGTTTCATTGGTCGTGTCCTAGCGCTCTCGATCTTTTCACGTGGGGAGTCGTCCCTTAGGCCCAGACATGACGAGTTCCAGCTCATGGCCAGCATGCTTCGCCGAGATGACCAGTTGCAGCGGCCCCATCTGATGCTGCTTATGGTTAGATACTGGCTCTCGATCCTCACCACAGGCAAGCCTACTGGTATCGTCAACATAGGCTCCTATGTCACATTCATCGCCTCCAAGTTGGAGGTGGATCTACGCGGTGAGCCCGGAGGCGTTCTTATTGGTACGGCATGCCATCCAGGCAAGCTTCTCGACAAGGATGCCTTCACGTCTTGGTCATGGCTTTCCACTCAAGTTGCACAGCGTGGCCGGCCTACAAGGTACAAATGGAAGACAGAGTACGGCGACTTCAGGCTCCCGCTCCAGTATCCGCCGATTGACTTCACACGAGGTTCTACATGGCGTTTGGAGGAGCCGCTAGCAACCCCGCCCCAGCAGCAACCCGCAAGCAAGCAGATGATGTTCACTTGAAGGACATCGACACATAGTTGCCAGCAGGTACAGAAGCTGCTACAGTAAGAAGGAGGGCTGCTACAGTAGGTGTAGGAGCTGCTTCAGCAGGTACCGTTTCACATTCAAGAGCACCAGTGGAAGCAGTTTTGCAGCCAGGTCCAGGGGATTCACGCCATGCAGGCTGACACACAGGCGATAATCCGACAGTTGAAGATCGGGCAGACTCGAGACCGTGGCCGCATTTCTGAGATATATGAGCTGCTTTCTGCCATTCAAGCTGCTCAGTCCGGCGGACACCCCGTCGGCGCTCTAAACGACACCGACGCACCATGAGTCCCTCAGGTTGTATCCTTTCTCTCTCTCATTCATTTTTACATATATGGTTCTGTGCACTGAGGACAGTGCATGGAAGAGCTTGGGGAGGGAGGACAGTACGTCTGAGTTTTAGGTTTTCATTTTCATTTTTAGGTTTTCTTTTTCATTTTCATGTTTGCATTTCTGAAAACTTTTGCGAAATTGTTAAACTCAAGGGCATATGGGAATTTTTGAAGTTTGCATTGTGGAAAATTGCGCATGATAACTTTATGAGATTTGTGTTAAGGTCAGAGAATCTTGTTCTATAGTGATTAGTCCCATGAATAAAGTATGATCAATTGGAAAAGGTAGCATACCGACAGTCTGATTGAGGACGAAGGGTAATTTCTCAGTTTGTGGTACCCACGCGAATAGGTTTGGGAAATGTGGAAAGTCATGGCCTAGAGTGTATTACAAATTTCAACAAAGGAATGAACTGTTTTAAAATCCAAATCAATGAGTATTTCAAGGATGCGGTCAGGTAGGACGAGTGCACCATTTACTTTTCTTTCATCCGACTGACCGGTCCTTGAATGACTAAAAAGAGGGGTGGAGTCGCGATCAGACTGGACATATGCACTTTTATTTTCTTTATCCGACTGATTCGGACTCCATTTCTTCATAATCCAATTAATAATTTCAAGGTCCACGGAATTGAAAGGTTGAGAAAGTTGTTCACTGTGGGTTTAACGCAACTGAGATACCAACTTTGTAGTTTGATTGAAAGATCTAGGGTCCGACAAGTACGATAGTCCTACTTGCAATTCAGGTTGAGTTTCATGGAACGAGAGTCGCTCATCTTGATTTTCTGTGCCTTAGCCCATGATTATTTACAGTTCAAAATTCAAACTTGCACATGCACTCTTGGTTTAGCATTCTCTCAAAGTTTTTCCTTACATTTAGATCAACTTGGGAATTCAGGTTTAGGTCTAGGTATGGTCTGCTTCTTAGGTTCTAGGTTTTGCTTGAGGACAAGCAAGGCTCTAAGCTTGGGGAGGTTTGATGCATCGCATTTATATAAGCATTTTACCAGACTTGCACTAGTATTTTGGCCTAAAATTCTTAAGTTTAATTGCAATTAGGTAGTAAGATGTCTACATTCCAGTTAATTCTTTACTTTTGTCCAAATTTCAGGTTAATCGGGCTTTTGGAGCCAATTGGACGCGATTCGGAGCCTTAGACGACAAGTTGGACCTAGAGTAAACCTCCTGCCGTTTGCAAGACCCTTTCTGCATCTAGCAGACAGAGGTTACAGCACGTTCAAACTTCCAATCGGCGCTGGAAACTTCCTGTGGAGCAGAAACCGCTATTTTCTTGCCCTTGTGGTCCGCAACCTCGTGCCTGCGATTCGCAAGGAGTTAACTGCACAGACTGTGTATATAAGGCGATCCCTTTGGACGGTTTTGGGCATCTTTCACTCATCCATTCATTCCATCCTTTGCATCCCTTCGTGAGAGAGTGACCAGAGACCCGAGAAGGAGGAGAGAAGGCCTGATCCATCATCCGTTGAAGGAGAGTCAAGCGATTGCCTCCTCCACGCGAAGATCTCGACGCCTCGAATTCTTCTTCGGTTCTTTTGCGCCATGAACTCTTTTCTCTCTTTGCTTTCTTTGTTTTCTTGTGTCATGAGTGAGTACATCTATCAGTTCTTAGGGTTCGAATGATGACGATTGTGTTGATGGGTTAGTTGTATGTGTGGATTAACGTTGTTTCCATAATCACTTGAGATTCCCTTTATTATGTGTTTGCGATTTGTTTGTTCAATTGGTAAACCTATAGGTTATATACAAACTTAGTTGGTTAATGTAGTATCATTTTGCCAGATCCATCTGATTGCTTGCACGACTTGGGTTGATTTGTATCCGAAAGTACTCGTAAGGCGAAACTGCGTTTCGACTAACCTCGAACCGGACCCTAGAATTAACAAGTGACATGAACGTAGTTTAGAACCTATTCTACGAGTTTCGAATTGATTTAGAATTGTTAGGAGGACCAAAGGTGAAAACCGAGGACTTGTACCAACTCTGAATTGCTTAGGAATTGACGACGTTAGTCAAAACACCAACCAGAACCAAAAAAACTGCTCTCTGTTAAGTGTACTGCGGTCCGCAAGAGCGATCCTGCTGTCCGCAATCAGTTACAGAAAGTGTAAGACAGGAGTTACAAAACTGACTGCGGATTATTAGATAGATCTGTGGTTCGCAGACGGTTTTGCAACCCTAACCAACACACTGCGGTCCGCAAGAGAGGTCTTGCGGAACGCAGTCAACTGATCCTGAGACCAATCTGATTCTGACAGCCCTGAGAACGCATTTTTTATTAATTGTATTTCAGCATTTACTTGTTTTAGTACTGTTTGATTTGTGTTTACCAACTTCTGATTGAACCCCCCACAATTTACCCTAAATCCAAAGATATCCTTCTCTTAGAACTTGAATTCAATTAGAGCACTGTTTAGTATTAACTCCATCCCTGTGGATCGACCCTGAACGTACTACACGAGATTGTGCGCTTGCAATCGAGTGTATGCTTTAGGTATTTAAAGGCATATACACATTTCTGTGGTCACAAAGCCAAATGCCAAACCCCAAACTCCCATCTCGATACCTGAACCACAAACCTCAAACCCCAAACGGCAAACGCGAATACTAAACACCAAATCACAACCGCAAACCCCACACCCCATACCCAAAACGCCAAATGCCAAACACCAAACCCCAAATCCCGAACCCCAAACGCCAAACCCGAAACCTGAATCCCAAACCCCAAACGCCAATCCGTACCCCAAACCACAAACCCCATTCCGCATACCCCGAACGCCAAACCTCAAACCCCAAACGCCAAACCCTGAAACTCGAACCCCAAACACTAAACGCGAAATGCATAACGCCAAAACCCAAACCCAAAACACGAAACACGAAACCCAAACCCCAAACCCCAAGCGCTAAACGGGAACACAAAACACCAAATCCAGTCCCTAAACCTCAAACGCCAAACGCCAACCCCAAATCCCCATCCCAAAACCCGAAACCCAAACGCCAAGTGTGAAGGCCAAACAACAAACGTCAAACCTCAAACCCCAAACCTCAAACACCATATGCCAAACTTCCATCCCGAAACCCAAACCTGAAACTCCAAATGCCAAATGCGAACACTAAACGCCAAATCTCAATTCCCAAACACCAAAATGCACCCCAAACAAATCTCCAATCCCCAAACTCCAAACCCCAATCCCCAATCCGCTAACGACAAACACCAAACAACAGACGCCAAACGCCAAATGTCAAACGTCAAACCTCAAACCCCAAACTGCAAACCCCATTCCCCATACCCCAATTGCCAAACTCCAAACCTCAAACCCTAACCCCAAACGCCAAACCTGAAACCTGAAACCCGAACCCCAAATGGTAAACGTGAAACACCAAACCCCAAACCCAAAACAAGAAACCCAAACCCCAAACCCCAAGCGCCAAATGCCAGACCCCACTCCCCAAACCTCAAACGCCAAACCCCAAATCCCCATTCCCAAACCTGAACCCCGAACCCCAAACGCCAAATGGGAATGCCAAACGACAAACCCCAAACCCCAAAGGCCATACGCCAAACTTCCATCCCGAAACCCGAACCCGAAACTCCAAATGCCAGATGCAAACACTAAACGCCAAATCTCAATCTCCAAACACCAAAATGCCATACCCCAAACCCAAATCTCCAATCCCCAAACTCCAAACCCCAATCCCCAAACGCCGAACGTGAACAGCACACCGCAAACCCCAATCCCCAAACGTCAAACACCAAACAACAAACCTCCACCCCGAAACGCGAACCCAAAACCCAAACACCAAACACCAAACGCGAACACCAAATGCCAAACCGCAAACCGCAAACCCCTAACACGAACGCCAAATGCCATACGCGAATGCCAAATAATAAACGCCAAACTATAAACTCCAAACAACAAACCTCGAACCCCAAATGACAAACGCCAAACCCCAAACCCCAAATCCCAAACCCTAAACCCAAACCCCAAACGCCAAACCCCAAACCCCCATCCCAAAACCAAACCCCTAACCCCAAACGCCAAAGCCCAATCCCCAAACCCCAAACCCCTAACACGAATGGCAAACACCAAACTACAAACCCCCAAACGCCAAACGTGAACGCCAAACTACAAACCCCAAACCTCGAACTCCAAACGCCAAACGCCAAACCCTAAACGTCAAAACCCCAAACCCCATCCCAAAACTCGAATCCCTAACCCCAAAATCCAAATGCCAACACAACACGCCAAAGCCCAATCCCCAAACCCTACCAAATGCCAAACGCCAAACGCCAAATGTCAAACCCCAAACGCCAAACCCCTCATCCCGTTACTTGAACCCCAAACCCCATTCGCCAAACACCAAATCGCAATCCCAAAATCCGAACCCCAAACCGCAAGCCCCAAACCCCAAATGCCAAACTCAAAACCCTGAACCCCAAACGCCAAACTCCAAACCTCCATCCCAAAACCCGAACCCCAAACGACAACCACAAAACGCTAAACGCCAAACCTCAAACCTCAAGCCCCAAACACCAAACGCGAATGTCAAACGCAAAACGCCAAACCGCAAACCCAAACCCAAACGTGAACGCCAACCGCCAAACAACAAACCACAAACCCAAAACGCCAAGCGCCAAACACGAAAGCCAAACCTCATACCCTAATCACCAAATCCTAAACACCAAACCCCAAACTCCCATCCCGAAACCCAAACCCCAAACGCTAAAAGTGAAAGTCGAACGCCAAACACTGAATCGCAAACCCCATACCCATATCCATACCCATATCCCAAAGGCCAAAGGCCAAACCCTAAATCTCAAATGCTAAACGCGAACACCAAGCGCCAAACCCCAAATCTGAAACCCCAAATCACAATCCCCAAACCACAAATGCCAAACACCAAACCCCAACCTCCATCTCGAACCCCGAACCCCAAACAACTAACGCGAATGCCGAATGCCAAATGCCAAATGCCAAAACCCTAATGTCCAATCCCCAAACCCAATCCCCAATCCCCCAACGCCAAACCCCAAACCCCAATCCCCAATCCACAAACGCCAAATGCCAAACCCAAACCCCATACGCCAAACCCGAATCGCAAAATTCAAACCCTAAACACAAACCCCAAACCCAAAACGCCAAATGCCAAACGCCAAAACCCTAATGCCCAATCCCCAAACCCAATCCCCAATCCCCAAATGCCAAACCCCAATTCACAAACGTCATACACCGAACCCAAACCCCAAACGCCAAACCCGAATCGCAAAATCCAAACCCTATACACAAACCCCAATCCCCAAATGCTAAACCCCAAACCCTCATCCCAAAACTCGAACACCAAACTCCCATCCCGAAACCCGAACCCCAAACCCCAAACGCTAAAAGCGAAAGCCGAACGCCAAACTGCAAATGCCAAACACATACGCCTAACGCCAAACCGCAAACCGCAAACGCCAAATGCCGAACCCCCATTTGCAATCCCCAAACACCAAGCCCCAATCCCTAATCCACAAACGTCAAACACCAAATGCCAATCCCCAAACCCCATACGCCGAACCCTAATCCCCAAAAGCTAAACACCAAACACTGAATCCTAATCCCCAATCCCCAAACGGCAACCTCAAATGCTAAACCCCAAACGCGAACCCAAACCCTAAACCCAAACCCGAAACACCAAACCCGAAACCCCAAATGTTAAATGCCAAACCCAAAACTCAAAACTCAAAACCCGAAACCATGAAACCCAAACCCCAATACCCCAAACCCCAAGCCCTGAACCTCGAAACCCCAAGCCCCAAACCACAAGCCCGAAACTCCGAAACCCCATGCCCCAAACTCTGAACCTGAAGCCCCGAACCCCAAAACCCCAAGGCCGAACCCCCAAACCCAAAATCTCAAACCTTGAAACCTCAAACCCTCACCCCCAAACCCTGAACCCGAACCCTAACCCCAAACCCCAAAACTCATGCCCCAAACCCCAACTGGAACCCCCATGTTACATCAGTGTTGGTGCGGGCATTGTAACCGATGCGGTGCGAGTGCGGCAATACGCAAAATTTAAAAAAATACATGATACAGGTGCAGCAATATGTATTATTTATTAATACTTTTTAGGGAGTTGATAACTACACTCCTTAAAAAAAAAACCCTTAACCGCACCCCAATACATTTTTAGTTTAAAATTATCTTTCAAATACAACAAATCACTTTTGCCAGTTACAATTCACATTCTCAATCGAACAAAACACTTGTATATATACAATAGAAAAATCAAGAATAAAAAAAAATTCACTCAAAATTTATGAGAGTATGAGAAAGAAACAGAAAATATTACCAATTAAGTTTGGGGGATAGATAGGGGGAAAGTTAAGGGATAAAAATAATTCTCTATTTTTTATTATTTATAATAAAATTTGATAAGTAAAGCTCTGGAAAAAATATATATATCTACTGAATAGATATTGTATAAGAGAGCAATAATAATCACAAATCCATTCACAGCGTAATTGTTGATTGAGTAAGCAGCAATCCTCAATACTTGGGTTCGAATCCTAGGTCAAGAGCATTTTTCTCGAACTTTTCAGATGGCATGACCGATCTACTGAGGCGCTTTGGAGTGTAATGGCATGTGGAGCTCGCGCTGAAATGATTTGGACGTGTCCTGAGCTCCAGACGAACCCGACATGCACTCAGTCTGCAATCCGGCCGTATCGGGACATATCCAGGGCGTATCGGAGACCGAATTAATCAGCTGGTCAAACTTAATAAAATAATTTGATATGCCACGTGGTGCACCCGATACGCACCGGTGCCATATCGGATGCGCATCCACATTGGACACGCACCCGACACGCGTGCGGCAGGGTTTCTGGCGTATCGAGGTAACATAGCCGAACCCAAACCACAAACCCATAACCCCAGACCCAAAATCCTAAATCCTATCAAAAAATTATGAGTTTTGATATAGTATCAGACGATACTCAAATTAGTTGAACTTTGAAACACAATTAATCTATGAGCTTCATAATATGTTTATATAAAGCTTTCTATTTTAGAGATTTTATTTATATTTATTCGAGGATCTGTTGTCACAGTTGTCACCTGATCCCTACTCTATTAATAAAATAATCAGTGTTTCATACGTCACTTGCAAAAATCTGAAACAAATACTTAAAGTTCCAAAAATAGAAACTTTTTTGTATCCCATGAGGTTTTTGGATGTAAAGAATATAATTAGCCATAAAAATAAGAATTTAAAAGATGATTTGATATTTTTTTTTAGCTTTTAACTTACGAGGCCTACCGTATACTCACTCGGTCCGTCTAAGTAGAGATATTCAAATCTTAAATATTTTATGAACTATCAATTATTTATTTAGTAGGTCTTATTCTTAAAAATTATTTCTTCTTTGGTTGGTCCGCACTTGTACTGATTAATCTATGTGGTCTATATAGCCAATATGGGCATAGAAAAATTAATAGCTGCGGACTAACAAATTCAGGCGAATAACATGGACAAGAGGAGTTTTGTTTTGTTGTGTCGGTGATTAGCATTTGGCAGCAATCGAGCACGGTGCCAGCTACAGACGCGTTAAATGGGGCTGGCCCTACAACATGGAATTTTGAGGAAGACATAAATGCGCTTTCATCGAATGTAGGCAACGAGTACAAATATACTGTTCCAAAATTATATATTAATATATGAGTTAGACTATTATACTAACGTTAGCCTTTCGAACCGAAATGCTAACGCTTCAAATTTTATGTTATCGTATCCGAAATCATAATTTATGGTACTTAATAAATTCTTTATTTGAAAATATTGGGAAATACAAATTTTTTTCATTTTTAGAGTTTTTAAGTATTTGTTTTGAATTTTAGAAAAGAGCTCATAAATATTAATAAAATATTGATGTTTGTACATGCTATTTTCGAAAATGCAAAAAAATACTTAAAAACTCTAAAAATGAAAAATTTTTGTATTCCCCAATATTTTCATATAAAGAATTTATTAAGCACTATAAATCGTGATTTCGGACACGGGAATACAAATTTTGAGTCGTTAGTATTTCGGTCTGAAATGCTAACGTTAGTATAATAGTCTAACTCTTAATATATTGTAGGTCAGGCTGAACTTTAAGCCGTCGTCAAAATTGATAAATTGTTGATAAATAAATACTTTGTCTTAAGAAACCAAATTTGATACATGTTATATAAATGTGAATTTGAATTTGAATTTGTTGTTGCCTTACAAATGGAATTTGGTATGTCATTTTTAACAAAATTGATATTTTATTGTGTCCATATCCTCAATTCCTTACCAATTTTTATTCCAATATCAACTAACTGTTTTCTTAAATGGATTAGAAGTATAATAAATAAACTAAATAGTTACAAGTGAAAGAATCTCATATATGACAAAACTATATAATTCTATGACTTATTTATTGTCTTCGAAATATTTTACCAATTTGAAATATTACAAATCAATTGACCAATCATATCCTTACTCCTTATAAAAGGAGGAGTTGTTTTAGAGAATGAAATGGTTATCTGTCCAAATTAATTTTCAGCCATTGGATCAATACCTTTAGTTTAAACAAAGCTGTTGATTTATCAATTGTGGTGTTTCGATTTTCACCCGGACTGTAAAACCGTGTAACGGCATTAAATGTTGAACGCTTATACACGTAGTCTCTTTCTCTCTTCCTCCCAATCGCCATTTAAAACAAAACCACGCTCTCAACCGGTGCTGCAGTAACTATCTTTTAATATTGGAAGTATCAAATCATATGTGAATGTATCATCTAGGCATCATGCAAATGTAGGAAATGTATTTTATTTTGCCAAAAATAAAAATCAACAAGAACAATTTTTTTTGTGAAATATACATTCTAAAAAATTTGATATGTATAATAAAAAGTTAAACACTACCCACTGCAATACGTGGACACTTGGCTAGTTAAAAATTAAGGGGGGACAAAATAAAATTTATAACATAGTATTGGTGAGGCAGGGGGGACATGAACCCCCCAAACCCCCGTTCCCTTCGTGAACGGTAATGACTAATTAGGCATGAGAACCGGAGACATCAACCGCGAAATACAAATAGGGTATAATTATTAAAAAATTGTAATAATTATGTTCGATTTTATAGCAATCTAGACTAGAAAGATACGTAGGTTTCAAAGCTTGTAAGGCATGCCACATCATTGATCATCTTAATCCTTGGATCCATTGTTAACTATTAATCTAATGGTTAAATTTATTTTACTTTCTTCACTAGAATTCTAAAAGACATAGAGACAATAAGTGTAATTAAGTATTATTACAGAATAATTGGTGATTTCTTATAGAAAACTTCCATATAATTGTGTTACATTTTCTTTTTTAGTTTCTAGCACCAAAAAAAATTATACTACATTAATAGTTATAATTAATTTATAAGCATATTTTATACTATAAGAATGTAAAGTAGTTATCACTTATATATATTTTGACTATTTTCTTATCAACTTGAGTAGTTACACAAATAATAGCTATAAAATTAATTAATCATGTCACATACGATACAAGTTCACAACATCGCATTATGTTCTATATATTGATTTTTTTATTTTACAGATTTATAAGACCATAATAAACATATTTAATTGTCAATAGAAATAAACAATATATATATTTTTTAAAATCTCATTGAAGAATTCAAATATTTATTTTCATATATTACTATTTGTCCAGACGAAAGTCGGAGTTCCATCCCTGGTTACAACGTCCGTATCTGCTGAGATCCAAATTGGATCTCAGAACCCTGAGATCCCGAT
This sequence comes from Cyperus esculentus, assembly GCA_030179965.1. Classification (NCBI taxonomy): domain Eukaryota; kingdom Viridiplantae; phylum Streptophyta; class Magnoliopsida; order Poales; family Cyperaceae; genus Cyperus; species Cyperus esculentus. Next base: position 3,361,072 of record JASGLE010000046.1, on the reverse strand, counting down.
CCGACGGTTCTCAGAGCCCGTATCTGCTGAGTCCGGATCTCAGGGTCCCTGAGAACCGTCGGATCGGGATCTCAGGGTCCTGAGATCCGATTTGGATCTCAGCTGATTTCAGCGCCCTGGTTACACTCAATTATGTAACTTATGGACGGTCCATTAATGGACGTTAGGTAATGCTGGAACCTCACTAATTGTCCAAATGTCTTTTCTTTTCTTTTTTTTTTTTTTTTTTAAACAATACGGCAGTAGCTGCCATCAACTTATAGTATTTTTTTTTATTTTTGAGTAAAAACTAGCAGTCCGGAAGTAAAAGTTTTCAATCGCAAATTAGCACACCTCTAAAGTCATTAAATAGTTAATTCTAGTTAATTTGTTCTAAAAGAAATAGTTAGGTCAAAAGGCAGGAGAGAACGGAGTCCACACGCTGAGTGATGATGTAGTTATGAATCTTTAACTGTCTCATCTCTAGGAAACTTGAATTTGTAGAGCATTATTAATTGGGGAAGATAATTGACTTTTTGACAGCAGTCTTGTTATCTTTTCTTGGTTTGACTCAAAAAACTTCCCTTTTTAATTGCCGATTGTTGGGTGCCCATATGATGCCACAAAAAAATAAAAAAAATAAAATAAATGCCATAGACCCATAGTGATTATTGTCTATTGGATTTGGATTGATTTAAACGGTTCGGATTTTAACAAAAAAGAGGTAACTTTTTTTTTTGTTGTGGATCCCGCTGTTATACAAACAAAAACTACGACACTTTAAAACAATGGCAGCGGATCGTCATGCGAATCAGCGGATGTGAATGCGCCGATTATTGTGGGCAGTTCTGTTCAATTCAGATCTTTATTTGAATTATTTGTTACAATTACATTGCGTTGATAATTTGATACTGTTAGCTAGAATGAGAATGGAGTGCTGTGGTGGGTTGGGTTGGGAATTGCCGGATGATCAATCAAGTAAAGGATAAGTTAGCTAGCTCGCCTAACGCATTCGCCAATTAAGTTATGGGTGGTGGGTCTTCCTTCCATTGACCATTGTATCATATGTATTCATGTTATGTTAATGTTAGTAACTTAGTATCACCCAAGTCAAAGGTTCTTACATATGCAATGCAAAGGACTTAATTGTCTGTCTTCTTTAATTAATATATTCAACTATTTGGTGACACTTGACAAGTTCTTGTAGAAAATGTACAGTTAAGCTTCACGGACACAGAGTACTCCATTTTTCCGTGTTCCATATATAAATGCCATTCACAAATTAAAAGAACCATTGTAGAATGAGAATGAGAATTGATAGGGAAGAGAATCTCCTTGTCAACATTAGTTTTTGTTCTTTTTAGTAGAATACATAATACAACTACAAGAGAAGGGGAAACATTGTAAGAAGTTGTGGATTTGCCTCCGTATACATCCAAAACCAAAAATAATGCACCTACGGACGGACGGACGGACCTACCTCTCTCACGGTCTCAGTCTCACTCACTCACTCACCAACTGCTTCAAATTAAGCTCACGTCGGTCTCACCCTCCCCACTGCCCACTGCCCACTGCCCCACACCACACCACATAACATTCCCATAATTCCATCCATAATCCATTGAGCCATTGAGCAACAAACAAACTTACCCTGCCTTACCCAGTTACCCTGCCTTGCCTAGTTGCCTTCCCATCCCTTCCCTTGCTATATATATATATATATATATATTTTATATTTCCACATCTTAAATTACAAAAGAATAGTGAATTAAACCAATAAAAACACCTCCAATATATTCTCTATCCTCGACTTCTTTTATACTCCCTTTATTATATATATATATATATTTTTTTTTCTAAACCCTGTGCCGGATTCTCCCGCCAGGTCCGTTACCTTACCTATCAATATCATTATTATCAATGTCAAAGCTTCTTTGACTTCTCCTCTCCTGCCCCTTGGAAAAATACCAGAAACAAAAAAAAAAACACACACACACACACAATTTAATTTCTCTTTTTAATTTGGTCCCCAAAAGCTGTTTACATTCTGGAATGACCCCTGGCCCCGGGTGGCCCCAATTAAGCATCAGCTAGCTCTTCTTCCACTCGTCGGTGCCCTCGACGCCGACGTAGGCTAATTTCTTCCTCCGCTCGGCACGTGCGCATGCACAAATCAACATGAAACACATGGCATATACACCGTGCACATGCCAATTGGCACGAGGCGGTTCTCCCATCACAGCCCTGTGGAATACGGCCGCATAGTAGTGCAGCCCAACTGCCAAACCTACCAGCATCTGTGCCAGTGCCAGCGCTCTGCTGCCTTCACTGGATGATGAGGAAGAGAACACTGCTAACAGGTCTACAAGCTGTAGCACAAGGTATACCACATAGCCCAGTGATTGTGCCATCTGCAGGGCCCAGGCAGTTATATATCCATTTTAATTTTGTCAAAATTTACCATCTCCCATTCCCACCTATTAATGTTTATTAATGGTCCTGGTCTGGTACTTGTTTGCAAATTCAACAAGCATGCATAACAAATATTAAAATGGGACAAAATAATGACCAAACCAATCAGTTGTATGTATGTGCTGTTGCTAAAGTAAAGTATACCGAAGTTGGTCCGGCCCGACCGTAACAATTGCAATTCAAGATATAGATAGATAGCATCAAACCTGAGTCCAAGTGTAGGAAGAAGATGAAGTGGCATAGAAAAACCGCAATGGCTCGAGGCCTGTTACCAATGCTGTGACTGCAAGAGTGGCAAAATAAATGGCAAGATATGCCTGGATGAAACCAAGCAGGTGCCGAACAAGAGAGAGGCATGATTCGAGCCGTTTCAGTAAAGTGATTAGCAGAAGCAGCGGTACAAACAATAACAAAGCAGAGGCAATAGGAGCTACGATCTGTGCAAATTTGCTTCCCAGAAATGGCCTCACACCTTCCGCAATCCCAGAATTAGCGGCTGTAATGTAGGCCTTCGAAGTGATTGAGAGCCGCTCCATGAGGTCTGGCAGATCAGGGATCATGTCGTCGCCACTGTCAGTTTCCTCTAGCAATTCATTTTTGGGTTGTTTTAGTTTGGTTTTGGGAATGGGAATGGGGGTTTTTGTAGAGCTGCCGGATTTGGTAACTTTGCTGGAATTTGTTGTTGCATTGGTGTCAGGTTTTGAGAGCTTGATTTTGGGTTTCTTTGGTTGAATTTGATCTGTCTGGTCGTTAAGCTGTACAAAGGTTTTCTTCTTGAGAGGTTTTGGGTCCTTTGGGTCCGTGCCTGTGCCTGTGCCTGTGCCTGAGATGAGCTTCTCTACTTCCTCCTTGAAGTTGAGATGAAGTGTTTTCTTGGAACTGATTTTGACTTTATCCAGCTTGTCTTCCAGAGTGGGTTTCTTCTTGGAATTGAGATTGGACACAATAAAGTTGTCTTCTGGAATTGATTTGGACTTTGGAGCTGGTAAATTAGTTTTGGTCTTTTGGAAATGAAGAGGAGATGAGGTCTTGCCGGTGGTGGGGGTGGCAGAAGAAGAGAGAGAGAGGCGAAGGTGGAAAGACAGAAGCAAAATGAAGAGAATATTGACCATCTTCAGCTTCATCTTGGGGGTCGGGAGGGAGAAGAAGGGTTGGTTCTACAGGAATGGAAATGGAAATGGGAATGGGAATGGGAAGCGGACATTTATGGAGACTTCGGTGGCTGTGACTGTGAGTTGTGAGCGACAGAGCGAGTGAGAGTATCTTGTATTCATTCAAGTGATGCGGTGTTGCCACCACCACAGTTCAGACCGAAACCTACTAATTATTTAATTTAATGTGCTCATTATTTAACATAAAATCAACTTCAGACACAAAAATGTCTGAGAATTCATCATGTGAACTTAAATTTGTGAGTACATTTTCAAAAATATATCAAAATCACTTATAAAATTTCAATTTATATGACTTAATAAATTATTTATATCAAAATATCATGAAATATTATGGATATAAAAGTTTCCATTTTTAAAAATTTTTAAGTATTTATTTTAGATTTTTTAAAAATTACTATGCAATATCAATTAAATAGTCAATATTTTTGGAATCACTTGTGAAAATTCTCAAATAAATAATTAAAAATTGTTGTGAAGGGATGTCTCTAGGCAATTGAGATCGTCTGACCCGGGGCACGGTGACCCAAGGTATCCGAATCCCGAAGAGATCCAACAGGGTACATGCCCCGGGTCACCGTACCCCGGGTCAGAGGATAAGGATCCGTCACTAGGGGATGCACCGTCGTATAATACAAATATTCCTATTCTCCTGAGTCTTTTAAGTAATTTTATTAAAAAAAATAATACTTCAAAAGTTGTAGAATTATAAACTTTTTCTTTGTAAAAGATTTCTGATAAAAAAAAAAATTGATGAGGAAGATTATTCAAAACGGTCCAGATATACAAATACCAAAATAGATATCAAAACAGATACCAAGTTATAATATAAAATATATCTAAATCGAAACATTAGCAGGTTATCTTAAAACAATTAATGTATTAACTTGAAACGTTTTAGTATTAAGTTAAACTAGCATATAACCCGTCCAATGGACGGGATGGCTTCCTGTTAATTTTTATATCCTTTTTGGTAATAAAGTTTGTATGGCAATAAGTCAGCCTTTGCGCTTCAATAATAAACTAAATCCCTCTAATTCTAAATAAACTAAGTTCCTTAAATAAACTACATAAACAAATAATGGCACAATAAAATAATTTTTTATACTCTAAAATTCTAAATAAACTAAAACCCTTAAATAGATCATTACTCATTGTACAATAGCACACACAAATCAGTAATGGCAGCAAAAAAATACAAAAAGTCAACAATTGTTGACGTCTATTGCAGTAATTCTCAGCCACAGTATGAAAACCCAGAAACTAATAAAGCATTAAGCCAGATAGAGTCTAATTCAAGAAGTATTATCTTTTAATACGAAAAGAAACTTGAATGAATTTTTTTTTTACCATTTAACACATTGGTTTTTGTTATGGATAGAGAAAGCATCAACCTGGCAGGCAACATCAAGATAATGTCACAAGATTTCCAATTTGTCACGTTAAGAATTAACATCAACAATATCTGATTTGTACCTTTAAAAACCAAAAAGATCAATTATATAATTCTTATGTTTGTAGTGCAGCACATGTATGATTTAAGGGCACATGCTATAGTAATTGACCATTTCATGTGTGAGAAATTTCATCAGACAGTTTGAGTGCACACAAATTTATCACACTATGAATGAGATAGACATGAAAACTTTGATCAGACACCAGAAGGCAACAAAGCATATGCAATCTAATCAGCGTTCTTGTTAAATTAAATTTTTAGTAGTGGCTTTGCAATTTTATTAGCATTATTACATCTTCTATCAGTACAAAAGGCAAATTAAACCTATTCTTGATTAAATACCAACGAAATATATGAAAACAATAATTAATTAATGTTTTTAACAAAATCACATAATTCTAAGAGATTAAATACCATCACCTTGAGATAATTCGTTTATCATTTAATTGAAGTGCAATTGTAGAACTTTCACAAAGACAAGTGCATCAGCCGTCTACATGTCCATCTCTATATTGTTTTGAACCCTCACAGCAACTCAATCAACCCTTTCATCTGAAGAACTTGACTACATTAAAACCTACATCGAAATTGTAGATTTAATAAGCATTCACATGTTTATTTTTGTTTTATCCAATAGCCAAAAGAAAAACTTAAAATCAAATAATAATTGATAGAAGACAAAATAATGAGCAGTATGAAATAATGCGAGAATCAGAACTGACAAAAGCAGGTATGACGCAATGAAAATCTTTACAGAAGGGAATCAAACAACTTAAAATTGAAAACTAAATTTGTCTATTACTTCCATTAATTATTAATCCGATTGAGCATGAAAAAGCACACTAAGGATAAGAGTTGTGATGAACTTAAAGTCGTGATGAGAATAGCATTAACTAAACTCAACCTAGGCCTAAAATTTATACATATTACCAATTACCAACATAATAGTCCTAAGCTTCTTGCCAATCTACAATAGATATGTATAGTTCTTGAAATAAGGCAATTATCACCATCGTTGGTCAGAAAGTTCACACATTATTCTATTTCGAGGAGTTAACCATGGAAATCTTGACACGGCCTGGCCGCAAACAAAGTAAAATCCTTTTGTATGTAAAAAATTGCGTATTAGATGATACGTACCGAAGAGACGGCGTTTGTTTGCACCTCCTCCGAGCGTTGCTTTAAGATGGAGACCTATGCCATATCTAACTTTTCTTAGCTAGGTCTAACCCAATCTAACTTTGATGCTAACTCTTCTTCGAAATTTCTTCATTGGCTTAAATTGTTGCAGCAGCAATACTTCATCACTATCTCCAATCTAATAAATTTTGAAGAACTTGATATATTTGTAAGGTAATCTGACTTATATCAGTACAATAAATCATTAAATGAAATTATAAAGGTTAAATCAGATTGATTGTGTACAAATAGAGCAGCAGATCATTAATTCAACGCTTTCAGAGAGGAACTCAGAAGCAAGAAGGAGAAAAAACTGTAGGTGCTACCAAATGGAACTCTATCTTGGGCATTTTAACAAGAGGAGGGATCCATTGACAATGCTTATAATAACAATCTTGACAATCAAGAGTTTAAAAATTTTGTAATAATTCATAAAAAATCTTAAAAATGAAAAAACTTTTATGGATGCATTCTTTAACTTATAGATTAATAGTGTTTTAAATTTCAATCAATTTGAACATCATTTGATAGTTTATCAAAATTTTATACATTTTTTAACGGTTGAAATTTAACGAGCTTTAAAGAGCTATCAAACGTCACTTAAATTGAATATAATTTGATACATAATCAATCTATAAGTTAAACAATATCTCTATAAACTTTTTTCTATTTTTAAGAATTTTTAACTATTTTTACAAATTTTTTAAAATCTTGATTGTCAAGATTGTCATTTTAAGCATTGTCAATAGATCCCTCCTCTTTTAACAAACACTTGATATGCAGCACTTTTTTTTAGCCTGACACATATCTTTAGTTAATTCCTATTACGTACCAACAGTTTAGTTACCCCATTGGCCATTTCTCGTTTCAGATAGGGGTTAAAATAAAAATTTCCCATCATTTATTATTAAGAGATTTCTGCGATGGCATCAAAGAAGTGGTTTCTAAGATTTCTGAGGGACGATTCAATTTTTTGAAGGAGACATCTCCTCTCTGATTCCAATAGTTGCAGCAGAAATGATAAAACGTAATTAAAATGCTAGTAAGAGAACTTAACCTTTGAGAACATGAAATATGTGATCATCACCTCTCTGCCTTGATCTATTTTCACTGCACATTAAAGGATCTGTCAATTAAGTATGGTTATGGTCTGTTACCGGTAAATTCAATAATTGTGCCTAGAGTGATCAGATTCTAACTCCTCCATTGGAAATCATCTGATATTGGTCTGCTTTTCTAAATTCAGTTGTAAATAAATTTCTATTAACTTACTAATTAGTTTAATTGGTTATCATTGCTTCCTTCGCAGGTTTGAGAAATTTAGAAGGATCTGAGCTTCTTGATGAACGTAATTGCTATGTTTCCTCTATCAAGTAGTCAAATCATTAAAAGATGATTACTGTTTCATCTTCCCAAATCGTTTGTCCAACCACAATATTTGCAAAACGTTTTGCTGAGAGAACATCCAGGTTTTCAAAGAGTTAAATTATAGAGAGAGGCCTGAATTTTAGAAAAACAATTTCACCTTTCTACTGAGCGGAGAGGAAGGTGGATAAGAGCCGATCAGAGTGGATGTCCTCTCTGGCGAGTTGGCGTCGTTTCTGCAGAGCAGAGAGAAGGGAGCGTATATCTGACAATTGGAGAGAAGCGTCCCTTCAGTTTTTGTTTTTTTTTATTTTTTATTTTTATATTTTAACTTCGCTGGATGAAAGCGTGAATAGGAGATGAGCGGTATATTGAAGTGGTGACGTGGCAGCGTACAAGTGCGGTCTTTTTCTTCCAGAATTATATAGTTACATAGATGATACAAATCCTAAATTAAATCATCTACTTGAATCACTATTAAATCCTTAAATCGCTAAAAGAATATGTATGTGGAATCAAGATGAAGTAAAAAAGGAACAAAAAAATATTAATATAATTTAATCTCATTAAGTTTCAGATTAATTTTACAGATGTTAAATCTTAATTGCAATATGTTTCATATTAACGTTAGATTAACTTAACATAGTATCCATTTTGGTAGTGATTGTGGTATCTCCGAGACATTTTCCTATTCCAAATTTGGAGATAAATTAGCTAACGGTAAATTATTCCGTTATCTATTTTTGTGTTGGATGATGCATATCACATTTAATTATAAAAGGCATAGTGTTTGAAGTCATTTCAATAACATATACATTAAAAATGATGAAAATTTAATCTTTGTTTTGGGAACCATCGATAGAGGAGAAAGAGTTATAAAATTGAAAGTGATGATTTTTGTTAATTGTGGATGTGGATGTAAATAAAATCAAAAGGAGACATATAAAATATTTTATATGATATATGCAAAAGAAGCTGAAGTTTGGAAAAGTAGAAGAGGATATCCTTCTATGTGGGCTTCTATGTGGGGGTGGGCCAAATATATTGAAGCTGGAGCGTACTGAAATCCAATTTGACAATTAATGTTTTAGAATCAGCGAAGGGAAGAGCCCAAATTAAGTCGGACTCGAGTACTTGGTACTGAATTGAATGAATGAATAAGAAGAGATAAGGGAAGGGAAGGGAACTAGGGACGGGAGGCGATCCGAGAGGCGATGGGCGGGGGAGAGGCGATAGGGCTATTGAGCATCCATCCGGCCCTGCTACAGCGCACTACCAGGGCCAGGGCCAGTCCGAGGAGGCTCTTCTTAGGAGTAGCAGCTGCTTCTGCTTCTGCTTCTGCCTCTGCCTCTGACAGTCAAAGTAGCAGCGCTGCAGCAGCTCCACTCGCCTGCCCCATCTGCTACTCTCCTCTTTCATCTCAACTTCTCTCCTGTCGGCGCTGCAACAAACAGTACCCGAATAACGGAACATACCTTGATTTGACTCTCACCTCTACTTCCCGCCACTATACTGAAACCATGCCTGCAGCAACCGAGCTCTTCCGCACCCCCCTCGTCTCTTTTCTCTATGAGAGGGGCTGGCGCCAGAATTTCATCTGGGGCGGTTTCCCTGGCCCTCAACAAGAGTTTCAAATGGCCAAACACTATCTCGAGCCAACCACCGGAGGAGCCATTCTCGATGCCAGCTGCGGCAGCGGCCTCTTTTCAAGGCTTTTTCTCACTAGTCGCCTCTTTTCTCAAGTCATTGCCTTGGACTTCTCAGAAAATATGTTGCGTCAGTGCAGTGACTTTCTTCAGGCACACAACATCCCAAGAGAGTATACTTTAATAACATATATACTTTCACTTCCCCTCCTCTCCTCTCCTCTCCTCTCCTCTTTCTTCATTTAATTTCTCTACATTCATTCATGTATTAAATCCTTTAATTTCAAATTGTTTACTTGTTAGCAATTTACTGTTGGTGAGGGCAGACATATCACGCCTACCGTTCCCTTCAGGATCCATTGATGCTGTCCATGCTGGAGCAGCCCTCCATTGTTGGCCATCACCCGCAACTGCTGTGAGCTTTCTTCTTCCATTCAATCATCTCTAACTTTCTATTCATTCTTTTTTTCTTTGGAAAAATTTTAAGGCTAGTTTGCTTATTGATTTCTTAAATTATGGATTATCTGAGTTGCATTAACTTGTGTTGTCTTCCAGTTGGTCCTGATTCTCTTACTAGTTTGAATTGTTAAGTTACTTCTTTTTTCTATTTTAAAAATAAAAATTATTGACATATCAAATAATATATCTATATATTGTGGATGTTTAACATATCGTCAATCTTTTTAGATATCACAATGTTTTACAAATTCGAATTATATGAAACATAAATGCTCTAAATAATATAACATAGAATTAGGCTACGGTACTATGCATATCATAGTTTTACCATGCTATGCGACTTGTATCTTAGTTTTCGGTGTCAAAATAGTCAATCCGAACCGCTCAATGTGATCTCTGTATCAAAATATACTAGGAAACCAAATTTTGCAAAATTTTTTTGCTATTTTTAATGATGGGGAGAAAATCGTTGTTTTGTATGAATCAGAATCCTTGGATCTAGCTATTTTCTCCCCATCACTAAAAATAGTGCATTATCCCTTGTTTCTTTCCTAACAACATTATAGTGCAAGTAAATTCCATTGTTATTTAATAGTGTCTTTTTAAGACCAAGTTGGGCATGTGATTCTGAAACTATCTTGCATTAATAAAGTATGAACTTCTGTTTCATTTTCAATAAGGGCCCAAACAAACTAACAGAGAAGCACCATTCTAATCATGATATAACATATTCGCTAGTCTGATCTGCTTCCTAAAGCTTTCTAAGGTGCTTTAGATTGTTATTAAAAGTTGGATGAATGTGCACTATGATATACATTGGAGATTGGGCTGCACATGGGTTGATGCTTTCTCTCTCTCTGCATGCATCTTTAGTAAATAAATAAAAATATTTTTTATCCTTGCATACTGAAGCATTAGGAGTTTAGGATCCTCGAGAGGGGAGGGAGGACAATAACCATTTGGAAACCAAAATAGGACTAATTTATTGATAACTTGAACAATGTATAATTTTTGTAAGGATATTATATTCATGACATGGGCTTTCTTTCCTGTTAATTTATGAATCTAATTCTTAGTGTGATAGACCACCCTTTGCAACCCAAATTTCATAATGTAGCCAACTCTGCCTGTAGTGAGTTTTTTCTTTGCACCCTCTTTATCTTTTGAAGGTGGCAGAAATAAGCCGAGTTCTTCGGCCAGGAGGTGTGTTTGTTGCAACAACATTCATTATTGATCTTGTGCCCCCAGCTGTTCCTTTCTTGAGGTTAACTCGACAGGTAAAATACTATAGTTATACAATAAACAAACTTTATACTTCTTTATGATTTTTTTCTTTTAATTTTGTCAAGGTGAATTCATGACAGTTACTTATCGTGTGCAGTATATTGCTCAGTTCACAAGCAACACAATATATGTGTCAGAAACAGAACTCGAGGACTTGTGTAGAGCATGCGGACTGGTTGATTTTACATGTGTGAGAAATGGGTTCTTTGTAATGATATCTGCTAATAAACCGGGTTTATCTTGTACAGCTGCCGATATGCAATAACACAATTACACAAGTCATCTTAAATGTGAAGTAGTATATACAATTTCTGGCATGGACTAACAGAAGTATTCTTTGTTTGTAAAGTATGCAATAACGGCAGTATTTTGTATGTAATTGCATTCTATAAATGAAGTTTTTTTTTTTTTTTTTGACATGGTGATTGCCATTGGTGAGTCAAATGTACTGTAACGTATTATCTTATTGAGGATCAGCTTAATTCCTGACCGATTCTTCTATCAAGGAACTGTTTTGCTTTTCTTCAGACTCTTCGCATTATTGTTATTCTTCTGCGAGTATCATCCTCATTGTTTCGTGATGCACCATGGAAAGGAAAAAAAAAAAAAAAATCTTAAACTCTTTGCAAGACGATGATTTTACAAAATCGTTGGAATTTAGTAAGGCCAACTCAGAAGTCAGAACTATATATTTCAAATATCATTGCTTCCAAAAATATTACCGGCCCATTCAAGAAACAAATGACTTTCCTTGAGAGAGTAGTACTATAGTAGGAGAAAAAGAAGGCAGGAAGAAAGGAAGGAAGAAAGAAAGAGTAACAAACATGCTATCCCTAATTCCCTATCCTGCTCGTGTGTTGACGATTTCATCCCCAAATTCTGTATCGAAGTTGCCTAATTGAATGTCGTTATCAACCAATTTTGGACTCTCCATCTCAATCTGCTCGTCTTCAAGAGACATGAGAGCATACACCTGAGCTCGGTCCCTGTCTTTTGGATAAGTGCAGTACAGGAAAGAGTAGATAGAGGAACAAAATACCATGGGAATCGCAACAGCAGTGTAAAGCGCCTTAGCTAACGAGGCTGCATTTTCTCTATTGATGGTCGGATCATTGCTCATGCTGTTATCTCCGATTTTGTAACCGTACATTTTCTCCGCAAGAATGCCAACAATCGGAGGAGCAAAAGACGCAAATATTGACTCAAATGCAGAGTCCAGCGCGTAGATGCTTGTTCTTGATCTCACTGGTACAATTTCGGAAAAGATTGGACTGCACAAAATATATAATGGATAAAACATCAACAAAGAGGGAAAACAGAAAAACAATAACAAAATACAAATACAAATACAAATTAATAGGATGATGATTAGTTAGAGCAATTATAATATACTTGTTCGTAGCAGGTGCATTCCAAGAGATAATCAGACCCATAACAAAAATAACAACAGCATGCCAAGCTCCTGTGGATGGATCATATGGTAGAGCCAATAGCAACACTGCTCCTAAGGGAATTGCAGAACCTGCACTGATTTGAGACAAAATAATTCTGCCACCATTTGGAAAATGGCGAGCAAGAAAATCGCCCATCTTGCCCCCAAAAAGTCCTCCGAGTGAAGTTGCAACCGAGAAAAGAGTCACAAGAAATGCGGTATACCCATGAGAGAAACCGATAAGCTCGAACCACATTGACAGAAAAGAGAGGGCATACCATGGGAAACAACCCATGACACCTTGAGCAACAATTATTTGGAAAGTCGGTATTCGCATGACTGACTTTGCCTCTCCTAAAAAATCCTTCACACTGTCAAGTACAGCTACAGACTCCCCTAATTCAGTCTCTTTCTTTCCAGAATTAACAGCATCTGAAGGAAAGTGTGGGTCTACTGCAAAGACCCGCACAAGCGAACCAACTATGATACTTATAATCGCTACCAGGTGGAATGAAATTCGCCATCCGGCTATACCCATGACTGAAGTTGGTGCTAGGAGGAGACCAAAGAAGCTTCCTAATATGGCACCCATGCATCCAGTGAACTGCAACCATCCGAACGCTATACCCCGTGAATCGGCCTCAGCACAGTCAGCGACCAATGAAGTGACGGCCGGTGCTACTAAAGCTAATCCAATGCCATTCAGACCTCTTGATATTGCAACCTGGTTTATAATATTGATGCCAACTGTTAAACAGGAAAATTAGCCAAATGCATGGCAGAGATTAGAAATAAATTAATTAATTACAGACAATATATACCTGAAGGAACGAACTAGAAATGCCGACAAGGAAAGTCGCCCCGGCCCACAAGAATGCACCCAAAGCAATAACATGAGCCCTGTTGTATCGTGATGCCATGTAGGCGGCAAGAGGGTAACAGGATGCTTGTATGATTGATCGGAACAAAGTCAATGATCCAAGAGCAGTTGGTGTGGCGTGTAGTGCCGCACCAACTTCTCTGTACACCGCCGGCAGCAGCGCTTCATCTGCCCTTTCCATGATGGAGGCAAGGTTGACTAATACTAGGGTTGTCTTTACATTCATTTTATCAATCCCCATTTTTTCTGTCTGCAGGAAGAGGGAGGGTATGGAATTGGAGAAGCTGACTTAGATCTACATGCCTAACAATTGGGTTTTAGTGTATAATTAATTCTTCTACTAAAAGACACCATAGACTATGATAATTATATATACTTTTACATTAGCACCCTTCATTAAGTTATAATATAACAAAATATTGATAATGTTCTACTTTCCAATGGTTTCATTAAGTTTTGGCTTGGAATGCATAACAAAAACATTGCTGTTAGTTAATTAACTAGTCCAGTCACTTGCCACTTTTCTTGGGTTTAGTTTAATTATTCTAATCGATTTCTTTGTTGTTGTTAACTAGCTAGTTATATTATATATTAAGTTCCGTTTGGTTTTCGAGACCTGGAGGTGAGAGTACGTACGTAGGATAGGCCAAGTGAAGTGTTTGGGTTTTCAAGTTAAACTGGTCAATTAGTCGCTGCAATTTTGGAGTACTGATTTGATGCCCAGTTGGCAGTTGCCCACCATCATGTTGTGCAGCACGATCGAGGATCAGTTGGATCACTTTAAGATCTGTATTATTATTGCGGCTCATATCTCGAGACAATCCAATAGTCAATAGTCAATATATATGCTGCACAGACACAGTAGAGGATATGGATCAGCGAACTTGAGGAGTTCCTAACTTAATAATTCTATCTCTAATTATTGAGAAGCAATTCATTCCAACTATTTTGTTATATATTAATTGATCAGTTCAACTTTTAAGTTGATCCATTAATTAATTTGATTTGCTGTAAGGTTGTACACATTCTTTAGTGAATAGAGTAATGCGACATATATATGATGTTTAATTTCTTATATAGTTAAGATCTACTGATAAATGCAGATCTGAGGTTATGCAATTGCACACCTCTTTCAAAAATTTCAAATAAATGCAAGTAAACAATAATTGTTACTTCGGCATGCATGTGCAGGAGGGGTACAAGGAAAGACATTGGTAATTAAATCGATGAAATGAATAATTAGGTTTATCTAACAATAGCTTTTAAAACAAACATATATATATATATAATATAGACTTTTATCTGCTTTTTTATTGATCACATTGATAGTAAGTTATATAAATCTTGTACAAAAATACTTGTATTGAGGTGAATATGTGACCTGCAGGAAATATATATATATAAATGTTATCTTAGAAAAACGTAAATTAATGAATGCTAAATTAATCTAAGATCGATTCTGTTATTCATGATTAAGCAGATCGAAATCATCAAATACCACATAAGATATATAACATGTAAATTAATAATTAATAGCCTAATAAAGCGATCTATCTCTATAGCCAAAAATTCAATTACTCTATGATTTATCTATTTCTATATTCTTATTATAAATGTTGGTGGTGTACAGAACTTGATTCATCACAAAGAAGTATCACTCCAGATTTATTACATATTATTGATGTCCTAGCAATTTTTCTGTGCCTACATCACAGTCAGAGCCTTCTCCATCTCCACCATGATATAAGTCAACAGTACTCATCTCATTGTCAAGATCTGATCCAAAGTTTTGGAGGTAGGAATGAGCTGTTTCCAGTTTTGAACTCTCCAACTCTATCTGCTCAGTTTCTGATGCAATCAAGGAATGCATTCGGGCCCGTTCTCTATCTCTTGGGTAACTGCAATACAACAAGGAGTAGATAGTGCAGCAAAGTAGCATTGAAATTGATACAGATGTGTAAAGAGCCTTGGCCAAAGACGCTGCATTTTCTTGATTGATCTTAGGATCCTCGCTTCTGCCGTGTTGTCCAATCTTGTAACCATAGATATGCTCAGCTAAAGCACCAACAACTGGTGGAGCAAAAGAAGCTAGTATCGACTCACAAGAACTGTCCAGTGCATAGATGCTCGTTCTTGATTTCACAGGCACGATCTCAGCAAAGATTGGACTGCATATATATGTTCAAAAGTAGTTTAACAAACAAAAAAAAAGAACCTTAATTAAGCATCTGAGAATTTATTATCAAAACTTAATCATGGGTTTAATAGAGTTTCAGCAGTTCAGATGTAATAATCTACAGTTGGCACTTATTGTGGGTCTATTGCGCAAGTTATGGAATACGGAGGACTGATAATAATGCAAATACAAATCTCTTCCAAAATAAGATTAAATTGAATCAACAAATATAAGAAGCTTACTTGTTTGTAGCAGGGGCATTCCAAGAGACCAATATGCCCATTACAAAAATCACAATAGCATGCCAAATTCCCGTCGAAGGGTCATATGGTAACACCAACAACAGCACAGCAGCAGAAGGAATTGCCGAGGCCGCACTGATCTGTGATAAAACTATCCTCCCAGCATCAGGAAAGTGCTGAGCTAGAAAATCCCCCAACTTGCCTCCAAAAAGTCCGCCAATTGCAACGGAGGCTGAGAAAACAGTCATCAGAAAACCAGTGTAAATGTGAGAGAAACCAATGAGTTCAAACCACATGGGGACAAAAGAGAGACCGGATCCTGCAAACGAGCCAGCAACACCTTGAGCGATGATTATTTGAAATGTCGGTATCTGCATAACGCCCTTTGCTTCTTTCAGAAATTCTTTCACCTCTTCCAGTGTAGACTTCTTTGTGGATTGCTTCTTTGCCAAAACAGCTGAGATATAATGTGGGTCGACAGCATAGAACCAGACGAGCAATCCAACGATGGTGCTGATAGCCGCAACTAGATGGAAAGCAATTCTCCAGCCAGCTATGCCCATGAAGGAGGACGATGCAAGGAGAAGGCCGAGGAAGGTTCCAATGATTGAGCCCATGCTTCCAGTGAGTTGCAGCCAGCCGAACGCTGAACCGCGTGATTCTTCTTCGGTCAAATCAGCAACCAAAGATTGGATCGCTGGTATCACGATTGCTAATCCAATACCATTCAGACCTCTTGAAACTGCAACCTGGCTTTTCGATCGTTTTATATATTATATTATTGTTCAATCAATTTGAATTTTGAACATGCACAAGTAAATAATTAGCTAGGAGTAAGTAATTAAAAATTAAAAACCTGAAGGAAAGTGGTGGAAATGGCTACAAGGAAAGTTGCAGCAGCCCAGAGAAAAGCACCGAGCGCAATGACATGGGCCCTGTTATAGCGGGATGCCATGAAGGCAGCAAGCGGATAGCACAGGGATTGTACAACTGACCGAAACAGCGTGAGTGATCCAAGACCAGTCGGAGTAGTGTGTAACGCCGCACCGACCTCCTTGTACACGGCTGGGAGCAACGCTTTGTCGGCGCTGTCCATGATTGAGGCAAGATTGATGAAGACGAGGGTTGTTCTTTGCTCCCCAGAATCCATTATTCTGCTCATAGATCCAGATTGACCTGGTCTGGGTCTGGGTCTGGGTCTGGCCTGGGGTGGGGGACTACAAATGAAAGAAAAGAAATTAAAGATGAGCGGTACTTCCCTCTAAAATATATATTTAATTTAAGCGAGACTTCTCCATTTTCTTAAAAGATATATAGCAAGGAACTTAATTTCAGCTATAAACTTTTTTATTGCCATCTGTCACAATTGTATTGCCGTAATATATGGATAGAATAGAATATTCTATCCATAGAATATTAATTACAAACTCTTTTCAAGGTTTGCGTACTACCATTTTCTGGTACAACATACACACATGGGTACATACATGTACACAAGCACATGGCATCTTGGTTCCTGCTACTCTCCACCATGTTTAGTTAGGGAATAAATGAGGAATTATATAGTTGACATGGTGGTAGTGTTTTCTAATCATAATTTTTTTTTAGATAGATGACGGTCAAGGTATTCAGATTTTAATGTCTATAAAAGACCTATTGTCTAAATTTTAAACCTTTGGTCCTCTTTTATGTGCACTACAAGAGAGCATTAATTGTCTTTTGGTACTAGGCCAAAATTTATGTTTATGGAACATCTCCGTAGAGTTCATAATTTACAAATTCGAGATAAAAGTTATAAAATTGATGTAACTGTTACAAAATTTGTATATCTAAACATACGGATAGTTATTTTATGGATGGAAGATATGTTTCTCAATTTAAACATTGTTCGTACTAAGATTCTTCTCCCCTTTCTTTGGACCATTCATAAACTTGATGTCTCTGAGACTGATTGTGTGTAATATTTAAGTTCTTTGACAATTTCTTAATAAACAGGGACAAGTTCACAAGAAAAAATGTACAAGCATATATAACTTGTGTTTTGCGGAAATTTGTTGCTCATTAAATTTAAAACATGGTAAGTTTACTAAAAAAATTTTAAAACATTGCAAGGTCCAAACTATAATCCACGGTTCTACAGCTGTATCGATCTTAATATGTATAGCGCTAGATAGAGATTTTAGAGGTAGTAAGTTGAATTGTTATCATCTGACCTGCTGCACGGTTACCTGGCAGAGAGAGAAAGACACACACATCGAAGTGGGGCCCACCGAACCGAGCTCCTCTCTGTCGGGCAACCCTGCAACAGGTCAGACGATAAGCACTCGTAGTAAGTTATGCTCAATCCATGTAGACGGTAGGGGGTCAAGCATATAGTCAGAGTTTTATCCATAGTCCACCAAGTGGAGTTGTACCGACAAGTTGTCGAAGGAGCCACAGTTTAACAACAGTCCGGGAGGGACATATATTTTTAGGAAGGCTTACTAGACATCAGGTGAGCTAGTAGAAACTATGAATTTCTCAGGTATGATTGGCAGATTTAAGAAATTAAATACAAGTAACTATATATATACTGGAAGACATGAATATACAGAGTCCTACCTACAAGGCAAGACCTACGGGAGGTAGTAGGTGGGTCTAGGACGACTCCACTGGAAGTCTCTACCATAGGAGTGACTATATTTAAACATGTTGTTGACCCCGAAACCAAATAGAAGAAGGCTTCAGAGAAGAAGCCGAAACGATGTCCGTAGAAAAGCAAGGTGAGGCTCTGTGGAAATGTCGAATTAAGAATGTGAACACAACGTTTGCAATTAGGACAGTCATTGAAGACGAGCTATCAGAATACATAAGAGAAGCCCCTATACTAAAAGTAGCATGGGAATAGGATTGACAGAAAAGTTCGTAGCTCATAATTCGCTTGTATTCAGTTCGATTTGAGCTCGAGTTTGATTTAGCTCGTTTTTTTTTTTCTTGTTAGCTCGAGTTCGATTTAGTTTGGCTCAATTTTTTCTTGATTTTATTTGGATTCAAGTCGTAATAGCTTGATATATATTAATTTGTACATATTTTGAACTATCTTGTCAAAATTGTTTGTAATAATATACCTATTTTATTATTTAATTAATAAAATATGTTTGTTTTATTGTTGAAATTGATAAAGTACCAAAATTTTTTAACCATAATTTATTATTAAATTAATAAAAATACATATAATTTGATTTACATTTTCAAAAAAGGAAAAATAATATACTTATTTTAGCTCTAATTATTTATGGCAATATGAAAAATAAATATAAAATAATAATACTTGAGCTTGTCTGAAGCTCGGAACTCAATTCAAGTTCTAACTAGTTCGATTCGGTTTAGCTCGAGTTTGCTTTAATTAGCTTGAATTTGGTTTATCTCCAATTTGATTAGATTCAAGTTTGATTTAGATCAAGTTTGATTCGATTAATCTAATTAAGTCCTGCCTGGAACATTCTAGCAGCATTCTTCTCGAAGAAGAACGATGTGCACCTCCAACTACTTGGAATGAGCTCATGACAATCTCACAAGGTAACTTTGATGATTAACTAAAACTGAGGTGAAATATCTATATAGTAAGATTACTCAGAAAGACCCTCAAGAGAAGATGAATGAGCAAAGGATGAGAAGGATTTTTATAAACTGGCTAAAGCCCAAATAGAGCGGGTTTATAACAACTATTCAAGGTTGGCCAACAAAGCCAATACTCTTGGACTTGGAGAATATGCTCACAAATCAGGAGACTCTAGTGAAGCAAATGACCGAAGTCTCATTGAAGCAAGAAGAAGATGCCTTGTTCAACAGTCGAAAGACGGATCGACCTGATAGGAAATCAATAGGTAGATTCGAAGTAAGGTCTTTCCAGCAAAAAAAGTCTAAAGAGAAGACTATAACTTTTTAGGGGAGATCAAGACTTAGCTAATGACGATGAAGACAATACGATCGGTGCTATAATTGTGGTAAAGAGGACACTTCGCACGAAAAGAAGAAATGCCATGACAATGTAGCAACCTCAAGAAGCCAAGACATAGTCCAAAGAGCAGTGGCTGTGAAGAAGTATGAAATGCAAAAGAAGCACTCACAACCGCAATCATGGAAGATGAATAAAGTCTCGCAATGATTAGAATGGAGATGGCACTGGAGGATTTTCTATATGAAGAAGATTGGGATACAATGTTGACTATTGGGAAAACAATCGATAGTTGGCATAGAGGTTGCCGAAGATACATATGAGTCTGAGATGGAAGAGGAGCTTGATATGGAGTCATGGTTGATCAAAGGTGGAGAAGACGTCATAGAAGCTAATAAGCTTAAGGAAGAAGAGCATGACATCGAATCATCCTTTATCAATGGCGTATATGATATCGCATATGCCAATAATCTCGAGGAGATGCAGGTCATTGAGTGATTTGTTGAGAAGGAAATCGACAAAGATTAATGCCCAGGCCACTAGTGAATCGGATTCATGAAGTGCAGAATTAAAAAGTTGGGCTACAAAGGAATAAGCATGAATTACCAATGTATGAGATAGATACTAATTAAATAAGATTGCCCAGTACAGCATGAGAAATGCACATGTTGAAGAAGCTCCAAAAGATCAAGAAGGCAGCAAATCTGAACAAGATAAATCACATGGTAGAAGGTTAACGTACAAACTGTATGATGATTTAGATAGTCGAGGAGTATCGAAGATCAAGGTAAAACCGATAAGATCAATTACACCATGAGAAGTCAGCATTGAAGGGGAGTGTTGAGATGCAACACTAAGGAACCCCAAACCTAATCAAAAAGATTTCTAGAATTACCATAATAAATCTAGCTCATATCTTGTCTAGAAATTTTGGTAATAGTAGAGTATCTCTAGATACAAAATATCTAATATTCTAGAATTCTCCAATAGCAAGTATAAATAGAGGTGCTAGGTCCCCATCTGCAATCAAGCAAAACAAGAGCAAGGAAATCCACTTGGGAGTATAGTTTGAAGGTTTAGTATTTGATAGTAGTTATAATAATTTTTTTTTTTGGAAAAATTTGTAACAATGTTTTGAGATATAATAAATTTATTGTTCTAGGTAGTGCCTCCATGCATGCTCTACATGGGCCTTGACAAACAGAGACACAAAAAATATCTAAATACATATTATCTTCTATCTAAATTAATATTCCTAGAATAAATGCACCTGCTAATTTTATCCTTATTACCAATGATAATCTTAATCTGTAGTGTATTCATTCATCTGGCTCCAAATTCTGGAGCGGAGAATAATTTGCGACAACTTGTGAAGTCGCCAGCTCCATGTCTTGAGTCTCACAAGCGATCCTAGAGTACATTTTGGCACGATCTCTGTCTCTAGGGTATGTGCAGTACAAGAATGAATAAATGGAGCAGCAAAGTGCCATTGGAATGGCGACAGCGGTGTATAGTGCCTTGGCCAAAGACACTGCATTTGCTTGATTGATCTTAGGATCGTCACTTCCCATGCCATCTTCTATTTTGTAATTGTAGATCTTTTCGGCTAAAAGGCCAACGAAGGTGGGTGCAAAAGATGCTAGCATTGTCTCCAAGGATCTGTCAAGTGCGTAGATACTTGTTCTCGACTTCTCTGGTACAATCTCTGCAAAAATTGGACTGCAAACATGTAATAATCAGTATTATTGCTATCTTTATTAATAAGGTCAGCTCCGATGGAGTTCTGATGTTCACAATCGAACTACTAAATTCTATTAAATTGAAAACAGCAATGCTAAAGTCACAATTGGGATTTCTGATTTTGGGGAACTTAAAGATGGAAATTTGTTGAAATAATTAATGTTGTGCCAATACATGCCAGTAAGAAAAGCACATTCAAGATCAAGGTATCCAACGTACGTACTTGTTCGTAGCAGCATCTTCCCAACAGGTAATAAAACCCATGAAAAATATTATAACCGAATATAATGCTACTAAAGACGCATCATAAGGCAAGCCTAGTAGCAATATCCCGGCAAGTGGGATTTTCGATCCAGAGCTTATCTGTGACAAAATTATCCTCCCAGCATTCGGAAGGCGCTTGGCTGCAAAATCCCCCAAAACTCCAGCAAACAGTCCCCCGATTGCATATGAAATTGACAAGATAGTCAATAAAAGAGCAGTGTCCTTGTGAGAAAATCCAATCAACTCAAACCACATCGGCAGAAAGGAAAATGCAGATCGTGCAAACGAACCGGGGACACCTTGAGCAATGAAAATTTGAAATGTAGGTATTTGGATGATGGCTTTGGTTTCCCTCAAAAACTCCCTCGCCTCGTCCAATGCAGATTTATGTACCATCTTCTTTTCATTTGAAATAGCCTCGCTGGTATAATGTGGGTCCACTGCATAAAACCAGACAAGCATTCCGACAATCACGCTGACAGCTGCGACCAGATGAAAAGCGACTCTCCAGCCATCGATACCTAAGAAGGTAGTGGGTGCAAGGAGAAGGGCAAACAAACGTCCTACTATAAACCCCAGCTCTCCAGTGAATTGGAGCCATCCAAATGCTGAACCACGGTTTCCCTCGTTTGTAGAATCGGCAACCAGAGACTGAATGACCGGTGTTGCCAGCGCCAAACCAATGCCATTTAGGCCTCTAGAGATTGCAACCTGCAGGTTTTATAAATGACATCCATTACTTGACAGTTCACAGTAGCTAGAGATCCCAATTCCTAAACAAAGCAAAGAAAAAGAAAATTAAAAAGCATTGACTGTGGAGCGTGGACTAAATTGAATGAACCTCAAGAAAAGTCTTGGAAACGGCAACAAGGAATGTGGCGGTGGCCCAGAGGAATGCACCGAGGGTTATGACAAAGACGCGGTTGTAGCGGGATGCCATGTAGGCAGCGAGAGGGTAGCATAAGGCTTGTACGGCTGATCGTGCTAGTGTCAAAGATCCGAGACCGACAGGTGTTGCATGGAGGGAAGCGCCGACCTCCTTGTAGACTGCTGGTAGCAATGATTCATCAGCCCTGTCAACGACGGAGGCAAGATTGACCAACAGAAGGGTTCGTCTTTCCTCCCAAGAAGGCATTTTCTAGCTTCAGAGTAGCAATTAGGAGAGGAGAGGAGAGGACAAGCAGTCTCAGATTTAGATCATTTTATTATTCAATTTTCCACGATCAGCGTGATCAACCATGATCGATCCACTTGTGTTATAAAATAAGAATATTCTAACCACATTGCAATAGGAAGTTACTGGTTACATCACATGCACCCAACACTGTTTTCATCTTTTAAGTTTGAAGTTTGAAGCCAGAAACCCCTTTGAAGTGAGTTATTCTTCTTTATTAATTTCACTGACAATATGCATGGCCGTGCCTGTAGTTTCATATATTTATCTTCGTATGATTTATTTTCATTTTGTAACGTAAAGCTGACTACTTAAAATACACAAAAAAACAGCTCAGAGATTGGTTATAAGCAAAATGCACTAGAAATTCAAATCTCAATTCCTCTATTCCGTACTAATCCTTACCCGATCCAATTAAACGCACCCTTAAATGATCAATATGGATTAAAATCAATAAATTTATGTGCAATTTATTTTCTTCGTTTGCCATTTTATATACATCTAAACTCATTCTAAATTTTTATACTATTATATAGAGTGAACTACAATGTTCTTAAACTCATGGAGGTCTTCCGTGAGCTTACCACAAAAAACATATTAAATCATATCCAAATTTTAATTTATATGGCTCAATAAATTTTTTATATCAAAATCATGTGGAATGCAAAAAAAAAAAAAAAAAAATTCCAATTTTAGATATTTTTAAGTATTTATTTCGGATTTTATAAAAGTTACATATGAAATATTGATTATTTTATTAATATTTTATGTCTCCAAAAATGAAAACTTTTGCATGCTATAAGATTTTGATATAAAGAATTTATTGAGTCATATAAATCGAAATTTGGATATAATTTGATATGTTTTTAGCGTGAAGTTCATGAAAAGCCTCCGTGAGTTTAAGAACACCGTAATTTTACTTAATTTGCTCACTAAAATTTGATCCCTCTTCATGAATTTTTAGAACTTGTTTGGAGTTATTTAAACTCTTATACTTAATTTGCTCACTAAAATGACCAAAACAATATTTGTATTATTCATTTATAGTATTTTATAAATAATTATCATGCATTGAATCTTGTTCTTAATTTTATACTGAATTATGGATACTCAACATTCAAACGGTCATAACTTTTGATAGGAAACTTTGATCTTGCGGCTACAGAAAGCTAACAACAAATGTTATCTGGTGGATCTGGTCTAAGCCGAATCCCTGAAACCCGATTTACTATTTTACAACATAAGTTTTTTTTTTTTTCATTTTTAGTTATTTAAATAAGATTTTTTTATTTTTTATTTTAAAAAATAGGAGTCCTTCTGTAACTTTTTGGATTGTAGACTATTTATAAGTTGAGTGTGACCTACCGTTCATCTATGGATGGTCCATCACACTCATAAAGTATGATGTGGTGGGTCCCACCACGTGACTCTTTGTTAGTGTAATGAAAGTTCATTGGATGGACACAAGGCATACCTCTTATAAGTTCGAATCATATAATATAGAATAGCTTGGCATTCATTAATTGACTTAGTCAAGTGTGTGAAGGTCAAATTTTAATTTCTCTTCGTGGTTAGGTTGTTTTTAATTTTTTTTTTTTTTTTTTTGAGAAGCAGACAGCAGTCGTGCTTGTTTTTCGTTAAATAAGAAAAAGGATAATGATGGCATGCGCCTTGTTTTGCCCCCATGACTCTTGATGACTAGGATTCTTAGGATCAAGTGTGGTTATGAATTGTGTAGTATTCGTGTAACGGTAAACAGAAAAACTAAGTAAATGGTCTAGTTATGTCACAATAATTTGAACAAAATTTACAAATTTGGTGTAATCATTCCTGGACTACCAACCTAGAATATTTGAACCTAGAAGCTACCAATATTACTATACGAAATTTAGCAGTCGTAATTAATAATTTTGCTCAGTAACAATTTTTTTTTAATCACTTTTAATTGAAATTACATATGAACGACTGGCTTATCACCAAGAGAACTGAAATTTATAAAGACGCGCTAAAGGCAACCGAATCCATAGAAGGACCCTCTGAAGGTTTTATTAAACCAACAGAAGTCAGCCAGAAGGCCACCGCAGCCCTGATCAAACAGAACAACACAATTATCCAACTACTGGTCAAGATAAGCGAAAACCTCGACGACTGTTTGGAAACAGTCAAAGATATTAAGAAGGTCGTAGCTGAGAAATCAGCTGGGACGTCTTCTGATGTCTCCGCAAAAACCATTGAAGATCTGGAGAAGAACCTCCAAAAACTCAATCTCGGAGAACCGCTTCGTAAGCCAAAACCGAAGCCTGCACCTTTCTACGTCTTTAAGGACCCACAGTAGGTCTTTGAAGAAGAAAAGCGTAAAGCTTCAAAATGAGCAGAACTCAAACCTGAATAGAGATGGCGTCACGACCATCTATAAGCAACCGTGACCAACAAAATCAAAACCGAGAACAAACACCCACAGTAGAAGACCAAATAAGAGGCGACAGACTTGGGCAGTGAGCATGGCACTCATTAAGCTGTATGATGCCCAGGAGACAACAAGGGTATCAAAGAACACTCGAATCCCAGATGAATCCAGATGCGGAACTCAACCTGTCACAATTTAGAAGAGCACAAAATGTTCCTGCTGAAGTACTTTACCAAGCAGGGAGTCTTTTCCAAACCCAGCATCAGGTTTATCAACACTACTAAGACCAGAGAATTTCAGTTGTAGATAACCAGCAGAATTACCATTCATTACACAACAAGGATTTGAGAGACTACAAAGAGAAGGCCTACAGCATCTCCACATGGGCCTGATCATGTTCCGTCTCTTTACTCTTCACAGAGTAGCTGTAAGGGTCAATGCCCTTGTGGTAATCCAGGATACAAGATGGTCTGATGAAAGATCTATAATTGGCACTATGGAGATGGATCTAACTCATGGGTCTCAATTGGCCTATATTGCCCCAAATATGATGCTATCCATAAGGGATTTCTATAATCATATCCAGCTGGTGATTCAAACTCATGGATATGACACATGGCGAGCTGGTGAAAGCAACATGCTGCTGACGAGATCACTCATTGGGAGGCTTTCAAACACTAATTTCACGGGATTTAGATACAACATCAATAATGTATCTGATTATCTCACAAGTCATGGAGTTCAAGCTATCCCAGGGCAAAGGTATACCACTACAGAATTAAGAGGAAGACAGTGGATACTCAAACCAATGCAGCAACCTGAAGCTCAACATCCTCAAAGAGTAGTTACACAAATGCGAACCGATGGCTCACTACTGCTCAGATTCACAAACTATGGTGCAGCTCCGCCACCTCAAGAACAACCAAGAGGTGAATTTGATGAAGAACAATTGGAAGAAGAAATCATAGCTATGGTCCTTTGTTATGATGCAGAAGAAGAATCTGATAATAAGGATGAAACAGAAGATGACATTTTCTGGGAGCCCTATCTGTCATTGCATAGTTGATAGAAGGTCCAAAAGATGACTGTCCTATCTGGGATAGTTATAATGAAGAAGAAGCAGAAATGGATTTTATCAATCCATTTTCTGTGGAAGGTGGTGGGAAAGAACAAAAAGAACAAAAACAAATTGAAACTGTTTTCATAATGCATGATCAAGAAGAAGAAGAAACAGAATACCCAAAACTGAAACAGTTTTTACAAGAAAGAGCTTTTTCTAGTGCAACATCTGGTGTTTATCATCCACCCCCAGAGCCTCTTATGGGACAAGTGTCCTATACACCAGCTAGGCTTGAAGCTAAACATGATGGAGCATCAACCCCTCAACAACCTCCATCAAGCTGGCAAAGACCTAAAAACTTGAGTTTACCAGGAGGAGTGGGTCATCACCATAATGAAATGTGGAATTTACCAGCAGCAATGCAACAACAAGGCGCTTTGCTGGTATTACCCGAAGATATTGGTCTCTATAATGATACCATATCAAGATGGGAATCAATCACTCTAAATCTCTTGAGTGAAAGAACCTTTGATGATAACAAGGCCAAAATGATGTTCATTGAGAACCTCCTTGGTGAAACTGAAAAGAAGATTTTGATCTAATGGCGAATGGCGTTCAAAGAACAATATGCTATACTCACAAATATTGCTGATGATCCCCAAAATGTTATATCACAAATCCTAAGAGTAATGCTATTGGAGGATCCCTACCAAGGAACAACAGACGAGCAAGATCATGCATACCATGATCTTGAAAGATTAAGCCGCAACAATGTGAGAGATATTTTCTCTTACATGAATGATTACAAGGTTCTAGCAGCAAAATCTGGGAGAATGTATGTAAATGAAGAACTCTCATCAAAGTTTTTCAGAAAAATGCCCCCTCTTATTGGCAATGAACTTGAAGAGGCATTCCAGAAAAAGTTTCCTGGTAATATTATTGGTGTCATGCCTAGAATACACTTCTCTTACCAGTATTTGACAGAGATGTGTAAGAAGGCGGCAATGCAACGAAGCCTTAAAGACCTAACCATATGCAGCCGCATACCCATACCAAGAGAATACCATAACAGCCGAAAGAAGTATGGTCTTAGAAAAGCCAAGACCTACAAAGGAAAGCCACATGACTCACATGTGCGAGTGTTCAAACGAAAACATGCTGACCGAGTCCGCAAATGCAAATGTTTTATATGCGGAGAAGAATGTCATTTTGCGCGAGAATGCAAGAAGAATAGAGGGAACATCGCAAGAGCAGCGGTGTTGGATAATCTGGACCTACCAGATGACATAGATGTGGTGTCAGTGGATCTAAATGAACCTGACAGTGATGCCATATGCAGCCTCTCAGAAGGAGAAGCTGGTAACACGGAGGTCCATGTGCGAACTGCAATTGAAGAAATCCTTGGGAAGGTGCTATGATGCTGCAAATTGAGCATTATGGATGGAGAAGTAAAGTTCAGCTTCCTGAGAAGCAAAAACAGTGCCAACACCAATTTAGCACTGAAGTCCAAATCAATGGTAACTGTAGTTTTTGCAAAGTCGAAACAAATAAAAACTACAGGATAGGCTGTGAAGATTGTAAACTTCTAGCCTATGCCATGTGCTCACCATTTTATCTGGGAAAAGAAATACAACCGAAAACTCAATTTGAGCCCAGACAATGCTCCAATAAAGATACCCTATAAAAAACTTATAAAATATGTTGAGTTCTTAGAAGCTGAAAATGAACGATTGCAAAAACTTCTACAAGAAACCCAGATACAAACTCCCGAAGAAGAGTTGGCAGAACAAGAACCTCTACAGAAAAACTAGATAAAAATCCTTGAAGAGGAATTGGCAGAAGAATTCAGAGAACTGGCAATCTCTGGTAAAGGAAAGAAGAAAATAACCTACCCAGAAGAACCGATAATGGAGGACGATGATGGAGATGGTGAAGCTACATTCGTAGTCTTCATTGACTATGCAGCATATAAAGCAGAAGTTCTAACACACAAGTTCAACAGCCCAAACAGCACAAAAAGATTGATAATAGGTTGTATAACCTGATAGTATCCATTGAAATCCCTGGAATCAAAAGATTTGATATCCGAGCAATCCTCGACACTGGCGCATCAACCTGCTGTATTTGCCAGACAGCCATCCCCAATGAAGCCCAAGAGAAAACATTATACCCAGTCCAAATCACAGGAGTAAATTCACGACAAGTTGTCAATACAAAACTCAAGCAAGGACAACTCGTGATTGGAGAAAACAAGTTTCGTATTCCTTTCACCTATTGCTTTCCAATGGGCATGCGTGAAGGGATACAGATGCTCCTTGGGTGTAATTTTATAAGATCGATGGCAGGAGGATTAAGAATTGAAGGCAAGGTGCTTACAGAGATCCATACCACAACAGAAACAATAGCAGTTCCAGCTACTATACAAGAATTGGATTTAGAAGAACATGAATACTGACTAATCCAAGAAGCTGTCTTTTACCAAAACCCAATTACCAACAAAACCTTTGAAAAAAGACCAAGGCTATATTGGGAGCAACCCACTTCAACATTGGGCCAAAAACAAGGTTGTTTGCAAACTGGAGATCATCAACCCGGACCTTACCATTGAAGATAAACCGCTCAAACACGTAACTCCGGCCATGAAGGAACAATTTGACCGCCATATTAAAGCCTTACTTGAAATTGGTGTAATCAGGCCACGCACAAGCAGATACCGAACAATGGCATTTATGGTCAATTCCAGGACATCAATTGATCCAAAAACTGGGAAGGAAATAAAAGGCAAGGAGAGGATGGTCCTTAACTACAGAACCCTCAATGACAACACCTATAAAGACCAATACTCTCTGCCAGGTATCAATACAATTTTGAAAAAGATCAGTAATAGCAAGATCTTTTCGAAATTTGATCTGAAGAGCAGCTTTCATCAAGTTGCTATGGATCCAGCATCTATACCATGGACTACTTTCGTAGTCCCTGGAGGATTATATGAGTGGTTAGTCATGCCATTCGGATTAAAAAATGCACCCGCTGTGTTCCAAAGAAAAATGGACAACTGCTTCAGAGGAACAGAAGCATTCATAGCAGTCTATATAGATGACATTTTAATATTCTCACAGACAGAGGAAGAACACGCAAAGCATTTGGAGGTAATGCTTTCTATTTGTGAGAAGAATGGACTTGTGTTGTCACCCACAAAGTTCAAAATAGCTGTACCCGAGGTAGAATTTCTTGGTGCAACTATTAATCGGGGAAAGGTTAAACTCCAAGAGCATATAATCAAGAAGATTATCAACTTTGATATGGAGTCTTTGAAGGAAAAGAAAGGGCTTCGCTCCTTTCTTGGTATTCTCAACTATGCAAGGGCGTATATTCCAAAACTGGGTACCAAACTCGACCCTTTGTATTCTAAAACTTCTCCCCATGGTGACAAGAGGCTGAAACCATCTGATATCAACCTAATCAGACAAATCCAGAATGAGGTTCAAAATCTTCCAGACCTGGAGTTTCCCCTGAAAAAGCCTATATTATCCTTGAAACTGATGGATGTATGGAAGGCTGGGGAGGTGTTTGCAAATGGAAGCCAAAGAAGGCGGATCCTCGCTCAACTGAGAAAGTGTGTGCATACGCAAGCGGCAAATTTCCAGTCATAAAATCAACGATAGATGCATAAATTCCCGCCTGCATGGAGACCTTAACAGCCATGAAAATCCACTATTTAGATAAAAGTGAACTAACGCTTAGGACAGATTGC
This sequence comes from Cyperus esculentus, assembly GCA_030179965.1. Taxonomy (NCBI): domain Eukaryota; kingdom Viridiplantae; phylum Streptophyta; class Magnoliopsida; order Poales; family Cyperaceae; genus Cyperus; species Cyperus esculentus. The sequence goes on along the minus strand of JASGLE010000046.1, from coordinate 3,330,994 downwards.
CAAGCGATTATTAGCTTTTATAATAAAACTGCTAACAATAAACCCTCTCGGGTTAGATGGATTAAATTTACTGATTTTGTGACAGGAACAGGTGTGCAGATCAATTTCGAGCATATTGACGGAAGGCACAACACCCTTGCAGATACACTGTCCCGACTGACCACTTACTGCACAACAAGATGTCTCAACCCAGAGCAAACCGCGTTCATTTCCATGTTGGAGCCAGTTCTAGAGGAAATTCAGACTGGAATGCTAAACAACGCCAGCACTATGCTTCTATGCACTCGTATTCAGACAGTGTTCCCCTGTACACAACCGCAGACATCCATGACATACACTACGCCAGGGAACGCAATGGTGGATCACTCACAAATGCCGCTATCCACAGAGGTGTCATGCATGAAGTCAAAGAACTTCAAGCAAGGATGGCCTTTGCACAAATCAACGTACTGAAGACCATGCTTGAACGTGAGTATGAGACTGCACGTCCATACAGAAACGTTGATTGCATGATGGGTGATACATGTTTGCTACTTGAAGAACAAATTCCAAAAATTAAGAAAATTGAGAAGGACCTTGACAACTTAATTACGCAATTTGTCAGGTGGTGAACGGTATTGAGAAGCGTGATGGACCCAACTACTATCCTTCACAACCTTATCTAATAATTAAGATAAATAATCTGGTGGTGATCTATGAAGAACCACTATTTGCTTCGTGTGGAGTAAGCTCAATTATTTGAGCATCTTTTTCTTTTTGAAAATTTTGGCCTACCTGTTTTGGCCAGTGGTGTGCTTTTGAGTTAGTGCGATTCACTTTCGGTGGAGTGGTTGTACTATCTCTTTTTTCTTTAAATTTTGGCCTACCTGTTTTGGCCAGTAGTGTGCTTTGAGTTAGTGCGATCCACTTTTGGTGGAGTGGTTGTACTATCTCTCTTTTTCTTTAATCAGTGCACCTAACTTTTGAATAGTGGGTGTACTCAGTGGGAGACAAAGGATTGTGGAAATCCCTTTATTCACATGATGATGGGGCCCAATGAGCACCCGGTGTGATAATTGAGATTTCATTCCCGAGTCTATATAAGTGTGTTTTCTCAGAGTTGCAAGACATCGCTGAGTTCCAGCAAGTCTTACTCCTCTCTCTGTGAGATATCCTCTACTTAATAAAATTTCTTTCCTCTTAAACTTCTAGTCTAGTATCTTTTAGCAACGAGGTTTTGGAGTTGAGATCCTAAGAACGGGCGTTTTCTTACTGGTATCAGAGCTAGATTATATTGGTTAGTAAAGATTATGGCTTTCTAAATTTTCTTTTATTCTAGGAGGTAGAAAAGGAAATGTTATACCAAAATTGTTGATATTGTTCATCTATGTTGTCCAAAACTAGTTCATTTGCTGATATTGTTTGCCTGTTTACCTAAAACCTGAATATTAAATCCGAAATTTTGAATATATAATTCTTGGTAAATAATGTTCAAACTGAAACAAAAGACCAGACCAGGCCATAGATAGGCACAGAGGCGAATGACCATTAAGCCTTGTTGGAACCCGTTTGGGTGAGTCAAAGTTTGCATACAAAAGACCACACAATTATAACAAATAACTACCTTAGGGACCACTTACCTTTCCATGTCATCAAGACCCCAGGGGCAAAACTTGTGGCATCATATCAGTACTCATAAGAAAAAATGGTTACAAAGTTTTATTTAGATTACAATGTCCCTTATTAAGCAAAACTTAGAACATAATCATAAAAAAAGAAAAAGAAAGAAGAGCAATCCAAAGCACTGCTTCAACAGTGAGTCCTCCATTGCCTAGCCTGCTTCGTTGTGGATGGTGTATCTCAAGTTGTTTGGTGTTAATTTGCCGATATGGAGGTGAAGATCCGTCTATTCCTTTCCTTCCATATATATATTCCACATTGTGGCGAAGCAAATGGTGTCCCAGTAGTCTCTCAGTTCGCAGCTGGTACGTCCCCTGATCCGCAGCCAGAATTGCATAGGTGAACCCTGGTAGTCCCATGCTGATGCACTATATATATTGGGGAAGCATATGAGCCATACCTGCTTGGAATATTGGCATGTAAGCAACAAGTGATCCGTGTCTTCCATGAGAGCTTGCCCACACAGAACACACCTGTCGCAATGTGGCCAGCCACGCTTGGCCAAGTTCTTAGCTGTCTGCAACCGGTTTAGCGATACAAGCCAAATGAAAACTCGTACTCTTGCCGGTACCCCCGCTCCCCATAGCCTTCCATCTATCTCGGACCCTTTCCCCCGGGTCTATCAAGAATTTGTAGGTTGAGCTTGAGCAAAAAATACCAGACGACGTCCACCTCCATTGAAGGGAGTTGAGATCACGTGTAATCGATACCCTAAAAATTCCCCAAAGTCTGAAAATAGACCTTAGAAAAAAAGATTTGAAACTCCCAATCGGATATGTCGCTCTCTGATAGATCAGGGAGATGGTAGTGGCTGTTTATTTTGATAGAAATCAGGGATTCGCTATCATGATATATCCGCCAGAGCCATTTTAGCAGCAAGGAACTGTTGTGTACTGTCAAGTTAATGACTCCCAATCCTGGGATTTTTTTTTATTAATAAAAAAATAAAAAAATCAAAATTACAAATGTAGAAACTGTTTTTTAAAAATTACAGAAATAAAAAAACCGCACTCTCAAAGTGCGACTTAGTCTAACTAAGCCGCACTCTTACTACCGATATTTTTTCCCTTCCTTCCTCTCTTTCTTTTCTTCTTTCGTTCTTTCTTTCTTTCTGTCTTGCTTTCTTTCTTTTCTTCCTTCTTTCTTTCTGTCTGCGCACCACCACCCCGCCCCCACACAGCCACACCCCCCGGACCCCACACCCCCGACCCCACACCCCCGCCCCCGCACCTCCTCCTCTCCGAGCCGCCACCAGCGCCGGACGTGCAGAGCACCCCACCCCCCCCCCCCCCCCCGCCTCCCCCGACCCTGCAGTAGCCCCCCGAGCCGCCAGCAACAGCCCCGCCTCCGATCTGTCTTCTCAAAGCAGTATAAAAAGGTACCGTTTCGTGATTCACATTTCAGACGTCAAATGAACTTGAAACATGGACAAACTTTCTGAATATGTTGTTCAACATACCTATTTTACATGTGCAAGATTTAATATATGGTTTGTGTTCAAAACGAAGGAGAAATCGCAAGAGCAAAGTGGTATCATGACCATGGTTTGGTGATTTGGTACCGCTAAGCTGCTCTGGAGTTGGTTTCATGATTCGCATTTGAGGCATCAAATAAACTTAAAACATGATCAAACTTTCTAAATATGTTATTTGACATACCTATTTTACATGTGCAAGATTTAATATATGATTCATGTTCAAAACAAGGAGAAATCGCAAGAGCAAAGTGGTATCATGACCATGGTTTGGTGATTTGGTACCGCTAAGCTGCTCTGGAGTTGGTCTTGTGATTCGCATTTCAAGCGTCAAATGAACTTGAAACATGATTAAACTTTCTAAATATGTTATTTGACATACCTATTTTACATGTGCAAGATTTAATATATGGTTCATGTTCAAAACAAAGATGGAATCGCAAGAGGAATGTGGTACGCTGACCACGAAACTGCATTCCTTTCCATTTGAAGCAGAGTATTGAAAAATTCATGAAAATTCACGAAAAATTCGAAAAAATGTAAAACTTTGTCGAGAGACACTTCGCATTGTACATTTCATGTTTGTAAGCTTGCTGGTAATCATGGTCTTCAAAAATATCGAAAAAAAATGATTTTTTACTGCTGCTGGTACCAGAAAACTGGGACAGCAGTATTCCCATGGGGAAATCAGTCTTTTGTTCAAAACTTTTGTTTACAATAACCCAGTTTTATTTTACAGAGATCTAGAGGAATGTTTTGAGGACATTTCTTATGTTGAACACTTTTCAATTTGATGTTGTTTCGGTGTACTTTTATACCAATTTCATCGGAGGGGTAAATTTGGAAACAATGCTGCTGCTTTCTTAAAATATTTAGTTGGGGGCCTTAGACTTGAAATTTTTCTGTGAAAATTTGTGTACAAGCAAAACTTGATGTTTATTACAAGAATATAAAATAAAATGGGGCAGTCCAATTCACAGAATAGAGCAGTTTTTTCATTCTTTTCGGCGTATCGGCATTTTTGACAGTTTGGTTTTTTGGTTGTCATTTGAAAAATCATATCAATTCACAGAAAATCCAGAAAAATGTAAAATGGTCGGGACCTTCATTTAGGTGTTATGCACATGTCCTGAAAGTTTGAGAATGTTTGGACGACCAGAGTTGCTGTTTTTCATTTTTGTGTGAACCATGCGCAAAATGGTGTTGTTTTTTCTAAGTCTGATTTCTTTTTGGATTTTCACGACTAAATTTTATATTACTAATCAAATAATGGCAACAGATATCGACTGGAAGAGGCAACGATGTTGCTGGACCATCAAATGCGCCAACAACAGATACTTTGTTGCAGGTGCCTGAGGACTGCCACCGCATGCTTGGCATCGCCAATGAGATAATTTCTTTTATTTATTATTAAATTTTAAATTTTGACAAGTAATAACCTGACACATATATTGCATGCGTTGTAAGACGTTAAACCCCTGTCCATGAGACAGAGCCAACGAAACGTTGTATATTGGCCATGCCTCAATTGTTCCAACTGGTTTAAACAAAGGCTGCCATGTTCTGAAAAGATATTCTACACTGTAATATGGAGAAACATAATCATTTATGTCGAGATTTCGTTCGCTCAAAACTGCAATCACGTGCCCACAAGGAATCCCTGTAAGATCTGGTTTCTGGCATTGACATGTCGAACCATTAGGCGGCAAGAGCTGGACCTGATAGGCGTACCACTTCTGATTTCCTTTCTTACCCTCCTTTGCCCTCACCTCATACATAAACCTGGACCAGCTCTTTGGTCTTATCTCCATTGCATAAGACTTCCTTGTTCGATTTTCAATTTTGACGGCCACCTTCGATGCCCAAGGTTTGCTCAAATTCATATTTTGTCGAGCAAGTTGTCTTCGATCGGCAAACCACTGTATTGATTTGTAAAAGGTTGCCTCCACCAGAGCAGTAACAGGCAAGGCACGTGCGTCCTTGTACACCATGTTTAGAGACTCTACACCGTTGGTTGTCATGATTCCCCACCTGTGCTTGCCATCGTCGTGACTAAGAGCCCATAGATCTGTTCGTGGGGGTTGCTCTGCTCTCTGTTCTCTGCTACCGGTTTTTCCTATATTCATTATGTATTCCCATGCTCGTCTATGTAACTCCTTTAACTCGTCGAAAAGTATAAGCACACCTGCATTATTGAATGTCTTATGCGGCGACGTCGAAAAGTATAAGCACACCCGCATTACTGGCATATGCGACCACAAAAACGATGTCTGCACTCTCCTTTCGCCTCAGACCATCCTGAATCGACACGCAAAAAAACATTTCGAATGGACGGATGTCGGAGCGATCTCCAGGCCCTCCTTCGATTTTGATCTTTGTCCCCAGATTTTTTGACGATACGCTTCCAGTAATCGGGGAAGAATGGAATAAGACCCAGACCAACTGCCCCACTCTGCAGCAATGGCCTTCTCTTTAGCACGCCACAGTTTACTATATGACGGTTCCTGATCAAAGACCTTACGAACCACGTTGCGCAGATCCTTCATGGAAACAGCTGGATTGTCTTTAACCGCTTGGCCGATCTCGTCTGCGATAAGTGCCGCAGTTAACTGTTTATGATCACGTCTTGCTATTTCAACCGTACATGAGTGGTCCAATGGGTTTGTTTTGATAGTAAAGGATGACCCATCCTTACTTGCGGCATACAATCTCCATCTACATGTCACGTACTGCTCACATCTTACAACATATTGTACTTTATTGCTGCTCACAACCTCACATTGTCGGCTCTTTTCGAGATGCCATTTTTTAACTGCATTTGTTAATTCATATTTTGAAGCGAAGGTACGACCGACCGTTAAGGGATGATCAAAAACTTTCTTATCACCAATTGTCCACGAGTCGGCTTCTATTGCGGTCGGACATTTGTTAAATGTGCTCACTAGGTGCTCGGGTCTCCGATCAGCAAAAACGTGTGGCTTCCAAAAATGTTTGGCATAAGTGGTTTCGGAAGCCGGTTTGTAACTACTGTTCTCATTGGCATCGCTACTATCGCTACTATCGCTATCATTGTCATCCTCTTCTACTGTCATTGATTCTTCGTCCTCATCTTTGCTATCATCATCTTCTTCATCTTCATTTTCGATATCATTACCTTCTTCCTCTTCGCTACCATTGTTATGATATGCATTTGCGGCTTCGTACTCCATATGTTGATTAATGTTCTCTTGGGAAGAGTATTGCGGTTGGTACTGCGGGGGGATTGGTGGAGGTACTGCTGCTAGTGCTGAGGGGGCGACTGAGGCTGGTACTGCGAGAGGGACTGCGGCTGATACTGTAGGGGGGACTGCGGCTGATACTGTGAGGGGTATTGCTGCTGATACTGCGGGGGGTATTGCTGCTAATACTGCGGTGGGTATTGCGGCTGGTACTGCGGGGGAGATTGGAGCCGGTACTGCGGCTGGTACTGCGGGGGAGATTGGGGCAGGTACTGCGGCTGGTACTGCGGGGGAGATTGGGGCCGGTACTGCGGCTGGTACTGCGGGGGAGATTGGGGCTGGTACTGCGTTGATATTGTGGGGTGTTCCAATATGTTTGGGAACTGCTACCCGATAAGTTGTCACCTGTCGGCGCATATGCATCACCAGAGTGGTGTGGAACAATTTCCACGAATAACTCAACCATCGACAAGAACTTACACCTTATGGCCTGGTGGCCACAAGAATGTGTATGGGCTTTTAATTCCCTAAATATGCAGTCGATCGCAAGCGTACGATCTTATGCAGTATAGTCGGGGTCGAATCCACAGGGATGGAAATTAAATTTAAACTAGATTCTAAACTCAATTCTAGATCCTAACATATTATATTTTTGGTATTTTGGTATAGAAGTTGGGGGGTTTATTAAAGATTGATGTCCTAAACAGTAAAAGATGCTAAACAGTAAATAACAGTAAGTAAAGACAAAACAGATGCTAAACAGGCGTTCTCAGGGTTTTCAGAATCAGTTTGTTGTCTGAATCAACTACTTGCGGCCCAGCAAGATGTCTCTTGCGGGTTGCAAGGGGTAATGGTCAGGGGTTCAACACTGCTTGCTAGTCGCAAGACGTCTCTTGCGTCACAAGCAATGCTGCACCTCTATTCTACAACTGTCTGCAGAGGCTTGCGGGGTCGCAAGGGTTATTTGCGGACCGCAAGTAACTGACAGAAAGCTGTTTATGTTCTGGTTCAGTGTTTTTACTCAAGTTATCAATTTCTAACTAAACCTGAGATGTTAGAAGGCCCTCAGTTGTCACGTTTTAGTACTTTTAACACTTTTAGTTCAATAGAAATTTATAGATTTATCTCTAAACCTAAATTCAATTCACTTTTATTCTAGGATTCGATCTAACTTTCGTCAAACCGCAATTTCTCCTCTCAGATACTCTAGGACAGAAAACTATCAACCCAATTAGTGCAAATAATAGTTCTTGGTCAGATGATATAATTAACCACACCTGATTTGGCCTAATCAGTGGGTTTACCATACAAACAAGCAATGAATACAAGCACAATTTCATGAAACGCTAAATAAATTGAAAACAACGTAAGTCTAAACAAGCATACAGTTAATCCATACAAACAAACATCATCCTAAACCCTAAGAACTAGTAAACTACTCAGACATAGACAACGAAAACAAAGAAAACAAGTAAAAGAAAGAGTTTATCATGATTAAACCGATGAACGACTAGAATCTCCCTAGATCTCCGCCTTGGAACGAAGAATTCTCTCAAAAGATCTACTCCAAACCATCACTTCTGATAGTAATTTCGACTCCAAACTCCTTGTCTTTGTTCTCCTCAAAGAGACCTTTTTATAGGTTCAAACGGATCTAAAATCGGAGTTATGACGGTTCCGAAATGCTCAAAATAGTTCGAGGTGCGCAGAATTAGCTAACTAATTATGCTGGAACGCCCAGAATTAGTCAGAAAATAATGGTTCTAGAATGCGCAGAAATAGTCAGAAGCCTGGAATAGTTCGAGCTGTGCAGAATTAGTCAGAAACCTATTCTGATGGCATGCCCGAAATAGTCTACGTGAGTGCTATTTTGGTCCGTTCTCTCTCATCCTTGCTCCAAATCGCACCCGGTTCGTTTCGTTGGCTTCGTCTCGTCATTTTTATGGCGGTGCTTAAAATAGTACTTGGCGGTTGTGAGCAGGCAAGAAATAGAATTACCAGTTTCGTCGTGAAGGTTCGCGGCTTGCAAGGCTTGTGCTCCAGCGCCTATTCTTGCTCCATGTTCCAAATATTGTCCAAATAGCTCCAAAAGCTCTATTCACCTGAAAATTGGACCAAAGCAAAGAAGTAACCAGATTATAGACATTCTACTACCTAAATGCACTGAACTTAGGAATTTTTAGTAAAAATAAAGGTGCAAGTCTGGTAAAAATGCAGATATAAATGCGGTGCATCACCTGGTCAATTGCAGCTTGCAATCTACGATCATCATAAATCTGAACTGGGCTGAAAAAAATACTACCATGGTCTGCTGTATTCATTTTGCCTTGAATATTTAGTGCGCATTGGTTTTCCATCAATCCCAAATGCCAGTATAGCAATCGTTTTAAATTCTCGAATGACACATTGGCATCTGATGAAAACACAACTCTTGGTGGTTGGTTGTAACATACACCCATCGGGCCAATAAATATGTAACCACCGACATGAACACCGAATGACACGGAAGTCATTGAGCTAGACCTACATATGTACAGTAGATGTAAAAAACTGTTTCAATTTCTCACAAATCGTTAAGAATAATAATAAAATAATTTAAATTTTTTTCGGAATAATTTGTAAATGGAATCTTAAATTAGTGGATGGTGTCTAAAATAAATCTTAACACTGTTTCATAATATATTCAGAAATGGTTAATTTATAGGTCTTAAATTTTTTTCGGATTTAAAAAATTGTTTCATATACTGTACAATTAGTGGATGGTGTCTAAAATAAGTCAATGGGATCTTAAATTAATTAATATGGTACCAATAGTATCTTACATAAATTAATTAACAGGGTAATATTTTTTATTAGCAATCCGGGTAAACTCTTTTATTAGCAACCAAATGAAACTGTAAAACAAATTTAAGGGTAATCTAAATTCCTTAACAGGGTAATATTTTTTATAATAAGATAATGTATTATTTAACAATACTAACCTTTGGCGAACTTGGCAGATTAGCGGAATGCACTCCCAAATGTAAGAAGATTTGATAGAAAGAAAGAAAGATATATAGATATATCAGATAACGAGAGGAGAGGAGAGTTTATAAAACAAACCGAAGATTGGTAGGCAACACCAAACCTTCAGCAACGCGTGCACCAAAACTTCAATCACCAGTTATTTATCGTCACTAAGCCGCACTCTCAGAGTGCGGTTTTTTTATTTCTGTTATTTTTAAAAACAGTTTTTAAACTTGTAATTTTGATTTTTTATTTTTTATTAATAAAAAGAACCTCCCAATCCTCCCATTTCCTTCGGAATACACAATAGTTTCCATGCTACAAGGCAGTGCCCCCCTCCACAAGTGTTGTCTCCCCTCCAGAAGAATCGTTTCTCGATTCTTTCTATATGCTTGATGAGCCATTCCGGTAAACAGAAGACTTGCATATAGTGTAGAGGTAATGCACTGATGATTTACTTGACCAGGACCAATCTTCGGGCCGGGCTAAGATTCTTTCCATTCCACCCTCCTAATATGGTTTGGACCTTATTAAGCATTGGTAAATAGTCTCCTTTGGTTGGTTTGCGTAGTGTCAATGGCAACCCAAGATATTGCATTGGCAAATCCTGTTGCGGGCAACCCAAGAGATCCCTCAGGGTGTGATGGAGATCTCGTGGAACCGCAATCGGCACAAATGAACTTTTGGCCATATCGATTTTGAGACCTGTAATGGTCGCGTATGTGTCCAACGTAGATTTCACCATTTTTAGCGTCTCCGGATGAGCATCCGGATGGCCATATTGATTTTGAAAGACGTCTAAACCCCAACCCGAAGTAGAGTTATCCCTGAAGTTCTCCTTGATCAGAGGTTGTAAAGTATCCGCCACCAAGTTGAATAACATGTCTCTAGAAAGAAGATGTGCTGTAATTGTTTTATTTCATTTTTTTTTTATCTTGTATGCACACTCTCAGAACATTTGTACTAAAGATTACGCATATGATTTTATACAAATTATTCATTATAAAAATAAAATCGATAATTAAACAAGTGGAATATATATTCGATGGAGGAAAGAAGAGATAAATTAGTTTTCAATGTTGGAAGGCTACAAGGAATTATCTCTGTTGTTGGTGGATAAAAACGCTGCATTAGTAGAAATAGAAATTAGAGGTATTTTGTTATATATTGTTATTCCTAGGACATGTATATAGGAGTCCTTAATTTGCGGAATGTAAAGATGTATATAAGTGGCTTAATTCTTATGGTCGAGCCTCTGATTGGAGATGACATGAGCCAGCTGCATGCACAAGTCGTGCGAAGATGATATACAATATATATTATTACATTAATGTGATTAGAAGTTCTATAGTATCTGCGTTTTGTTTTCTGGTCAAAGTAAAACCCAGTTTTGTTTCTCTTTTATTTTGAAAAACTGAAGCGAGTAACGAGGTCCTTAAATTGGTAAGTGGCCTGCATTACAATTAACAGTTGGGCTTAATTAATGCTGAAGCCAAGCCCATTCACCTTGACCTTGCATGCACCCACTATTTGTAAGTTGGGCTGGTTCTCTGCTTGGTGCTTGCAATCCGTGTCCGATGATGGATTTAAGTTTGACTAAAGATTGCTCAAATTGAACGATTGGATTTGATCAGATTGAATTTTATAATATATAGGGAATTTAAGGAAAGAAAAAAGGACAACCAGAAACATGCATGGAGTCTTTCACTCTTCTAGAAGTAGAAGTAGAAGTAGAAGTAGAAGTCAGTATACACAAAATAAAATATCTCAAGTACCAACCAGGTCAATTACTTGTGCCTCTTTGAAGAAGTGCGAAACATTTGACCAGTTTCCATTGGCACACGTACGGCACACCAAAGGCAAAGCTAACGGAAATCAAATCATCCCGCAGTCGAGCGCACGGTGACGGTGGACTCTTAATTCTCTTCACATCCAGCAGTCTTCCGTTGAAATTTACAACTACAACTGGGAGTACTCTCGAAGAGGTGAGAGCTCAGGTCATAAGCCATTCTTTCCATTCATACCATATCATTAACATTCATATCTATTCTATCCTTTCCTTTTCTCTTATTGATTTAATTGTATTAATCTAACAGTTTCTATAACTTTGATTTTTCATTTCTACTTCTATTTTACTACTATTATCTTCTGATTTATTTCTTATCCAGGGACCTATTTGGTCATGTTTTCATATCGTCCACCCACGACTGAAGCCAAGGAACAAAAAGACGTATTCATCAAAGATCGTGAACAACACACCGAGGGCTCGGTAACCCAGTGCTTCATAACCGAAGCCGGGGAAACTGAAAGACACAACATTTCTGAGACTTCAGCACCTCTTCGAGCTACTAAAATCTGAGGACTAATGATAGGGCCTAATAACACATACGGACCTACACCAAATTAAGCTTGCCCAGGACACAGTCACTCAGCCACAGAAGAATCCTCAGCCACTTGTTGTGTTTCAGTTTGGAACAACATACGGACAAATGACTTGCTCGGGTTTTAGCCTATATAAGAAACTCCAAAGACCTAGGGCGAGGGGTGGATTTTTTGGCTCATAGGATAGGTACTTGTATTAGGCTTTAGACTTGCTTTACAGCTTAAGGCTTGTAACACTTGCATATTAAACTCGGTGACCTTCGGTTAAGGATTAACACACCTAATGATCTCACAAACTAGCAATTTCAATTCAATTTAATGTGGAAAGATCAAGTAATTTAACTATTCAATTCACAACATTTAGTAAACTAAAAGTAAAGATTGGAGAGAGAGAGAGAGAGAAATGCCCCCAATATAACATAGCTCGGCACAAGACACAGTACCTACTCTACGGGACCTGCAGTCGAATGAACAACTACGCCGCAAACCTCTACACAATAATGTATTTACAAAGCTCGAGTGATCGCCTCGTAACAACATACCAAATGAGGTCAAATGCGCGATTAGTGCTCCACACACTCAATGTAAGATGTAGTTCTGTCGTACTCTAATCTAGCTTTCTCTCAATCAAACCGTACACTTCGGCTCCGATACTTGGATGGTGGTGAGTCTTGATTTTGCCTTCTATGGTTTGAAAACAAACAACAAAAGGTTTGAAAGTTGAAGAGAATGTTTGTACAGAATTGCAAGAGCTCAAAAAATTTCTCAAAGTTCAGCAATGAGTTTCCAATCTATCTCAAGTTTGGCAAATGGTTTTTCTCACTTGATTTCTTCGCCCATGAACTCTTAAATAGACATGAGGTCAAATGGTCATCAACAAAACATTACGGATGTGTTTGGATGTGCAAGATTAGCACTAGTCTTAGAGTAGCATTGCTAACCCAAAATTTTGAAGCATCCAAACATAATGGATTGTTGTTTAGTCGAGTAGTGCTTTTGTGAGGTTAGTAAAAATAATAAAACATCTCACTTCTCTTTCTTTATTGGAGGATCAAGGAGTTGGAATGTGTATAATTTCAATTAGGAACCATTTACGTTAATATTTTGTACTATTAAAATTGGGTATAATTCATGATGAATCAAAAGTGTCAATTTTGAAGAAAAAAAATTGTATAGGTTTAACACACTTGAGATAAACAAAATTAATATTAAAATAAAACCATTAAAAAATTTTCTCTGGCTGTTAGAAAAATATTAATATTTCAAACTGTAAATTTCAGATGTAATAAGTTAGGATCAAAATAAGAGTTTTTTGGAAAAAAAAAATAATCTAATTCATTCCTACTACCACTACTCTAAATTCATCCAAACAACATTTTACTAACTGGAATAGTAAAAAGTTAGTTCTACTCACATATTTTTCAAGTTAGCACTAACTTCACACTACTCCGAATCCCTAACCCAAATATCACTACTCTTACACTAATCCTTGCACCATCCAAACGCACCCTACAACTCCTGTTTTTGGAGAGTCAGATGCTCAAAAACGAAATTGTACAAGTTTATGGACTCCATAGAATTGTTACAACGATTGAAGAATCGTTATAACGATATGAAGCATTATGACAATCGTTATGCCACAATTGTCTCAGGTTGGAGCTTGATCTTGGCTTTCGTTGATCCCCTGAAACGTTATAATGCCTTAGAAACGTTGTGGACTGTTTTAGGTAAGTTTTGAAAGGTTTGAAAGGTTTGGAGGGTATTTTTGTCAATCACCATATCATATCTTGCCAAGTATGCATTTAATACTAAAAAATATGAAAAGAATAAAAATAAAATGTAAATAAACTCCAAGTTGGTATTCAATAATCTTCACATAGCTTCCATATGCATCCACTTGAATGAACAACATTTTGTAAAGAAGTGAGCATATTAGACGACAAAGCACCAATTGTCCAATTTCCAAGAAGTAAGCAATATATATATATATCTACAAATTAATGGGAGGATAATTTTGATGTGAGGGAAGCACAGAGGTGGGTAGGATTAAATGTGAAGTTATGTTGCATAATTTGACCTCAAGTTCGTGTTTAGCGATTGCAGCTAGCACAAGAAGGACACGACACGACACGACACGACATGCAGGAGCTGAGATTTAATTTGCGACCAGACCAGAGACCAGAGAGGCAGAGACCAGAGACCAGTTCATGATGAGTTGACAGTTGATCACTTGAGCAAGCCAAGCATGAGCAAGCTAGAGCTGTCAACGGAAGGGAAAATTCCCTTCTGCCGTTCGTTTCGTCCAAGTGCAAGACAGTGAAGTACCATCACCGAAGAAACACTTTAGGGGGTCCCGCCGAGTTCAGGGGCTTAGAATTGGATGAGAACTTTTATGAGGAGAGTTCTAAGAGTAAGAGCCATGTTAACGTTGGGAAGTCGTTTCTGAGAAAAGGAAGCGGCATAGGACCTGGCGCTGGTGCAGCAATTGCAAAGCAGATCGAGAAGCAGAACTGGTGGTGGTAGTGTACAAAGGCCAAAGGGATACAGACAGACATGATGATCGATCATCTTGCAATTGCTGAGTGGTCATTTGACGTTGTTGTCGTTGTCGTTGAGCCAGGAACAGGAAGTGGAATTAGTGAGTGAATTAATCCTGGTATCGGGTAGTACATCAGCTGGATCAGAGACAGGAGGTGATTCTCATTCAGATAGATCCAGTTGTTAATGGAATGGAATGGTTGTTCTGAGATCATAGGATATATTATATTCGTATATAGGAAGTGAAGTACTAGTAATATACAAAATTAATTAAGTGCTAATAGTAGTAGACTAGAGGGCTACACTAACACTACAGGCAGAGAGCTTTGTACTTAGAATAGAACATTAGAACCTAGTGTTGTGAGTTGTGCTCTTTTGACGGCCCAACTACATCAGCTCCGGCCCATTTCAGTTTATTCATTAGCTAGCTACCAAGGCCCATGCTCTCTCTGCATTGGCCCTAGCATGCAAAAGCTCCCTTATGAAATATCCAAATGAAATTAAAATGCTTATTATCATATATTTATCATTTATCATTTATGTATGCTTTAAGAGGAACGCCAGCCTTATGCTTTGCTGACGTTGTCCATCGGGATATTTATTTTGCCATCCCATCGCTGCTTGCCACTATCCACAACTCAAATCCCAATCCTTAATTTTAACACTCACTTTCACTTTCACTTTCACTTTCACTTAGATAGTTAATAACCATTTACAAAACAAATATAACCAATCAAAGGCTTATTAATTCATTTCGACCGACCGGCCGCAGGACACCCATATGACATATCAATACGTGCCCCAAAAAGAACATGCAACGCAACGTATCACAACTTATTCAAATGCTGTCATCATCAATTAATCGAGGGAGGCAATCAAAGCTACATTATTTACACTAGGGCTGGAAGCCCGACAAATAGATATATATATATATATATATATATATAGAGTGAGGCTATTGCGCTTCATGAAGCGCAGTGGTTAGTGCGCTTCGGCCTCATATCTCATCAACCGTAGCTTGAATGACCAATCCAAGTTGCTCACCACAATCTATATATTGAAATCTTGTAGATTACCGAAATTTTCCATTTTTAAAGTTTTCTAACTATTTTTTTGGATTTTTAAAAATTGTATAGAAAATGTACAAATTTTGTACATAAAATAGGTCATTTTCCAAAAATTCATAAAAATAGTTAGAAAACTCTAAAAATGGAAAATTTCAGTAATCTACAAGATTTCAATATATAAATTGTGGTGAGCAACTTGGATTGGTCATTCGAGCTACGATTGATGAGATATGAGGCCGAAGCGCACTAGCCACTGCGCTTTATGAAGCACAACAGCCTCACTCTATATATATATAGAGTAAATCTAGTGTGCTCCTAGGAGCACGGAGGGCTCCCATGCTCCTAACTCAAAAATCATAGTAAACCATCATGAAATTTTGATTTATCATTCTCATTAAATTCTTTATATCAAAATCTCTTAGAATACAAAAATTTTCCATTTTTTGAGTTTCTTAAGTATATGTTTTAGAATTTTTTAGAATATCATCAAAATAATAATAAAATAATATATAAAACTATGTCATCTTTTAAAAATACAAAACAAATACTTAAAAATCTCAAAAAATGGAAAATTTTTTAATCCTATGATATTTTGATATAAAGAATTTAATGAGACCCATAAATCAAAATTTCGAGATGGTTTGGTATGATTTTTGAGTTAGGAGCACGGGAGGCATCCGTGCTCCTAGGAGCACCATAGTTTTACTCTATATATATATATATATATATATATATATATATATATATATATGAAAATAAATATTTGAATTCCTGAATAAGATTATAAAAAATTATTTATTTTCATAGACAATTAAATATGTTTATTATGATCTTATAAATTTTTTGCAAGCATAAACACTCAATAAATCTTTAAAATAGAAAATCGATATATGGAACAATGTGATGTTGTGAATTTGTACTGTATGTGACGGGATTATTTAATTTTATAACTATTATTTGTGTAACTACTCAAGTTGATAAGAAAATATTTAAAATATATATGAGTGACAACTATTTTAAATACTTATAATACAAAATATGCTTATAAATTAATTATAATCATTAATGTGGAATTTTTTATTTGGTGCTAGAAAGTAAAAAAGAGAACTTGTAACACATAATTATAGGAAAGTTTCTTACAATAGATCACAAATTATTTAGTAACAATACTTAATTACACTGGATGTCTCTATGTCTTTTAGAATTATAGCAAAGAAAGTAAAATAAATTTGGTCATTAGATTGATAGTTAACAATAGACCCAATGGCTAAGAAGATTGATGATGTGGTATGTCTTAGAAGCTTTGAAACTCACCCATCTTTCTAGTTTGTAGATTTATAGATTAGAAAACCATCAGCCCCCATTCTCTCTTTTTTTTTATTTTTTCTTTTTTTCTTTTTGGGATCTCATAACATGCGGTGGAGCTAATTAAATTTCAACTAGCAAAGTGCCTCACATTGTTTTAGCGATTGTTTCTTGATATATATATTAACAATCATTGACTTGTCAATCTCGACAATAATTTTGTGATGGTTGTATAATCTGTCAAAAAAAAAATATATTTATAAACATATTTGTCACTCTTATAAATCTAAATTTAATAGTGTGTAAAAGAATTTGAAATGAAACATATAATTCAATTTATTTTAATTATTTTTTTACACATGCATTAAATATTTTAATAAACGTTATCCAATTTGTCAAGATATATATAAAATATATATAGACTTGTAGAGATAGAAATTTAAAGGAGAGCGTTGTCTAAAGATATTTTATAGCAACTATTTTTTATGAATATTTTGTTAATAGCATTTATTTATTAAGACCGGATATGTCATAATAACACTAATATATACATCTTTTATGTTATCTATATTTTTTTATGCTCATTTTCAGTAAATTAACGTTGTAAAATTTCTAAGTTAACTTATATAAAATATCTTTGTTTTTCACCTTGATATTTCAAAGTTCTTTATCTTATAATTAATATGAACATTAAATTTTGTTCACAAAAAAATTTGGAGACCAAGCTATCTTATTTATTTGCAAAAATGTTAAAAAAAATATAAATGTGAATTAAATTTTACATAACAATAGTAAGGAG
Source organism: Cyperus esculentus (assembly GCA_030179965.1). Classification (NCBI taxonomy): domain Eukaryota; kingdom Viridiplantae; phylum Streptophyta; class Magnoliopsida; order Poales; family Cyperaceae; genus Cyperus; species Cyperus esculentus. The sequence goes on along the minus strand of JASGLE010000046.1, from coordinate 3,313,546 downwards.
TAACTGTATGAAAAAAGAAATCTTAAATTCATTGAAGATTTTTTTTTTTCTTTATATTTGGTCATAAGAATCTTTTGATGGTTGTTGTCTCAAAAAAGGGTCGCTTTTAACTTTATATTCCTAGATTTACTACTGTCAAGCCGCAAGCGCACGACTAAATTGTAGTACAGCTAGGGTCGAACACAAGGACGAATTGGTAAACAGGACTCGACTTATCTTACTAACTAGACTAGGGATTGTTTTGTTTGTTTTGGGTTTTACAATTCTAGCAATTAAAAGTAAAATAGCGAAAAGTAAGTTAACTAGATAACAAGGGCGGAAGGTGTTCTTAGGGGTTAGAATCTATTCTTAAACTTGGTTCATACTATGGATCTTAAGTGTTCACACAACTAAAGTAGCTGGCACTTTCGTGTACAACCTGTGCACAGTATGAAAATGCAGTACTATGGACTTTTTGGTTTAAACGTTTGGTAATGGCAAGTTCCTATTTAAAGGGAAGGCTTTTGTCACCAACCAACCCAACAGGACACTGTACAATTCATAGGTTGTTAGGGGCTCACTCTCACTTTACGTCCTAACTCGCTAAGTTCTAATGTTGGTTTTCTAAAGATATGAAACTCCTTTTCAGATAGTTCAAAGTCCTCTTACGAGCAACTTGGTTTAACAGTTTCGGGTAAGTCAACTCCCTACCTTCTAATACACTGGCCTCAAACTAAATCTAAGCATGTGACCAAGCAACAGTATTAAACAAGTCAAGTCAAGTTCAAAATATAATACACAACACATAGAAACCAAAATAACAGATAAAAATCACATAGCGCTACTACCAAGTTTTAGAATATCATCATCCCTAAGAACTTAAAAAGCTTAGCCGGACATGGCTAAAGCGCAAACAACAGATACAGGAATGAGTAGCAAAGACATAGTAGCAACAGTTAAACACATCAACAACTTAATAAAATAAAAGAGATAAAAATAAAGTTATCGATCGGTCTGTCGTCTCTATCTTAGTCTCCCCCTCTCTGCCTCAGGAAGTCTCCCCTTGAAGTACCAGATCCAGTGGTCAAACAAAAACCTCAATCTTCTAGCCTCCCCTCTACGTTGCATACGCCTCTACTTATATAGGGCGGCTCCCTTGATTTCCTTCCAAAACAGCACGGCAGAATTCATCTCCCGGAAACTTGCCAAAATAAACTGTACTCGGTCCGAGTAAAGATGCAATCGGACCGAGTCTAGTTCAAACTTGAGATTCTTGAACTATACTCGGACCGAGTGTAGTGTAATCGGTCCGAGTATGGGGCTTCTTGTCTTCAACTGGGTACTCGAGCCGAACTAGTCCTCTGCCAACCCGAGTGTAATGTCTTCAAGCGGGCACTCGAACCAAGCCAATTCTTTGCCGATTCGTGTGAGGTGCTCTTGAGCTCCAAATGATCCAAATTAAGCTCCAAATGGTTCTTTTTGCTCTCGAGCACCTGAGACATTCACAAAACACAAATTAAAAGGAAAACAAACGAAAATATAAACAAAATGCAATGCGTGCACATGATTTTTGGTCATTTTGGAGGTTCAAAACTAGATAAATTGTATGCATGTTTTGGAGACATCAATGGTATATAGTAGAGGTGGCAGATTCTCGGGTCGGGTTCGGGTCAATCAATTTGACCAAATGAAAATGTCGGGCCGGGTCGGGTCGGGTATCGGGTTAACGGCTGTCGGCATTTTTTTGGGTAGGGTCGGGTATTAGGTTGACATCTGCCGGCATTTTTCCAGGTCGCGTCGGGTTCAGGTTGGGGTCGGGTTTTGGGTCGAATCAGGTTCGAGTCAATTTGATTTTCCCTGAAACTCAAGTCGGGTCGACCCGATTTTTTGGATCCGGTCAAAAATAGACATCTCCTAGTATGTAGTTTCAACTTGAAACCTTAGAATTGTTTTATAGGATTGCCAAAATGATACACAACAACATGCAGTCTTCAATATGATGCAAATAGAAGCTTCTACACAGTGTGGCTGCGTTAATATTATCTTTGTCACAATGTCACTTGATTTGTTATTCCGTCCGAGCAAAAAGAGAAAAGTTATTCTTCCTTGCATTGCACTGTAGATATACAGTGACAGAGTTGGTCCGAAACTAATATATACTATAATCGATATCTATTAAAAAAAATTAATTTTTAACCTGGGATATTTTAAAATGGACAGTATTGTTTTAACCACTTGAGCAAACACTGATAGTCTGATACAAATATACACAATCCAAATTAAGGAGATTTTCTATGTGTACCTCTATGTTGCTTTTAAAATAGTGCTAGCGGTCTATTTGGCAAATTAAGGAATAGAGCTAGAATAGTGCTATCGGATTATTTAAAATAGAATAGTGATGTGCAGTAATTGTTGGAAGAGTAAAATAATAGTATATTGTTTGGCAAATGCCAATCGGAATACCGGATTAGTTGAGGCCTTGAGGGTAGTTGGATAATTAATTTGCTATTCAAAAAATGCTATTCCGACATTCCATCACTATTCCGGCATGCCGGAATAGTGATTCTTTAATTTAATCAGAAGAGTATATTGTTTGGCAAATGCTAATCGGAATACCGGATTAGTTGAGGCCTTGAGGGTAGTTGGATAATTAATTTGCTATTCAAAAAATGCTATTCCGGCATTCCATCAATTACCCGAATATCGGATTAGCTCTATTATTAATTCCATTACTCTTCCAATTTTTTGTTGAGCGTTTGGCAAACCTCAAAAACGGAATAGTCATTCTATTCTCCTTCCTACGAGTGATAGTTAGTCACATGGGCTGTTTCATTTTGACAAGTCGCATGCAAATGCAAATATGCAATGTTGCTGCGCTGCCTCAAACATTGTATTATACCGTGGAGTGCTTATCCTCTGTAGCGCTACATTGTGTAGTGTAGGATGTAACCGTTCGAATCATCTCGAGATTTGAGCCGGCACAGATCTCGATATGATTCAACGGTTCACATCCTACGCTACGCAATGCAGCGCTACAGAGGATATGAAATCTGTACCGTGGTCGTCCCCAATAAGTATAACTCTATCCGCTCTGTAAAGGCGGTTGGGCTCTAGCCCAGGGAGAAATTATATTATTCCTTGAATTAACACGTTACTTGCAAAAGTGGGACTAATTATGTTCTAAAAAAATAATCAATTTTTATACATTTTTTTTTAAAAAAAATCAATTTTTTTGCATGTACGTACCCATGAGATTTTCATGTAAAATAGTTATTCAGTCGTATAAATCAAAATTTGAAGATAATTTAATATATTTTTAGAAGTGCACTCACAACAAAACTGTTGAAGCTTAATTAATTACTCAAAGTAGCTTTGCTCTTAAAAAAAGTAAGCTAACTTGGATGTCTAGACTTGTAAGCACTGATCTCTTAATATATTTCTGACTTGTAAACTATTTTTCTTATTTCAATACAGAAATTAAATTATAATGGAGGTTACTTCTGCAGAAAGAGAATAAAATTAAGTTCCCAGTTTAAGTACTTGCCCTAAGCTACACTATATATAAAGAGGAGGGATCCATTGACAATGAATAGCTTGACAATCTTGACAATCCCACTTTTTAAAAATTTATAAAAAATCTTAAAAAATCTTAAAAATAGAAAAAAGTTCACGGAAGTATTACTTAACTTATAGATTGATTATGTATCCGATTATATCCAATTTAAACAATGTTTGATAGCTCTTTAAAGATCCGTTAAATTATAACCGTTAAAAAGTACACAAAATTTTGATAAGCCATTAAACGATGTTCAAATTGATTAAAACTTGAAACACTATCAATCTATAAGTCAAGTAATATATCTATAAATCATTTTTCATTTTTAAGATTTTTTATAATTTTTTTAAAATATACATTGTCAAGATTGTCAAGTTATCTATCGTCAATGGAACCCTCCTCGTATATAAATGCTTAATATTTTTATGACCAAAACATGCAGCACGAAATTGGCCTGGGGAGGGGAGTTGATATATAAAGGGCCTATAACAATATCTGCGAGGGAATGACACAAAAGAACAATATTTATTTGTTGTCTCGAATTAGGAATTTAGGATTATTCTACTAGCTACTACAGACTACAGTATGAAATTAATAATGTGTTTAGCTAGTCCTAGTTAGCCAGTCAAAATAAAACCATTCAATTTGATTAGTCTGGTTCTGGTAGACGCATCGCTGTTGGTCAAAACCAAACCAAACCAAACATCAATTAATGGACAACAATATATGGCTGGCACCTATTGGCACGTACGAGTCATCTCTCAAGGAGTCAAGACCAACGCGTCACCTTACGGTGTAATAACATCATAGCTGACGCACAAAACTTTTCTCCAAATACTGCCCCTGCCCACTGCCCACTGGTATGGTATTCACTATTCAGTATTCTCCATTTTTTCTTTCTAATTTCTTGTACCGTACGTACAATATTAATCATTTTGATTACGTCTCCCTCGTGGTGTATCATGTTCATGGGGGACAACATCTTAAATATGCAGCGAGAATCCCGTCAAATATATATAGATTAAATCGTTTTATTCTTTTATTAATTAGTTCTTGTATTCCTGAGTTTGATACTAGATTTGTTGCATTCCAGTCGATATGAAACATTACCACTCTGTTAAACAAACAACATTAAGTACGAATTGTAATGATAATAAGGGTCCTAATAATAATTCAGAAATCTGTAATCAGTGCTAATTAAAGGAGGTGAGTAGTACTTTTTAAGGAAACAATCACAGGTATATTTGCAAACACTTTAACTATGTCACATCATTATTATTATTTACCATTGATTTTGTTTGAAACTTTCATCTACTTTGACCTAATGACTTGTGTATTTTTCTCTCCTCATTAAATAAAATGAATATGATATGTCTAAAATAAAATTAGTCCAACAGTTACATGTTCTTATTTATAAATTATTGTATTATTATCTAATTACATTAAAAATATAAAATATTTTGTTCAAGTTTTGTTTAATACAAAAATAAAATTTTTAATTATTTAGTTGATACCTTTTTCAGGGCGAAACCTAAGTTACAGCTCTAGTATAGACAATAATACCTAAACGATCTAACAATTAAGCTAGCAATTTCAATTCACATCAATTCAAAGTTTAGAGATCGATCAATTCAACTACTCAAATTACAAGATTTAACAAAGTAAAATAAAGAGTAAAGAGAGAGAAGAAGAAGAAGAAGAAGAACGTTCGATTTAACGTGATTCGGCTCAAGACACGGAGCTTACATCCACAGAACCCGTAGTCGAATGCAGTGACGAAGCCAGAACAAATTTCTTGGGGGGGCAAAAGATTAATCATAAATCAACAATGTATATGTATATATATATAAAAAAAAAAAAAAATAGCTGCTAGATAAGTAATTCGAGCCAAAATTTTTAATAGTACTGCTGACTTCAATTTCAAAAATTGAGAAAAAGGCAAAAAAAAAAAAAAAAAAAAAATCTTAAATATAAAAGCTTCTACTTGGACAGTTTTCCTCTGCGAGTCACCATATTTTGATAGTACTCCATTATTTGCTCATTGGTCACTCTATCAAACAGTTCTTTTTCAATGTAAGTTACCAACACATCATTAAGAAACTGATCTCCAATTTTATTTCGCAACTTAGTCTTGATTATGTTCATGATAGAAAATACTCTTTCCACTGTTGCTGTGGCAACTGGCAAAAGCAATGCAAGTTTTATCAACTTGTAAACCAAATTGAACTGAGCATCTTTTTTGGTTTCAACCATTTTTTGTGCCAGCTCATCTATGCCTTTTAGATTAGCAAATGCTTCACTTCTCCTTACATCTCTAATGTAGATCTCCAATTGATCTTTTAGAATTTCAATATCAAATGAAGAGAAATCTGACGGGTAAAGCTGGGCAAGACTAATCAATTTGTCCCGATTGAATGCTGAAAAGGAGTTTGCTGGGTTCAAGCTAGCCATGTAAAGAAGGAGATCAGTACTAGTCTCAGGAAAACGGTTATTGAGTTCTTGTAACTGCATATCAATTGCCGTGTAAAACAATTCAACACGATAATAATGCAAATTTGTTACCTCTGTTGCACGTCGTCGTGATTGTCGTGGAGGTTTCCAAATGTCCTCCATCACGGGAATTGCAATACCATGTTTCTCACAAAACAAAGAGGTCTCTTCCAGTAATTGATCCCAACCATCATCCCTTAGTTCTTGAAGCCGCTCTTTAGCTACTTGTACAAGGCCCACTGCATTCACAATATTCTGATCTTTCTTTTGTAAAGCAACTGATAAGTCATTGGTAATTCCTAAAATAGTTCTCATGAGATGACATCCAATTGCAAAATCAAAACTCTGCAAAACATTTAACAGAATTGGTGCTTCTCCATTGCTATCTGAGGTCGGCTCGTCAACTATATCTTCAATCACATCCACGACACTAGGAAACATGGTAATTAACCTAACCAAGGATCTGTAATGTGAACCCCAACGTGTATCACCGGCACGTGCAAGTGACATTTCCTGATTTTGGCCTCTACCAGATAAAATCTCTCCATTATTCAGAGCATTAGCAATCTCGGTGGCATGTTTTTCTCGAAGCTGATCACGTCTTTTGCAAGAAACTCCCACCATGTTCTGGACCCAAGAGAGAATATGAAAGACAGATGAGACTCTCGAGTGGTTTCGAGCAACATGGACAAGAGCAAGTTGCAGCTGGTGCGCAAAGCAATGGATATAGTGAGCTGATTTGTTCTCTCTTAAAATCAATGCTTTTAGTCCATTAAATTCTCCCCTCATATTACTTGCACCATCATAACCCTGACCTCGTAATCGTGCTATGCTCAACCCATTCTTAGCAAGCATCTCATCAATAGATGCCTTCAGCACAACCGCCGTGGTACTTTGAACATGTGCAATACCAAGAAACCGTTCAATTACCCGACCTTGCTTATTAACAAATCGTATAACTACTGCCATCTGCTCTTTCACTGAGATATCTCTTGACTCATCAATCAAAATTGAAAACAATTCATCTCCGAGTTCACTCAAAATCAACTTAGTAGTTTCTGCTGCAGCGGCTCTAATGATATCTTTTTGCGTGTCTGGAGATGTGAGTTTCAAGTTTCCCGGTGCATTATTTAAAGTAACACTTTCAACCTCCTTATTATTCCTTCTTAAAAATCGCAAATTTTCAAGAAAGTTTCCCTGGTTTAAGGAGCCCTCAGCCTCATTATCCCCTCGAAAAGCTTGCCCTTGTCTTAGTATATGCCTAACGCATTCAACAGATGCATTCAACCGCACGGTGTACAAATGATCAGCAAGAGCGCTTTGTCTCTCTAAAACTGAATGAATGCTTTGGTTTTGATTCAACAAGTCGATACACATCTTTTGTGCTTGATTATGAGCACTATTCAAACCACCAACATGACCTGATAACTTCTCTTTCTTCCTCCAGTTTCTAAAACCTTTTTCTACAAAGGTGTTGCCGCCCCCTTTGCCGTTACCATCTGGCATGAAAAGATAACAACAAAGACAATATGCTGCATCCTTTTCAACACTATACTCTAACCATGAGGGAAAATAATCAAACCATGATGTCTTAAACCTCCGTAATTCCTTTTCCTTACCGAATTCTCTAGTCGGAAAATTGTGATCCCGGGGCTGACATGGGCCTTTCTGCAGATAATATCTTCTAACACGATCACGATCATTAGGGTTGTAATCTGTGATACGAGGTCGCAATCCTGGATCTGCTGGTGGATCGACATTGATGCCTACTTCGTCACGAGGTCGTTTCGAACCGGCCGGCACCGTATGACTAGTATTTTGTTGAATAACATCAACAGGAACTGTAGAATTTTCTGATGGCTTAGGAACTCTTTTAAAATATTTCTCCATGATAATATTGGTGGAATCAAAGTCAGGGAGAAATAGGTACAAAGAATCAAAAAAGGTGTTGCGGCTGTAATCGTGTAAGGAAAATGAAAAAACTTTCATGCGCCTTGTCAATTGTTATGTTAATTTAAGTTTTGATTCTCAATCATTTTGGTAAATGACAAAATTGACAACCGAAGAGACACCAATATATTATTACTTATCTTGACTGTCATCAATGCTCATAAATAAAAGGAAATTACATTGGCTATTGGGTTGCTATTTCCTATAATTACATTGGCTATTGGCTCCAATTGAAAAAGCACAATTAATTGGGACTGCTATTTCCTATAACTTCACCGCTCTTTACATATATGCTAACAATTAAGTATGGAGGATAGCCTAGCAAATTTATGGGGGGGCAAAAAATTGCTGCTGTGTGTAATTAACACCATAATGAACATACATGCTAGGTAACTTGCGAAAAGTATGGGGGGTCAACTGCCCCCCCAAACACCCCCCTGGCTCCGTGACTGGTCGAATGAACAACTACATCATAAACCACTACATACAAATGTCTTTACAAAGCTCAAGCATTCAACTCGTGATAACACGCAAGATGAGGCCGAAAACAACGTTAATTGGTGACCTACACAAGCCCATAGGCTACTAATCTCATTCACTTCAAAAATTATATCCAGGAGAAAATAAAATAATATTGTTTCTTAATCTAAATCCAAAAGACACAAAATATCAATTAAACTTTATTATCTAACTAATTTTGTTCTGATAAACTAACATAGCGAGACAAATTTAAAAAAAGCGCACAATTCATTTTTGAAGTTATCGTATTGGTTGTGATTAATTCAACGTCTTTGGAATGATTAATTCAACATAGCGAGACAAATTTTATCAAGATTTTTTTTTATTGAAAACCTTGTTAAGCACTCCACAAATTTTTATTTGTTGAAACACTACTTCCATTTGTTGAAACGGGAGCAAAAGTCATTCTCGAGTGATCTATAAGATAGTCCTCTTAAATGTTGAACATGAAAGACTCTTCTTAGGACAAAAGGGGCGATGAAAAGATGGATGAAGAGTTGACAAATAAACAAAACTTAAAACTAATCAACAATGAAGAAGAAAAATGAAAGAGGAGTGGCGGGGGTGAGACGGTATGCCTCTACCCATCGGAAGATTTATTTGTAGAGACGGTTAGGGTTTCAAGAAAGAAGACACAGCTATAGTATGCACCTTTTTCTCTCTGTTGAAGTCAAAGATAGGGTTTGATACGTTTGAGTAGTCCATCCACGACAATTTTGGTTGAGATCGAAAACTTCATTGTCAACGATCACATCCATTTGATAAATATATCACTTAACTAATGATGTTTAACGAGTAAATCTACGGTGCTCTTAAGAGTATGGAGGCCCCCCGTATTCCTAACTCAAAAATCATATTTAACCATCTCGAAATTTTGATTTATGGTTATCATTAAGTTCTTTACATTAAAATCTCATAGTATACAAAAATTTTTCATTTTTTGAGTTTCTCACGTATCTGTTTTTGAATTTTTTTAGGATGATCTCAAAATAATAATAAAATAATGTATGAAACTACGTCATATTTATTAGAAAATTCAAAAGAAATACTTAAAAAAACTCAAAAAATGGAAAAAAAATTTTTATTATAGAAGATTTTTATATAACAAATTTAATGAAAATCATAAATCAAAATTTTAAGATAGTTAAATATAATTTTTGAATTAGAAGTACAAGAGACCTCCATAGATTTACTCATGTTTAACTACTAAAATGATCTTCTTAGTTTTTCGTTAGGTTTTTGAATTAAAGTTTGAAAAAAAAAAGAGTCCACAATAAAATTACATTAATTAATTAGGTGCTCGTGCTCCGTGCCACAAACGTATTTAAACTTGCAAAATCAGTAACGTGTTTGTTGCTACAATTTTGGTTGGTTTTGATAAAACTACAGCACCAGCATGCAGAGTTCTAACAAATTTTTTTAAAAACCGAAATTGAAAAATGTTTTTTCGAAAACTAGAAAGATTACCCACTTTTTTCGATACCATAGATAGAACCGAAAATAATTTTCATTTTTTTTTTCGGAACCGAAAATCGGTGTAGCCACAAATAGATCCCACTATGGAGGAGGAGAAGAGATGAGCTGGGGGGGGGTTGCGGTCGAGAAAAAAAAAAAAAAAGGAATCCAACTGAAAAAAAATTTTGGTTCCTTTCAATGGAACCCAAAAAGTTATTTGGTTGGGATCCAGTGTGGCTGAATGAATGTGGCTTGGTGCGGCGTGCCAAAAAAGCAGAAAAGGTACGTACTGAATTAATTTTTGGTTCCTTCAAAAGGAACTGAAAAAAATTTTCAATTCTATCTATGGTACCGAAAAAAGTGGGTAATCTTTCTAGTTTTCGAAAAATTATTTTTCAATTTCAGTTTTTAAAAAAAATTTGGGGTTCTAAATGCAGCAAGCCACGAAAAATTGAACTTATACCAACTTTTTTGAAAACCTGATTTTCGACCATTTTTTTATATGTAATTTCCTTGATTTTTGTGCAAATTAAAAACAAAACCAAGTTCTACATATGGAGTCCGTATCTGCTGTTATTCTCAAAGAAAAACAGGACTCTGTTATTCCATTGTGGGCCGTTAGATCAAAATGGACGGATCCGATCGGTCCACTTTAGATTTTAGGGGGTCTTTTTCAACTAAATCTGATCCGTTGATTTTGATCCAACGGTCCACAGTGAAATAACAGGTCCTGTTTTCTTTTTAGAATAACAGCCGATTTGAATTCCTACATATGAATATGAGCACTGAACAGCTACCTAGCTAGCTCCAAGTCAAAAAAAAGTTATGACCGAGAGTTGCTACTGTGAAACCGAACGTTAGGAGGTGTTTGGCAAAGCTCCAACTTTGTAGGGGTAATGTAACATCGATCTGAGATGTGTAAATTTTAGAGTGTGACCTACCGTCTATCTATGGACAGTCCATCACATTTATAAAGTGTGATATAGTGAACCCTACCACGTGACTCATTTTTAGTATGATAAAGTCCATTAGATTGACACAAGTCATTTCTTTAAATTATATATATATATATAATCATCTCATCTCGTGACATATACATGCATGTCTCAGACTCAGAGGGGGATATATAGCTATTAGCTACGGATGGGGTTCTGCCATCATTGCAAAAGAACAGATTATTCCCTGCCACTGCCAATGCCATGGATAATCATGACTCCAATTGAGATTCTCAATATACTCACTCCATCCGTGAATCACATATATATATTATATATATATATTCACATGTTACACTTACACCCCCACAAACACACACTGCGTACTATCAATCCCTTGCCTTTAATGATGATATGATATCAATCCATTAATTTGATCATTTAGAAAGAAGAAATTATTATAGCTAGCTAGCTAGTCCAAACTCCAATTAAACTCATTTCCCCATCAACATAACATTCTTAACCATCTTCATCTCCGACTCGGAGACTTGGTTGGAGAGGAGAGGAGAATCATTCTAAAAAGTGGAGCACATCATTAGCTAGACCTACCTAGACACGTCCGCGACCTCATTCAATGGGCATGTGCTCCATTTCAGCCTCCATCGGTTACTTTTCATTCAATTAGTTTCAACTTAATTTCAACAGTATAATAGAAACATATATCCTATATATACCGCACTTTGCTTTAGGCTCAAATTGTTATTTCTTATAATAAATTTTTAAGATAATATGTAACGGGCCTTAAATTTTAACGGGCCGAGAACATCAACGTCAACGGTGATGATCAATCTAAGCAAACAATCAACGGTTAAAGTTTATTCTTTGAAAAAGATAAACCTTTCATACCAAAAAAATCTAATATACTTTTTTTATTAACAGTAAAGATGAAAAACAAGAAACTAAGCAAGGACTCCATTCTTGGTCCCACAATATTGCAACCCCTCGTATTGAGATTGGTTGGCTCTCAATCAATATAAATAAATTTATTGTATTATTATTTTTTATTTTTTTTGTGCAGTGCTTGCCACATTTTAATTTGTTGCATGCATTTTTAAGGGGACCGATCGAGAACCATTAATTCTCGATATATAAGATACGAGGGGGGTGCATTGCTGGACCGAGAACAGGTTTTGGTCCTTGCGATTGGATTAAATTAAAAAAGGCTGTTTGTTTCATTTTTGTTCCCTTTTTTATATTAATTAATATTTTTAAAAAATAAGGAAAGTAGATATCCTTACTCCTAACAAAAAGGAGATTGTATTTTTTGACAATGAAAATTTTATCTTCTCAAAGAAGAAACATTAGCCATCGATTTTTTACTTAGATTGATCACCACCGTTGACGTATATTGATGTCCTGCTCATTAAAATTGAAGGCACATATCAGTTTCCTCACAAGAGATGAGCTTTCGGCCCTTTTATTATCTATACTATATTATAAAGCACGTAAGTATTTAACGTCTCCATTTTTTTTCTCCACCTTCAATTTTTTTTAATTCCCATTCTACCCCTTAATCAACGGTAGAGATCAAAATGCATCGATTTCAAAGGTGTTGATGTTCTCCAATTAAACAACTTCCTCTCTATTTTGGTTTTTTACAAAAATGGAAATATATCAATTTTAGTATGGAAGACATCAATTTGATTAGAATTTACATTAATGAGGAATTAATGTTTTATATTCTAAAATTCAATGAGTTAATTTAGTGTAAATATGAAATTTGAATGGTAAGTAATTAGCCAAAAACCAAAAGCACATTATATGTATTACACGGCATGAGCTCAAAATTTGAAACGCTCGCAAATGGGCGGGTTTCTTGTTAGTAAGATATAAAAATTTCAACCCAAAGCAAGACGTAGACTTTTTACTATATCATAATTGATATTAGGCGAGGATCGAAAAGCGGAAAGCCCAAATTAACACAAAAAGAGTACTTGAGGCAAAAGCATTAAAAAAACATATGGCACGATGCCATACAACATATAGGTGGCAGATTGTCGGGTTAGGTTGGGTCAGTTTGACTAAATGAAAATGTCGGATCAGTCTGACTTTCCCTGAAACACGGGTCGGGTCGGATTCGAGTCCGGTTCGGATCAGTTTGACTTTCCTTGAAACTCGGTTCGGGTCGGGTCAGATTTTGCCACCTCTAATGCAGTATAAGGGCCGTTGGATCTCCTCGAGATTCGTGTAGGTTCGAATCTCAAGGTGATCCAACAGCCCATATACTGCATGGCAAGCACTCCCTGTGACCTCTGTTTCCTAGCGAAACCACACGAATATATTTAATGAAGGAAAGTATAGTTTTATTAAAATGAAGGAAAAAGGAGATATGAACATATCTGTGGAGTGGACCGCATTTATGCAAAATGAAACGGTGTGAAATTAAAGTTGGATATTTTGTTTGCAAGAGAGATTAGAGATATTATAATATACACATGTGCATGGTTGGTGTACTCTGTTTCAATTAAGTGTTTATTTATTGGTTGAGAGCAACTCTTTTTTGTCTTTGGGATGGTTCCATGATTCCATCCATGCGGAGCAGTTAGCTACTATTTACTAACCCCATGTAGCACCACTTCTATCTACATTTCTTTTTTTTTATTATTATTTATAGATAGAAGCCAAATAAATTGGGAATTACTGTAGCTAGCTAAGCTAATGAATAAAGAAAAGAAAGAAATATGGCGGCTAATGAATAAGGAAGAAAGGGAATGCTGAAATCTCGGCTGCAATCACTCCCCCGCCCATGAGACAGTACAAGTTGTGCAATTAATTATTAATACCAATGGAATGGAAGGTACAAGGTACGGTAAACAGCAGGCCAGGGCAGGGGCAGGGGCAGTCCGGGCAGGGGATATATATCTAATCTAATATCAATCTCTGCTCTCTCTCTCTTCTCTTTCTACATGTATGTATGTATGTACATGGACATGGTGATGGATCCCTCCTCCCTCTTGGGACTACATATATACATATATATATCTTAAGTAAGTATTTAAACTAGGGGAAGCTGGTCAAACGACATGGCACTAAATATATATAATGGGCTGGAGAGTGGAGAGTGGAGAGTGGAGACAAGACAAGCACACGAGCCAACCATCCATATATAATATAGGCATGCACACTGCAGCCATATATCGTCCCATTAATTCCAATATAATATATAATAATTAATTAGATCGAGCAATAATTAATTAAGGATCCACAATTAATATAATTTAACCTAAAATGAAGAATTAATTAATTAATATTAATATTAATATTAATATTAATATTCATTCAAGTTTGTAATGTAATATGAAATTATATTAATTAATTAATTAATTAAGCGTACAAATAATTAATATATGGACCAAGAAGTACTAATTAAGAAACAAATTCATGATCGAGGTGTATGTATCTGAAATTGAATTAACTAGCTAGCTAGCCAGCTACTAGTCCTGATCTGATCATGACATCTCTGTATACCTAGCTAAGCTAAAGCTAGCTAGCTCTCGATCTCTCGATCGCTCTCAGTCAACAAAAAACCAATAAAGGGTGCGGGTGCCTTGCCTTGGCTTGGCTAACAACAACATTAACATGCATCGATTTCAATATCATCCATCACATCTAAATTCTAAACAAAATTCATATCTATCCTAACCTCACCTGTGCATGATTATCAATATAATTAATTAATTATTATAATTCTAAATTTTATCCTTGTGCTAGCTAGATCGCTAGTACTAAGTACTAACGATGATCAGAAGAAGAAGAAGAACAAAGCCATGAATCCACCATACCTTCACCTCGTGATCGCCTAGCCGCAACCACTCTTGTATCTTCTTCCCTTATTGATTCCTTATTCACATTCACAAATTCCGATGAGCTGCCAGCCGTTGAGCTCTTCAATTTGCAGCTACTTGATGCAGCTACTTGAGCACCAGCAGCAGCATAGTCTGAACAGGCACTCCGCTGAATTGACTCCGGCATGTCGGCTCCATCTGCAGGGGCTGACACCGACCCTGAGCCCGTACCAGGCCAGCCGCCTTGGTGCAACTTGTCAGATGATCCAAGCAAAGCATGGGCAGCTGCAGCTGGTGTATACTTGGGTTGAATCAGCTGCTGAGATTGATCATGAAGAAGAGACTGGAAGCTAAGGAGCTGGGACTGGGACTGGGACTGGGACTGGGAGGAGTTAATTGGCATGTTGAGAAGCGTGGACGTCTGTCCTCCACCTCCATGTGCTTGATCGTGACTGGTGCATGGGGTTTGAAGGGGAGCTGGTGAATTAGATGTAGAACTAGTGTTGAGCTTGTGGGCAAAGGGTCTGAGGAGGTAGGGAGGCTGCAGGTGGTGGGAGGGAGAGGAGAATAGGGAGGGGGAGGGGGCGAAGGGAGGGGCGGGGATGCCGGTGAACTCTTGGACCATGGCTCGGAAGTTGGATGTGTCGGTGGTGAGGACGGTGGTGGGGGCACGGCGGGAGGCGCGGGTGCGCTTCCTGGAGGAGGAGGTTGGTGGAGATGGAGATGGGTTGGAGGCAGTTGGAGTTGGAGTTGGAGTTGGAGTTGGAGCAGGTGCAGCAGCAGGTGGAATTGGTAATTGGGAGAAGGAGAAATGACTATGAGAGAGGGAATCATTCATGTTCATATGAGTCATATGACTCATACGACTCAGAGGAGGAGGATGGGGCTGCAGATGAGTCGTCATGAGTAGTTCGGAACTATTAAATTGGAAGAAAGAGGAGATGAGAGGATCGCTGGGGCTGGGGCTGGGGCCGGGGCCGGGGCCGGGAGGGGAGTGGAACTCATGAGTGTCGTCGTCTAAATCGTCTCCGCCACTGGACGATTGCAGGCTGCCGCTGTGCCCAGCTGAGACGTCCATGAATGAATGAATATATATAAAGTACCTAGCTAATTACTTTGATGGATGCAGAGGCAGGCGCTGACTAGCCAGTTGAGGGAGGGATGAGGGATGGATGGAGAATTAATTGGAGGAGGAGATGGGAAAGGGACTTCCATTGAAGAGAAGAAGAAGAAGAAGAAGAAGAAGAAGAAGAATTAATTAATTATATATATGTTAATGTTAGGTACTCGATCGGTCAGGGGAGGACCGGGGAGGAGAGACTGGGAGAGGGGGCGGCCAGGCCAGGATAAATTAATTAAGGAATTAAACCGGTCAGGTGCAAGCCCAACCACACCAACTCACCTCACCAAACGAGTTAGGCTATTACTATTTACTATTTACTATTACTCCGTGCAACGCAAGTCTGCAATCCATCTCCAATATATACACACTCATGACTCACCCACTCAGCTATATATAAGGCTATACCCTTTTTCTTTTCTTTTCTTTTCCTTTTTACTCGATCCATCTCTTTCTTATTTTTCTTCCTTTCCTTCTTCAATTCTTCCACCAAATTAATTATAACCAATCCTATCATTATTTGACGTACGTACGTTTTGCATTTAATTAAATTAAATTAATTCAACAGCTACATCCATCACCAAGTATCAAGTTTTACTTTAATTTTCATTCAAATGATCGATGACAACCAATAATTAATGATCTACCCTCCTCTTCACCTTAATTTAAACACATAATAATAATAATAATAATAATAATTCATACTACCAGCTAGCTCAACTGCATACAATTGTTTATTTCAGTGTGGTACCATCATATATATGCAATAATTCATTACAAATAAAACTATATATATCTCTCTCAAATAGCAAACTGACTTATCATAAGTTAATTACTTCTATCTTTTATATCAGTACCTAAGCTGGGCTGGACATCCCATATCAATGACAATTTTTTAATTGATGTGTCAATATTATTTCTTCATCTTTTTTTGCTTATATATATGTATTTAATTTAAAAAACGACCAAGGTTGATCTCAGTTTAAGGTCCCTATGAACCAAATGTGCCTGTTCGGCATGACAAAATTTGGCTTCCTCAAGTCTCCTCAAGAGCCTGATCCGCGTAAGTCAAACTGAACACCTGCTCCTTAGCGAGGATCAAGTCCATAGAGAGAAAATGGCTAGATCCAAGGATTCTGGTTCATACAAAATAACAATTTTCTCTCCATCACTAAAAATAGCAAACAAATTCTAAAAATTGTAAAATTTGGTTTCCTAGTATATTTTGATATAGAGATCACATTGAGCGGTTCGGATCGACTATTTGGACACCAGAAATAGAGGTACGGACCACATAGCACGGTAAAACCGTGATATGCATATTACTGTAGCATAATTCTATATATATATAATATATATAGTAAATCTAGCGTGCTCTTAAGCTCACGGGGGCCTCCCGTGAGCTTAACACTAAAAACATATCAAATCACATCCAAATTTTGATTTATATGGCTCAATAAATTCCTTATATGAAAATCTTATAGCATGCAAATTTTTTTCATTTTTGGAGATTTTTAAGTATTTATTTCGGATTTTTTAATAGCAATTATACAATATTAATAAAATAATTAATGTTTCATATGTAACTTTTAAAAATATTCGAAATAAATACTTAAAAATCTCTAAAAATAGAAAATTTTTACATATCACATGATTTTGATATAAAGAATTTATTGAGCCATATAAATCAAAATTTGGATGTGGCTTGATACGTTTTTAGAGTTAAGCTCACGGGAGGCCCCCATGAGCTTAAGAGCACGCTAGATTTACTCTATATATACAACATGTATTGGTCTAATTAACTAAAGCCTATACTCTATATATTAAGCTAGAATAGACAAATTAGGAAAAAAAGAATAAATAAATTATTAAGACACTCGGTATAATGGAGTTCAGCTATGTACGTATATCAAATTAAGTCTATTAATTCTCCGTGAGACCGTGACTAACAACCGTCGTTAAGCGAGATCGATGTACTATTGCATGTTGAAATTTCTAGGTACATTTGACTCAAATGATTTGAGAGATCGATCAGAATACAAGAAATAAGTAGAACTTCACTGTATATATTGGTGTTCTAGTTTTTATTAAATCTTGGGTATATACTCTATATATACATTGTATTGTCTATAATTGGCAAAACTAGTAAATTAAAACAAAGTAAAATACTAAATCACTTAATTTAAAGCAGCAATGTTTAGTAGTAGTGAAGTAAATAGATAAAGTGGATAGAATATATAACAAATGTAAAATATTAGTGATCTAGTTTACCACACCTATATAACTGCGTCAATTTACTGCACTTTAAATCACTTCTGTTGGGTGACTTAAAATACTTTAAATCACTTTACTACACACTTTTAGATCACTTTTACTTTACTATCAAATGGGGAATGCTATTTTTTTTTATTAATTTCATTTGGAATTGGAGATGTCAATCAATTTGAACTTGTGTGAAATATGATTGTTCTAGATGAGTCGAATTCATGGGTGCAAATTATTTTGCACTTGATCTTAATATAAAGACTCGAATGGCATTGAACCCGGTCCAAATTAAATTTGACAATTCGTTTAATTATGTGTATGGCAATTAATGCCGGCATAGACAACTAACATATATATTGCACCGGTAAACGACTGTTAACGTTATGTCGACAGCAATAGAAATATAGAAATATAGAATTGTGAATTCTTTCTTATGGTCCTTGAAAAACTTTATATTCAGCATTTTGGAAAGATGTTATTTCTGTCCAACACTTTTTAACAATTAATGTCACTAGAACAGTGGGGAATGGTACCAACATATCTTTTTAGTCTGATATATGGTATCAAAACTGTCTCTTATTTATTCAATTTTCTTTAGTATATGCCAAATGTAAAAATAAGCAGATGACTTTAGCTGATGTCTGGAACAATGGTTCTATTAACCTCTGTTTAACCAAGGGTGTATGTCTGGCCATGAGAAAAGAAAAGGGAGATCTTTTGTTGTTGTTGCAGTCTGTTTCATTCACTCTTACTGCTGATTTAGCTGTATGGCAATTAACAAACAATGGTCTTTTTTCTGTTAACTCAATATATAAATTTCTTAATTCTGGGAGAGTTATTTGCCCCCTGAGTAAATCAGTTTGGGCACTTAAAATTCCATTAAAATTTAAGCTTAGATTATGGTTGGTGATAAGTCGGTATTTTATACCATTTTATAAGGAAATAATTTCAAAAACTCAACCAATTTTAGTTAGATTTTGTTTGAATTCACTTTGTTTCATGTCAAGATCAAGATACTGCTGCGATTTCACTTTTATTTGCAGAATTGGAGCAATTTGGAGCGATAATTGATCAAAATGCCAAAACTGATCATGATGTGTTGGATGAAATTATCTTCTATCATATCCAAGTTGTAGAGCTTGTTTCAAGCTTTCCAACGAGCTTTGAATTGTCCAATTTGGAGTTAAAATGAGAAAGTTATGGCCAAAACAGTAACATGGACGAACCAGAACTGTCAGGGCCGGTCCGCCCTGATTGCCCGGCGACCCGCCCTTCTGTGCATCCGATTTTCTGTTTCTTCGGCGGTCCGCCCTCCACCTTCGGCGGTCCGCCCCAGAAGTGCGCAGAAAGTCGGTTTTAGATGTTTTAAGTGACTTTTGGTCTGTTTTTGGCCTGGTTTTATATATAGACTCTCCTTCTTTTTATCTATTTGGCTAGCACTCTTGGGAATGAAGTTAGAATAGATCTAGGGTTGAAGAGAATAACTTGGAGCGAGAATTGAAGATTGAAGCGAGGATCCGAGCGAAAAACTCGGTGTTTGGTTTCCTTCTCTTTTTCTCTCTTTTGTTTGTGATCTTGAACATGAACTCTTGTTGTTTTCTTTTGTATCCATGAGAGGCTAATCCCCTCTCTAGGGATGTAGGTTTTAGTTGAACTTGTAGTTGTTAATTTTACTCGGAGAATGTTTTTAATTGCTATGTGTGAATTTATTTCTTTGTTTAATTTCTCATGTGTTGCTTAATCGTTGTGCATGAAATCTTAGAAACTAGGGTTAGGATTACACCAATTCAACTTTAGTTTTGGAATTGAAGAAATAAAATTAAGTTAGGCGAGATACTTAACCATGAAGCATTAACTTAAGAGATCCCAGTAATTGACCATTAATTGTGCGAGGTACTTAATCGTGAAGTATGATTTAGGAATTTTACCAAATTGTATCAAGAACTTAATGAACCATAGACTTGTAGGGTGAGGAATTTAATCGTGAAACCGGAGAGTTTTGGTACGGTATTAAGCCAAGAAATTGTAGTTTAGTACCAATATTTATTGATACCCTCTCACAACAATTCAATTAAAAGTGTTTAGTCGAGTAAATTGCATCTATAAAGGATACGACACCGAAGTCCCTAGATCATGTTTTATCGAGTCCTACCAATTGTTGCTAGTGTTTATTTTATTAGGATTTATTTTCTTTTGCAAAACCTGAAAATTGATTAGTCTAGATAGGTAGTTTAGGTTAGAAATCAGTGCATTACTTCGTTTGTCCCTGTGGAATCGACACCCCTATATACTACGCGGTAGGTTTGTGCGCTTGCAAACTAAACCAATTGTGTTAGGGATTATTAGTATTGATATTTCACATTAGTTGGCAATTCATGATAAATTATTGAGAAAAGAAAATTTAAGTAGAAGAAACTGGCCTAGTCAGCTTCAATGTGAATTTTGCTCAAATTTAGAATCATCTTCACATTTATTCTTGCATTGCTCTTGTATTTTTCCATTTTGGTCCAAATTACTTATTTTGCATCCTCAAGGATCCCTTTTATATTTCTCTTCACTATTTAATCTTTGGCACTCTATACTAATTCTGCCTCTAAACGATTTCTTGTTTTGGAGTACAGTTTTAGCTGCTGTCATTTGGATTATATGGAGTGAAAGAAATAATATAATTTTCCAAAATCAAAGGATCAGGAGTTCTAATTCAACTTTCTTCTCCATTTGGCATTTGTTTTCCTTTTGGATTGGTGCAGGTTCTAATGGTGCTGCTTTGCTTCATAGAACAATTGTGGATCTTGCTCACTCCTCCTCTGGATTAGCTGCTCATACCTCTTCTCAACATGCTGACTCTGTCAGTATTGTACCTGAGGTTGTGGCCATTCCTGCACAGGTGGAAGGTCTAGTGATGGCTGATGATTAGGTTCCTGGGCATTATATGGCAGCCTTGATGGATGACCCTGATGTTGATCACGATATAAATGCTGGGGAGTTCAACTTAACTCATGAGGCTTTGGTGGTTGATTCCTCTGATGAGGATCTCCTTGATGACTAAAATCCATAGGGTTATTAGTACTAGTTCCTGGATGTTTGTGCGTTTAGGTTGATCTGATAATTTGAACCTTTAGGATGTCGTATTTGTTTTTATGTTTCTCAGTTGTTATGACTATGGATATGGCACATCTTGTGTCAAAAATATTCTTGTAAAGACTTGTGCTTTCGTAAAGTAATGAAGGCGGGCCCCTTTTTGGGTGCTTCTACTTTTCAAAAAAAAAAAAAAAAAGAATTGTGAACCTTCTCGTTGGTACCATTTCAGAAACATATATAATTTCATCAGGTCATGAAAACAACCGATTAAATTGAGCTGTCTACAAAGAAAAATTGCCCCCCATTTTGTCTCCAAACAAGGACGATGGATCAATTTGCCGTCTACGGTTGATGCGAAAATCCGTTGCTTTTCTATTAGAAAAACAGAGCCTGTTTTTCTCCATCCAATGATCAAGATCGATTCAGTGCTACAATCTTAATGTACACAGTTGGATTCTGAATGTTGGACGGAGAAAAGCAAACCCTACTTTTCTAAAAAGAAAAGCTGCGGATTTTGGTTCTGTCTACGGTACCCACAATTGAAGGGAGAAATAGAAATAATATATATATATATATATCATAATGTCAATTTTGCAAGCACGTTACAAATCGACTAGAGTAAGATTGATATTTACTTTAGAGGAGGGATCCATTGACAATAGATAACTTGACAATCTTGACAATCTCACTTTTTAAAAATTTATAAAAAATCTTAAAAATAAAAAAATAGTTTACGGAAGTATTGCTTAACTTATAGATTGATTATGTATCCGATTATATTCAATTTAAACAACGTTTGATAGCTCTTTAAAGATCCGTTAAATTATAACCGTTGAAAAGTGCACAAAAATTTGATAAGTCATTAAACGATGTTCAAATTGATTGAAGTTTGAAACACTATCAATCTATAAGTCAAGTAATACATCTATAAATCATTTTTCATTTTTAAGATTTTTTATGGTTTTTTATAAATTTTTTAAAAGAGACATTGTCAAGATTGTCAATGTATCCCTCCTCTTTACTTTATTATCTGAGTCACGCAATTAATTCTTTGGGAGAAATATTTATTATGAAAAAGAATGGAAACAGATAGATAAAGTGAACAGTTTGACACAAATTTGATGCTATATATCTGTACCCACCTATTCCGTGTTGACTGATTTTACATTTCATAGGCCCAAAATAACATAGCAAAAAGAGTGTTACTCAGCATTCATTGAAGAACTGCCTATATATAGAGTTTAAATCTTTAAAATTGAGAGTACTTGTTACAAATTGAGTGTAACCGTTACAAATTTTATACTCTATAGACGTATGAACAGTTATTTCAGTGGACACTTGATGTTTTGATAGCAACAATAAGGACATGCCGAGAAAAAACATACCTTTCCAATGGGACCAGAATTTTTCCTTTTAATTTGTGTTGCGTACTGGGCGTTGCAAAACCCATAGCCTTTTAATTTTCATCAAATTTGTAGCTAGTCATTTCTTTCTATATGTCTACATGGACAGTGCGCTGTTAACATACAACAAATAGTAGAAAAGGACCATATGTTAAAAATTTATACTCTAGAAAGAGTGATAGGTTTACAAACCTCTCATTTCATGCCACATCACTTATATTGATATCCGTTAGATCATCTTTTTTCTATTGATTGGTATCAATCCAACGGATTCTGTAACTTGACCATTCAGATCCTATTTTATCATTAAGCAATAGAAGATATTAAAAATATTAAATACTTGTAATCTCATATCATATTTTGTCATTTATTAATGTGATTGATTAATTTAATATTAAATAATAGTTTCACTACATAATTTTCCATATATCTTTTTATTTTTTTATTTTGTAGATATACAATTATTATTGCATCTATAGAGTTAGACTATTATACTAATGTTAGCATTTCGGACCGAAATGCTAACGCGTTAAAATTTATGTTATCGTGTTCTAAATCACGATTTATAGTGCTCAATAAATTCTTTATATGAAAATACTGGGGAATACAAAAAATTTTCATTTTTAGAGTTTTGAAGTATTTATTTTGCATTTTTGAAAATAGCATGTGCAAACATTAATATTTTATTAATATTTATGAGCTCTTTTCTAAAATTCAAAACAAATACTATATTAAAAAACACCTAAGTATTGCCCCGCACAACGGGTAGGTCTCTCGCTAGTAAGGATAAATATATGAAGGGAGCTTGGGCGTTCCGATGGGTATCAGACCAGACCCCGTCTTATGGCTTGTTTAAGCCATTTGATTTGAGCTTTTGAAACTTTAAGGATATGTTAGTTAAACTTTAAGGAGCAAAATCATACATTCGAAACTTTAAGGCTAAAATGGTAATAAATCAATACTTTAAAGACCAAATTGATACTATTAAAACTTTAATGACCAATTTAGTAAAGTGTTACTACTTTAGAGACCAACCGTATAATTAATAAAAAATCAATTATTTAATTTACCATAGATATTTTATTATCACAGTTCCATATTATTCTTGATACTTGATTAAAATGTTTTGGCGATAATTATTCATTAATTTTCTAATCCCTATATTAAAAGCTCTTCGGTACTCTTTGATTGAAATGTCCTTTAAGGTCTCATTATTGCTAAATATAATAATTAATGTGCAAAAATATATTTATGCAAAGACGATTATATAGTAAGGAGGTTTTACATGTAATGTGCAGTGAAGCACGTGGACAATTAGATTGACTCAAAATTTATCCAGCAGTTTACGTGTTTGACTGCACATTGCCTTAAAAAGGCAGCTGATATGAAATTGAAATTGGTAAGCTTACGTGGAATGCGACACGAATAAAGAAATAAAAAAGAGAGATGTTGAGTGGGGTGAATCTAGATTGGATCATGCAAATATGAACACAATATCGTCTAATGTTTTATTTTGGAACTTTATGGACACATAGATTTAGCAAAATTGGAGGTTGTCTACTGGGCGAGATACAATTGGCACTGTTTTCATCATGATATGAGTTAGACAGAGTGAGAGTGAGAGTGAGAGCCAAAGGAAAGGAAAGGAAAGGATACAAAGGGAGGGAGGGAGGGACCTTTGATGTTGATTGACCTCCGACCTGTTCCCAAAATGTTAAAGGCCGAACAAAACCAAAAGGAATGCTATGCGCGCATAAAGAAAGAAAGAAAGAAAGAAGGAAGGAAAGAAAAGGGTTATGCTATTGCTATTGCTATGCAGTATACATATTAGTCTCTTGCTTTTCTATTATATTATATTATTATACAATTAAAGGGACGGGACAAATCTTGTAAGGATCACTGATATGATAATGACAATAATGATAATGATGATGATAACTCTTCTTGTTTTTTCTTTTTCTTTCTCCCCGAAGCTTCTGTCAAATATTATCATACAGCTCATATATGGAAGATGCAATATGTAATATAATTGGAAGTGCAGGTTTCTTTTGAGCCCAAATCCAATGCTGAATGCTCTGACTGGAACTGCAGGCCTGTAACTTTTGCCCTTTCACCGGAAAGGAAAAGGAGGCCCAGTTCAGAAAAGTCCTTTATATTGATTTCCTCAAAAGGCTTAGCACCTGGAGCTGGAGGCGATGATCTATATTTATATATAATAAAATTATGATATGATATGATATGATATGATATATATATATATGAAGTCTGAAGTCTGAAGTCTGAAGTCTGAAGGCTGAAGCAGCTTACTGCTTACCCAATAATAAAACAAGAACTGTGCTGGCGACACGGACACCGGACACCTGCTTTTATGAGGCCAGTTCAACGTGTCAATGCGTAGTGCACGTGCCAAGCTGATCGCTGGCGGTGGCGGTGCTAGCTCCAAGTCTACCCCCTAGTTACCTCCTGTCCTCCTCGCAAATGAAATGAAATAAAAGGCATGCTGAAGAGGAGAGGAGAGGAGAGGGCCACAACCACAGCCACTGATGAACTGGGTAAAGGTCAAGGATGGGCTCAAGAAAGCACTCAAATTATTTGTCAGAGGAGTAGGAGATGAGGATTTTCCAATACTCAAGGGGCATCCAAAGGCCAGAGGCCATGCCAGGGAAGCATCAGTCAACATTGGTGCTCTGTCAGGCTCAGGCAAGAATAATTCCATGGCCGTGATGAAAGTGATGATGAAGGAGTTCCAGATATACCGGTGGAACCCCGATAAGCCGCATATTAAGCCTTTCCTCCAGTCCTATTTCGTCCACTTGTCTACCTGCGGCCCCATGGTATTCTATATATTCCTCCTACTTCTTTCTTCTTCATGGTATTAATTAATTAATTAAAATTGGTAAAAATGCTTGCTGACTAAATTCCTGACAACACGAACATCAAGCAAGTCATTCATTTGGAATATTGGTTTTGTTCAAGTTTCTGAATTTTTAATTGTAGGTGTTAGATGTTCTGATGAAAATCAAATCAGAGCATGATTCCACTCTCTGTTTTAGAAGGTCCTGCAGAGAAGGGATTTGCGGTTCATGCTCAATGAACATTGATGGAATCAACACGGTCGCATGCCTCAAGCCCATCGACACCAATCTGTCAAAGCCAACCATGATCACTCCACTTCCTCATATGTTTGTCATCAAGGATCTTGTTGTTGATCTCACTAACTTTTATCACCAATACAAGTACGTACGTATTTATGTACTAGTATATAACTATATATATATTATATATGACCCGTGCTTAATTTGAAACCATAGCGATCATATGGAATTGAAGTCGCGCGCACTTGTCTTTAATTGATTGCAGATCAATCGAGCCGTGGCTGAAGACCAAGAAGCCACCCCCAGAAGGAAGAGAGTATATCCAGAAACCGAGTGAGCGGAATCGACTTGATGGTCTCTATGAATGCATCTTGTGTGCATGTTGCAGCTCTGCTTGCCCAGCTTACTGGTGGAACTCCGAGGAGTTCCTGGGCCCTGCGGCTCTGATCAATGCCTATCGATGGGTCTCCGATAGGTACGCTACCTAATTATATATATATATGTACAAAAGATTGCACCTTAATTAATGACGGACTAACTAGATTGTATTCGTCTAAAATTAAACTTGGTCTGTGAATGAAGCCGGGATGAGTATGGCAAAGAGAGGGTGCAGGCTATAGCAGAAGATGAGAGCAAGCTGTACAGGTGCAGGACCATTAGAAGTTGCACGGCGACATGTCCGAAGAGCCTTGATCCGGCACGCGCAATATCTGCCATGCGTACCTGTCACCAATTACTTCACTAGCCAGAGCTTCAATTTACCTGCCATATTCGATCTAAGCTAGTACAAGTCTGCATGCTCAGAATTAATGTATAGAAAGCATATATATAATATATGGTTAGCTTGTTCAAATTAACTTTTGTCCTTCGGTAATATCATTCCCACAAATAATAAGTTTAGAACAACAGGAAAATTAAGAATTAATAGTTGTGGAGGGTATTTTTGGAGGCAGATACAGATTGATGATACGATTTTGATGATTGTTCACTCACTTATTTCGTAAATGTTACGGTGAACAAGTGCAGATGAGATGTGAATTAAGTAGTAGTAACCATATGCAATGCAAGGAGCCCGTTTCTGGTATGGTATAATAATTTTATTAAATTTGCGCCAAAAGCCCAACACATGTAATTGGGGCTGGGCTGGGCTGGGCTACCATGTGATTCTTTCATACTATATATATTCATTGATCAGTAGGGTATTCATGAGTAGAGTTAGCTAAGATGTGGTGTAAATGTAAATGGGTGAGTTGAGTTGATATGGTGTTCTCTGGGACTGGGAGTGGTAGGGTGGCTGTTACTTGAGGTTGAGGTTGAGGCAGGGGATAATGATATGAATTCGGGACTATATATATAGAGGACAATCCCTTGCAAGGTAAGGAATTGGAATTAGGAAATAGGAATAGCCCTCCCCCCCGGTAGCAGTAGCAGATTAGGCCACAGCCACCCATATGGTTGATGCCGTTTCCTTCCTTCATTGGCTTAATGGCTTTTATCTCATCAATTATTATCCCCCGACGCCCACCTTTTTGCCTTTTCTTTCCCTTCCCTTTGCCTTTCCAAGTTTTACTTCTCCTCTTCCTTCCCTTAACTAGTCCTTTCTCTCTTGATTTGATTTGGGTGCTCCAGCTCAAAGCTCCCATCTTTGGCACCACACCAAGTACAACTGTACAAGGACAGTACAGTACAGTCGCTCCCTCCCTCCCTCCCACCTCTAATTTCGCTGTTAATTGGCCTGGTCATCAAGAAAGGATATATATATATATATATATCAATTTGGCTCTCCTCTCTACTACCATTCCATTCTAGATAATAATAGATAGCTAGATTGATTCCTTGTTTGTTTCATGAGGATTTCATTTTGTAAGAGTAAGAGTGAGAGTGAGAGTGAGACCCCATATTTATTCAACTGCCTCCGCTCTCTTTGTTGTTTTTGTTTTTGCTTTTGTTCTTGTTGCCCTAGTCTAATTCCTTCTTCTCTCCGCACCAAAGATTCATGCGCAAACCCACTTCCCCTCTCCCACTCCCAATCCCAATCCCAATCCGGACAAGCAAAGCTCGGTGCTTTGAGTGCACAGCAAGTCAATCCAAAGAGCAGTCTGAAGAAGAAGAAACCACATCCACATCCACATCCACCTGAAGAGAAAAAGGCAAATGAGGCAAATGTTAAATGGAAGGATATGCTAGGAGAAGAGCTTGCACACATTAAGGAATATGAACCCAGGTATATATACCTCTCTTTCTTTCTTTCTTTCTTTCTTTCATTCACTTCATATATATCAGCATCTATTTATGTTATGAACTAAACTAATTATGATCAGTGCTCAATATATAGCCAGGCTAGGTACCTACATTAATTAATTTCTAAGATCATTATCCAAATTAGAACTTAATTAAACTGTTGATTAGTGGAAATCATATATACATATACTGATAATATATATGTATATTCTTTTATTCTTTTGTGTGCATGCAATTAAAGCAGTGAATCGGAATCCCTGGACGAGGACGACGATGATGAAAACGCTCCATGCATTTGTTGCATCCAATAATGATGAAATTAAATTACATTCTTTTTCTTGTAAATTAATTTGTCATTGGGAAAAGAAATTCAAATTAGTTACTTGTAGATTAATTGTTATTGTAGCTAGCAGCTAGCTTGCCAGCAGTTGTAGACTTGTAGTGTAGTGTAGTGTCAAGGCCTGTTTAATTTATGCTGCATGCGTGGGATACTGGGATGCGATGCCATCTCTCTGTGAATTAATTAGCTTGCAAAATTTAATTTGTGCGTACGATCGAGTATTCTAATTAATTATTAATTAATTAATTTCCTTGAAAATGAGTTAATTTTACGTATACGTGGTGCTGCTGCTTCATATGAATTACTTGGTCTCTCCTCTTTTAGTGCCAGCCTGCCTTCTATTTATTAATCTAGTACAGACTACACACTACACAATTAAACAACTAAACAATTAGAACAACCTGATCCAAATTAATTAAAGTTCGTGCCTTCGTGCAAAGGAAAACAAAAAATTGGTTTTACATCTGAAACAATGTTAATTAGTAACACATGCATGTAATCAAGTACGTAACAAATTATTTTTGGCAAACATATATATTTCATTGAATATACAGTTTAACATTGTCTCTGTTTCATTGAATATATAGTTGAACGATATCAAACATTAAATTTTTAAATCATGTACATGAAAATATATAGGACTCCTTTTGTCATTTGGAAATTAAAAAAATACATACATATTTCTTACAAGGCAATGTTGAATTAAGAAGTATTCATATATCAATATAATTATTAAAAAAAAAGCATCTATATATAATTATTTTATCTATTTTTTAATTGGGTATATTAAGAACACCCTAGGCACAATATACATGCATTCCCAATTTGACCCCATATTGATATTAGAGTAGGGATGCATTGACAATATATAATTATCTTGACAATATTGACAATAGTAACTTTAAAAATATGATATAAATTGTTAGAGAAATTGATATCTAATATTATCTCCAGTAAATATAATTCTTGTTTAGTTATCATAATTATCATATAGTTGAGAAAAGTTGGAAATTAATAATTTGTCAGAATTGAAGAATGTAAATAGATTTATATGGCTTAATAAATTGTTGATATAAAAATTTGGGCGATTTTTTTGCGGGCCCTGGCCGGCAGAGAGAGAGAGAGAGGCACCTCCTTTTCTTTAGTTTTGTTTGCTCCTTGCTTGTTTTTTGGTCCCGGCGACTAGGCGAGAGAGAGAGAGGGAGAATGCTTGAGTGATTGAATGGCCGCCGTCCCCCCTTCCCCTTCCCCTTCCCCTTCCCTCATTCATTCCTTCCCCTTCCCCGCTCTCCCCTCCTCCTCCTCTTCTTGCCCTCCTCAATGCACCCGCCCCCGCGCCCGCACCCTCAAAGCTGTCTCCTCACCCCCTTCTCTCACTCCCACTCTCTCTCTCACTCGCACCCCCACCCCCACCCCCACCCCCACCCCATCTGACCTCATCTCCCTCATCCGCCTCGCCCTCCGCCACCATCACCTGCCCCTGCTCCGTGCCCTTCATGCCCTGCTTCTCAAGCTCTCTTCCCCCGACGACCTTCTTCTTCCCACCAATCACCTCATCTCCGCCTATGCCTCTCTTGGCCTCCTCACCCATGCCCACAAGCTGCTTGATGCAATGCCCCACCCTAATGTTGTCTCCTTTTCCCTCCTCATCTCCGCATATGCCCACCACCCTCAACCCTCCCCCGCCCCCTCCTCTCTCCACCTCTTCCACCGCATGCGCCACCTCGGTATCCATCCCAATTCCTTCTCTCTCGTTGCCTTACTCACCCACTCTATAAGAACCCCCATCCCTCTCTTGGGCCCTCAACTCCATGCTCTTGCCCTCAAATCTTCTCTCAACTCCTCTTTACATGTCTCCAATGCTTTGCTCGCAATGTATGCTAAACTTCATGCCACCCATTCCATGTTATCTCTCTTCCATCATATGTCTCATAGAGATACTTCATCTTGGAATGCTATTTTCCTTGGTTTGCTTCACGACAGGAGGTATCAAGAAGCTTTTCACCTCTTTTTCAGGATGCGCATGGATGGGCTTACTTGGGACCATTACTCCCTCTCTACTCTTTTGACTGCAGCTACCAACGCTCAAGATGTGCTCCAAGGCCAAGTCATACATGCATGTGCTATCAAATCAGGGCTAGAGCTCGACATGGTTATGTCTACTGCCCTTCTCGCCTTTTATATGAACCACGGCTCAATTGATGACATGCTTGACCTCTTCAACAGAATGCCCACCAAGGACATTACCGCTTGGAATGCTATGCTTAATGGGTTTCTCAATTTTGGTTTGATCGATTCAGCTGTCGAGGTGCTTCACAAAATGCCTGAGAGAGATTCCATTACATTTAATTCTCTTTTAGCTGGTTTTTGCAAGAATGGAGAAGGAAAGCGGGCCTTGAATTTGTTTTTACAAATGTATAAGAATAGAATACCCATATCTGATTATACCATAATAGGTTGTATCAGTGCTGTTGCAATTACTGGTGATAGAAAGAACAGTGAGCAAATTCACAGTTTTGTGATCAAGTGTGGGTGCAAGTTGGGTCCTCGGATCCAATCGGCTTTAATCGATATGTGTGCAAAATGTGGTAGAACTGAAGATGCCTATGAGCTTTTTATGAAATGGTCCCACAAAGAAGACTTTAACATTGCTTTTACTTCCATACTATCTTCATATATAAGAGATGGTCACCCTGAAAAAACTCTGAACCACTTTATCTCTTGTTCGAAGGAGCTTGAACCATCTATTTCTTTGTTTATGGATGAATTTGTGATGGCCACTGTTATCGGAGCTTGCGGTGCTTTAGGGTTTGGTGGAATGGGTCAGCAGGTGCACTGTTTGGCTACTAAATATGGCATGGCTTATGCTGATCCCACCATTGGAAATGCCATCGTCAGCATGTATGCGAGATGTGGAAACCTAGAGCATGCACAAAAGGTGTTTGATCAAATGCATAGGCTTGACCAAGTTTCATGGAACGCATTGATGGATGCACACCTCCTTTATGGCCAGGGAGATAGGGTTTTGGATCTTTGGTCAGAGATGAAACAACTAGGGTTCAAACCGGATGCTCTCACATTTGTGCTTGTTATATCAGCTTGCAGATACACAGGCTACAGTTTGATAGATACTTGTAATGAAATATTCTCTTCAATGAAAAATCTGTATAACATAGAGCCTTCAGATGAACATTATGCAGCCATGATCGAGGTTTTGGGGTTTTGGGGCAATTTTGATGAAGTTGAAAAACTGATTAGTAATATTCCTTTCAGGCCCACTGCACTGATTTGGAGATCATTACTAGACATTTGTAGGTTGAAATCAAACCGAGTCCTCGAAAAAATGGCTGTGCAAAATTTACTTGCACTAGAACCAGAAGATGAATCTACATTTATACTGGCCGCAAATTTATATGCTGCCTCCTCCAGGTGGTATTGCTCGGAAAAAGTCAGGGAAGAGATGAGAAGCAACAATATGCAAAAGATTCCTGTCAGCAGTTGGCTTATCCACAGCAACATGGTGCATCGGTTCTATACAAGAGACAGAACACATCCCCGGTCTAAGGACATTTACAGTGGATTGGATGTGTTGATTTTGGAATGTATGAAGAATGGATACGAACCCGACACCAGGTTTGTGTTGCATGAGGTAGAAGAATACCAAAAGAAGCACTTTTTGCTTTACCATAGTGCCAAGCTGGCGGTTATGTATGGCATCTTGGTGACTGAGCAAGGTGAGGTGGTAAGGGTCATGAAGAATGTTAGATTGTGTGGGGACTGTCATTCCTTTATAAAGCTTGCTTCATTTTTAACGGGTAGAGAGATTTTGGTTAGAGATACAAAAGGGTTTCATGTGTTTAGGAACGGGGAGTGTTCTTGTAGAAATCGTTGGTAAGCCTAGTTGTATACCATAATTTTGTAAAACTTTTTCTTTTTTTATGTTTTACCAGCCAAGATAGATACAAAAAATACGTGTGCTGACGGTAAATGGTACGTGCTGGAACTGAAAAAACATCACACGCCCGCACTATGGTGTGGAACTGTAGATACCCGATTAATGTTGTTCTAGTAATATATTTCTTCCTTGTTTAACACCCTGCCTTTTTACTCTTTTTATGTTCCATTTAATGAAATTTACATTGTAGGCAACTTGCATGCTGCATCAAAAAACCTTTTAAGACTTTGAAATTACAGGACAGGTTATATGAAATTATAAGACTTTGTATTCCATAATCGAAAGGGGTCATTTTTCAAAGGGCGGATCCAGAATAATTACAAGGTAGGGCACAATAAAAGAGCTGCTTTTTTTTTTTTTTTAATGTTATGAAATTATATGATAACAAGAAGGGTACATGCCAATTACAATGAGAGACATTAACTGACTAATATATTAAACTTTCATGTTTTTAAATATTTTGGTAGTTCAGAATGAAAGTCTAGGCATCCAAACAAAGATTTCTGCTATTTTAATTGACAAAATGTTGTTGTCAACCATTGAAGCCCGGGCACCGTTTATTTAAGTTATAATTGTTGTTGTATAACATAAAAATGTCTTGTCAGTACTTATATCAAAAAAATAAGCCCCGGCACAGGTCTAGGCAGTTTCATCAAAAAAAATAAAAGAGACTAATAAAAAACTATATTGAACAGGACGAAACATTCTTTCACAATTTTCTTTACAAGTTGAGAAATTTCAAGAAGGATTTCCCTGCGGCACTCTTAATGAGATATCCAAATAATCGTAGGAGAACACCTATTATATCTTAGCAGCCTTTGCAGATTGTAGATGATATTCTGTAAAATCTCTTCTACCCAAGAAGAAAACTTGTCATTGGTAATTAACTGACAGTCCGGCCGTAGCAGATTGAAGCAATATAAAGGTTCTTGCCCCATTTCTCCTGAAAATACATTTATTCATCAAGTATGAAGTTTGTTGTAACTCATACATTTACAAACACCCAAAAAACTAATTTTAAAAAGTATAAATATGTCCTCAGAAAAGAGGGGAACACTTGATACTAAATACGTGTTACTCCTATCTAAGAAAACTACTGCTTAAAATTTTTAAAAAAAAATTAACAAAGGTTGGGGATACATCCTAATAGTCAACAAAACAAGAGGTCGAGTGAAATTATGAGGATCTTGTGACATTGTGTGTAATTTGCATGTTCTTGAGTTTGTCTTTCATTCTCTTTTAACTCCAGATGTCCACATTTGAGTTCTTTTTTGAGCAATATCTCACTTTTCAGCCTCTGTTGTAATCTTTTACAGCTGCTGCTATATTGTTTTGAATGGATGGGATGTTATACACTGTCAATACACATTGTCTCATTTTGTTACCCTTCTTAATTTATTCTTCTTTTCATATGGATGCTTTTAAATTTAATGTCTGCCATGATGGCCAGTATAGCTATAAACAAGCGAGCAATAGCAATTGAAAATTTTCATTGTTAAAAAGATACAAGTACCTTTACATGGTTACTGGGAAAGGCAGAGGTACGAAGAGTCTCCTGAGTCTCATCGAGAGGTTTCTTCTTAGGTGTGCTCAAAATAAATGCAGCCTGATCTGGAGTTGCAGCAGTTGAGGTAATCCTGTAACCCATTTCCCATCTCCTGTGAATGCCTTCACTTGGGTACAAGAAATCCAACTCTACCACCTTCAATATTTGAGCACAAATTAATCAGAAAAATTGGATAGAGGCATTTCAGAAGGATTGTAGTATGTGAAGCATAATTAAACATTACCTGTCTTTTAATTACTTATTTATAAGTTAGTCTTGTTTTGTTTTACAGTGAACTTTGTTAAAACATAGGTATTACAAAAGGTGCAACAACAACAAGTATATATCAATTCTATTCTTAAAACTAAGGGACAGCATAAGCAATATTTATAGATAGAAGCAATTCAGTCTGTCGAAAATAGATTCAAGGGTTGGAGTATTTTTTGATTTCCCAAACCCTAATTATCTGGTTCTAGGCATAAAATTGCCTCATTTGCAATCTCAATATTCAGAATGAGTCCATTGAACCATTCAATGCGGTTTAAGCAGGAACAAAATGCATTTGCAATAAGTAGTACCTGGTCAGAGAAACCAGAGTTGCGAGACATTACAACAGCCCAGCGGCTTCCAGCTGTTGCCATCGAAGTGACATGAAAGCCTTCCTTCCACTTCTTGTTTATCCATTTGAAAGGAAAAGATTCACTCACTTTATATGACTGTTGTGTATAAGGGGTCCCTGCAATTGAAACATACACTTTAGGAAGTTCCTAGCACACTGTTACAGTACACGCATCCATGCACTTTAGATGC
This sequence comes from Cyperus esculentus, assembly GCA_030179965.1. Taxonomy (NCBI): domain Eukaryota; kingdom Viridiplantae; phylum Streptophyta; class Magnoliopsida; order Poales; family Cyperaceae; genus Cyperus; species Cyperus esculentus. The sequence continues at coordinate 3,278,961 of JASGLE010000046.1, read as the reverse complement.
TTTCATAGTATCAAACTGAAACTCCAGCACCACTTTTGTCTTTCAACCTAATCCACCCTTCTAAAATAGGGTACCCTCACGATAGACTCGTGACTTTCCAGAAGTGATTGTCTGCAGCCAACTTTTTGCGTATGCGTGTTGGTGAGTTCATGTTCTAGTTTGTTCCTCCACCAACAATTGCATAAATGGTGTGCATTAATATATACAAATATAGATGACAACTGTCTTTAGTTTGTTTCTTTGCGCACACAAGTAGATTTTTCAAGGCTTTTCTTATGCAGTTTGTCTGTAATCTGTATGGATTCAGAAATTGATCTTCAAAAGATTCCTAGTACAAACCTTTAGACATGACCACCAATGAACTGCCATTCGAAGAACCTGCAACAGCAGTTATGTAATAATTCTTCTCCCACTGGTCCATTATCCAATCCTGTTGAAATTCGAAAAGCTTCAGAAAGTTTATCTTGGAAGCCATTAGGACACTTCCGTTATGAAAAACTGTCTTAAATGACACTCATACACTGTTGCTAAAAGATTGCATATATTACCAAAAACTGTTTTTGTATCAGCAATTAGATGTATTGCCGTAACAAATAACATGTATATCTTAACTCTTTTAAGATTTGTTGTTTTGAAAGGTGAACAATGTTTTTGTTTTCAGCAATGGAAACGGGCATATAAGCCTTTCTTTCAAAAAAAATAAACAAGAAGAAAGGTGAAGGATGTATTCCCATATTTTAGCATATCTCACCTTGTGAAGAAATAGAGGGGATAGCTCGTGAACCTGGGAGCAGAAACCAGTACCAGCATCCATGATAAGAGCCCACAAATTAGCTGCAGAAGCCACACAACTAATATGCAAACCATCTTCATTTCCTTTTTCTATGTGCTGTTGTAGCCTAACATCACCCACATTGTAGTGGTACCTTTAAAAAATATAAGAAAAAAAAAAATTCCCAATGAAAACAGTTGCAATGCTTCCAGTATAGAAGAAATAATAATCATAACAGTACAAACAATTAAGAAATGGCAACTGCATAAAAATAGAAAAACCAATTTCAAACCTTTGCTTCATTGGACGCCTAGCATTGTAAACAGAAATCCATTGAGTGGCAGGGGTACCTAATCGGACTTTTTTCCTTGGCTGTTCATCTTCTTCAAGGTTTACCACCAGCCGTCCTCTTTTCTGACCAACCTACACATTTTTTTCACAGAAGATCACATATCACAACAAAAAAAGAAAAAAAAGAAAGCTAAAGAACTACTTATTTAATACTAATAGAATGTTCAGTTAAGAATTTGATGCTAGCAAAGTGCACACTATCCTCATTTAACTTCTATCATGCAGCAACTACTAGGCTAGGCTATTTTTTTAAATCTATTTTAGTCAAACATATTCACAAGAGCCACTCCTAAATTGTCCATATAATCACTCTAATCTGAATTAAATTAAGAAAATTTGTGGCAACGCATATTAAATTGTCACTGATAGGTCTCCATCCTCAAGTTCATTCTAATAAAATTGCATATTGACTAAATATATAGTGGGAACATTAACTTCAAACTCTCATGCTTTCCCATCTTCCATAATAGCGCATGATAGCATATGAGGAATGGAAAAAAAAATGCAATTATTGGTCTCACAAGAACACAATTAACATCTCTCGTGTATGAAACAACTAATTGGCCAGGATTACTTTCATGCACATAATTCCTCACTTTTAAGAACTAAGTTTTACTCCATATTTGGGTGGACTTGAAAAGATTTCAGGTTACTTCCCTCCATTAAAACAATGAATATTTAATTGTCAGTTACATACTTACATTCTAAAACATAATAAAGAGACCAAGAGATAACCTTTAAAGCACCATCAATTCTGATAGGCCTTGAAGCAGCACATTGCTCAATCAAGCTATCAAAAAGGGATATAAGTTTGCTGTAGTTTGGCTCCTCATCAAACTTCAAATTTGTTACAATTTCAAGGAATTGCTTGAACGGGGCAGGACAAAAGCAGCACAACAGCTCAGGTGAAGTTGACATTTTCTTCTTACAAACAAGAAAACTCTTGTTTTCACCCTGCAATCAAGTTCACAGAAAAAGTAGACATGATATAATCTGTTATAAGGCTGTTAGATCTGAGTAGAGTAACCGGCTAATGCAGGTTTTGTTAGAGATACCTCTAATATATATCATGTTTTATTGGTGAAGATCAAAATAATTATATATATTGTTTGTTCAAGTTTGCAACCCCGCCTGTGTAGTTTTCTACATAGCATGTCACAAGCCACGAAAAGGGAGGGCAGTGATATGCCTATCAGGCCAATGTAAAAATTCAGCCACTCGCATGGAAATGAAACCCAATCGATAGGTTTTCGTTTCTAGCCTACTGACAAATAAATTTTGTTGTCATCGTCATTGTTGTTGTTAGTATAACTAGCTATACATTACTCACAAACAAAGAAAAATTATTCAAATTATTAGTTGGCTGCATTTTTTCCTTATTTTCCTTCTATTTACTCCATCTGTCATAGCAATTTCATGCCAAATGGCCATACCATGAATTGATCAACATAATAATACTCTGAATATACGTAATGTCAAAAAAAAAAAAAAACAAAAACAAAAATTTACCTGATAGCCTTGCCAAGGAAGTCTTCCTTTTATTAGAAAAACCAAAGTGTATGCAAGGGACTCTAAATCATCCCTCCTACTACCAGTACGACCTAAATGAGCATGCGCACTGGCATATCTTACTGTTCCCCTGGAAGGTACCAAATAATATTTAGGATTACAATATAAAGAAATAACAAATTATAATTCATGTTCACTTATGCACTAAACGAACCTAAAAACATCTGGCCTCTGGTCATATTCGACATGCTGACCTGATGGTTCCTTCCATTTTGAAGCTGAAAATGGTCCCAAGAACTAAAAATAAGTAAAGCAGAGAGAACATTTTCTAGAATTTCTAATTACAGAGCTAAATAGTAAAAAAGTTGCATCATTATCTTGAGAAAATAACTTGAGGGTGAGTCCTATTGGGCGTCATCATGCTATACTTTTCAATGCAATTAGAGGAAAAAAAAAAAAATTTGGAAGTAAGAATAATTTCATAATAAAAAAGTTACCCAGCCCAAGATCAATAAGAAAAAGCTTCTTTTCATCAGTTGTGCCTGGTTGACCGAGCAAAAAGTTCTCGGGTTTAACATCTCCATGCACAAATCTGACAGAAAAATGGATATATCAGTATGATTTAAGCAATGCAAATGCAAACACGAAAAGAGATACATAAATGAATATATATATCAGATACCCCTTGTGGTGAAGCTTCTCAAGGATAGATATTGCCTCCACAGCTATACAAGCAACCATAGTAGGTGACATCCTGTTGTTCAATTTAGGAAATATGCTTTCAGAATGACAATTGTCAAACATGCAATGCATTGTTTTCATTTTTCTACCATGTTTGCTCTGAGCTTTCAAAACAGATTAAGGAAAGATATTATCCTCAAATTTAGCACCATATGTTCACATGAGATTTCGTTTTCCCCCAGGCCATACACAAGCAAGGATCACAAAACCCACATTCATAATATTTTTCATCAAGTTAATTATCCTAACTTAAACTCTTAAGATGTTAACTTACGATTGACCAACTGAATTCCATACATCCCAAAGACTGGGTCCAAGCATATCCATAACCTACAAATAATATGCATCTCAGTTACAAGTTGGTCATCTCAAAATTCTCTTATAGATAAAACTTAAAAGTCTCTTCTACCACTAGACCACAGCACTGTACCAGTCATCCTTCAGGGCGCCTCCAGATTAAAACAATCACTTCCCAGATTTCAAAGAGGCATGAATATGGAAAGAATACTCACCATAATGTAGTAGTCCCCTTGACGACCCATGTAGTGAGCCGAAGGTATTCCATAGCATCCATTAAGTTGGCTTCATAAAAAAGATGGTATCAATAAAACAGTCACAAATACAAGAGAAAATACAACTAGATATAAAAGGAAAGAAGAGAAAAATTTGTACAATACTACTCACTGATAAACCTGCCATTCATATGGGGGACCATAATTGCACCCCTTGCTACTCCTATGCTCAAATTTTAGCGCAACCTGTTCACAGACGATAAGTTCTATAAGATGTGTATACACTGACAGGAACTTCAAAATAAAATACTTCTTGAGGGAACCTTTTGTATGGTTATTCTTTGCAATAATTTGGCTAAGAAAAAACAGTGTGGTAGCATTCAGAAAAATTGACGGTAATGCGACAAAATTCCTGGGCAGAAGAGTATCTTGAAATGTACAGGCATATTCTGAAGATTAACTTTTTGGTTTAGGAACTAAGAAGGAACAGAGCCAAGGACTGCCCTTGAACCTCCAGACTGAGCATACCAAGCACAGAGTTTTCCTTTATTTCACCAGTATTGCCCTTTCTTCGAGGTGATTGGTAAACAACAATTATCTATGTTACTTTGATTTAATTTGAGAATGAATGCTCTACCTCATACGCATCAGGGCCTGGGCGTTCAGTTCCACCAGATACTCTTCTTCCTACATAGACCTGACCAAAACCACCTTTACCTAATTTCCGATCAGTTATATACTCTGGCGAATTTCCAACTTGAATCTGAAATGCAAGCAGGGAAGATATAAGCAATCCACCTCTAATTAGGCTATGTGGTATAAATTGCATTTTGAAGATTTTGGTAGAAAATGAAAAAAGATTTACAAGTTAATACAAGTAGAAGAAGAATCCGTATTTGCATTGTTCTTGTTGGTAGGTCCAACACATTGTATTGATGAGGTATTGATGATGGGAATTAGAAACATACCCGTTCTGGTACAGGCACAGTGGTTGGTTCATCCTCAGCCCCTACAATTTTCTCGGCACTTTGGCCTTCCATCCTGAGTTTCTGCCTGTCTTGGTCTTTAAAATTCAATGGTGGGTCTTGGGCCCTGCTATCGGGTTGCGGCGGTTCCAAGGGAATGAGCGGGGTGGCCCTGGGTCTCCCTCTTGCAGCCCTTGTAGGCCTAGTGTGAAGTGGTGGGGGGGCTGGTTTAGGTGTTGGTCTTGCGGGCGCACGCCTTGGGTGGGGCTTATGGCTGGGTGGTGGTGGAGTTTGGTGATGAAGTGTATTATGAGAGGAGCGTAAGCGCGCTTGGCGGGCGGCACTTCTCAACAGTGGCATCGTGTCTCCCCATGCAATGCAATTATGCAATTATACAATATAGGAAGGAAGGATTGATTGAATAGATGGAGGGGTGAGGTGAGGGACTGAGGGAGGGATTGATTAGGAATAGGAATTAGGGAAATTGGGAATTGGGAACTGAAATGAAAGAGGTAGGGGATGGATGGGAGAATGAATGAATGAATGAATGAGACTTACACAGGATTGGAAGGATCGGGGGAGCGGGGAGGGTGGGGTGCGATCGTCGTCGGAGGAGGAGACTAGACTGATCCGATCGATCAATTCTTGGATTGGATGGGGATGGGGATGGAGATGGAGATGAGGATGGGGATTGGATTGGATTGGATTGGATTGTATGCTGACAAGAAGAGAAAGGAAGGGGAGAATGAAAGAAGAGAAGAGAAGAGAAGAAGAGAGAATGTGTTCCTTCCGGTGTTGGTGCGCTGCCCACCGCAGCCGCTGTGCACAGGCACTGGCTCATTGCCTCAAGCACACAAATATCAAATATCAAATGTCATTTATCAAATATGAATCGCATTGAACTTCTTATTGGTCTATGCCTATACATAATTTGAATTTGCAATCTATGCCCGCTTTTATAAAATTATCAGGATTATGCCTATTTTCTGATGGTCAACGTTCACAATTCGTTACGAACGTCGGCGGTTATGAAAGTTAGACACACAAGAAAAAAAATTCATACAACCGCCACGGCCTGGACCCTGGACGCTAGCGGTCGGAGTTTGGCGGTTACAACTATGTATGTTGCCTTAGTCAAGGGCGGAGCCAACATTGTTCAGGGGTCGGCACTGGCCCACCCTGAAAAAAAATTTGCAAAAGTATGTCCTTAAAAATTGTAAAAATTATCTCTTTTTAAAAAATTACAAAATTATACTCAATTTCTATAAAAATTTATAAAATTGGTCCTACCCTAAAAACTATTTACACAAATATATTTTAAAAATTTACAAAAATATACCTAACTTTCTTAATAGTTACAAAACTATATTTCATCGAAAAAGTTGACCTACCCGTGCACCGGTGTCTGGCTCCGCCCATGGCCTTAGTGCAGATATGAGAATCATGCGAATACATATAGTATCGACCGGTCAAAACGCATACATAGGATAGAGAGATTCAGCTGGATATATCAAGTATGATGAAGTATCATTGTATGATAACATAGTCACTTGACTCTGTAATCAACTAGAAAGGTTGCGCGCTCCGCGCGACTGACATATTATGGTAAAGAAAAATACCTGTACAATACGATTAAAATATATTTACTGTAACTTAAAGGGTCCTCCATATAATATATAGTGCAAATTTACAACTGTCACCGATCGACAACCCAACGTTATACAGTGCACTGCACGTAACCGTAAAAAAAAAAAAAAAAAAAAAAAAAAAAAAAATTGCACTGTTTTTTTTTCACTGTAGAAAACTACAGTGCAGCCAATGTTGTGCCTTTAACAGTTAGAATGGTGAAGTCACACAAGACATGAACGGTTAAGTTTCGATTGTTCTTTGATTTTTAAGTCCATAATCAAAATTAGTTTTATCCTGATAGAGAGCTAATTGAGTGCACGTCCGAAAGCACCGACCTTGACTCGACGCACACATCGGCCTTGGGTATGAAAGCATCGGCCTTGGCCCCATACACGTCGGGAAGCATCGGTCTTGGCCCCATACACGTCGGGAAGCATCGGTCTTGGCCCGACACACGTATGAATGCATAGGCCTTGGCCCCATATATGTCGAGAAGCATTGTTCTTGGCCTGACGTATGTCAGGAAGCATCGGTCTTGGCCCGGCACACGTCGGAAGCATCGGCCTTGGTCCAGCACACATATGGAAGCATCGGTTTTGGACCGGCGCACGTATGGAAGCATCGGACTTGGCCCTGTACACATCGGAAAACATCTGACAAGCATCGAGAAGCGTCGTGGCATCCTTAAACCATTTATAAAACCAATTATTGGAAATTAAGGACAAAAATTGGGCTCCAACAGAAGCCCCAAACCCTTCCCAATTTTTGCGCTATCCCCAAATCGAAGTCAATATTAGCTATTTTTCTGCACTCCCTCCGCACTCCCAATCCCTCGTTCCCGCCTCGCTTCCCTTGGTCGCGCCATTTTTCCCCTTTCTTCCTTCCTTTCCCGCGTCGACCCTCATCAGCTGGCATTATCCCAGCCGCCGCTATCTCAGTAATTCCAGCCGCCGCTATCTCAGCAGCTGTCTTTCTTCCTTCCATTCCCGTGTCAAGCCACCGCTGCCGCTATCTCCGGCCACCAGCCTGCCATCCAAGTTTGCCAGCTGCATTTCTCTTCTGCACAAAATAGTCATCATGATCTTCTACGGCATGCATTATGCGCAAGTATAGATGTTGGTGCATTCTAAACCTGCTCATATATATAATATATGGGGAAGTTTGCATTTGTGCCACTCCAAAACCTTCAATATTCAAGTTTGCCACTCCAAAGTTGTATATTGCAAATTTGCCACTCCAAAACTTAGATACATTGCATTTTTGCCATTATTGATTATAAATATACAAATCAACTTAATAAAATATATAAAACTTTCTAAATACCAAAAATACCCTTCCATTCCCAAATTAAAAAACCCTTCCATTCCCAAATTAAACAGATCAATTCTCTTAAAAAAAAAAAAGAATCGATCTGCTCTTTTTAAAAGAATCGATCTGCTCAAACAAGATCGACACCGCCACCGCGCCTAGGGTTCAGGCCGCGCTGACCCTCCGCCGCGCGCTGACCCTCCACCCGCTGCACTTCACCGGGCGCTGACCCTCCGCTGGTGCTGCACTTCGCCGGGCGCTGCTCCACAGCCCCTCTGTTAATTTTCATAAATCTATATTAGGACCGACTCTGACTGATCCAGAATTGTGGTTTCATAGCAATTTAACTGATGGTGCTGTGTTCAATTGCTCCTAACTTGAAATGCACCATCAGACCGACCATGTTCTGCACTTTAATCTAGCAAGGCCATGTTCTGTTATTCAGCGGAGGTGTTGGTAGATTATAGCAATTTAACTGATTGATCATCCTAAGCATCTTCTGCCATTTGTAGTTAAGGCCATGTTATTATTTGCAATGTATAACAATTTCCATGCGCAAGAGAAAGAACTTTTGCTGTAGCAAATAGGCAACAGACCGACCATGTTTTGTAGTGCATTTCAAGTTAGTGATCAATCGATCAATGGATATCCAACAACAGTATATTTGTGTTAGTTAGTTAATTTGGACCCATCAACAACAGTATATCCAGTACTCTCTTAAATATTTAGATAATTTTATGAATTTTCAGATCTGCAAATGAAGTAGCAGTTGGGCTTTATATTGGCTGCAGCAACGGGTTGTGAACTAAATGGACATGTCATGGGTTCCAAGTGGGTAAGTATATCCTAATTATAATTTGAGTAGTTGCTTTATAATTTTTCTTGACTGATGATTGATACTGAAGGGGGTCTTTTTATATTTTGAATCTTATACAAGGAGCATTGACTTTGTTATAGTAGATCAAAGATTAATTCTGCTTTTTCATTTTGTCAAAAAAAAAAAAAATTAGTAGTTGCTTTAAGCTTGTAACAAGGGAGTTATAATATGTATTGAAAGACATGTCATTAGGCACGTTGATTTGTAGCAGCTTGTTAGCTTGCAATCTCACATACTTTTAAATGATTATTTGTGGGTGTGATCCAGAAACAGCTTTTAGGATAGAGATTAAGATCGATGGATTCCTTACGCAAGTTGATGGTAGAAAGGGATATGTCAAGGCAAGAACCTTAAATTGGGTGATGGACTCGGATAAGTTCTCTTTGTGTGAGTTGATGAATGGCTTATCTGAGGAAATATCTTGGGCAATTGGCCAGATACCAAAAATATGGATGTTTGATAAGAATGAGGGTAGAGATGTGGCGGTTTCATGTGAATCCCAAATATTGGATATGTTCAAGATGTACGAAAAAGAAAAGAAGATCACACTTCATGTATTAGTGTGTAATTTAGATGGAAGCTCCCATGGTAGCAACACAGCTCTGAGTCACCCATGCACTCCATCTCAACCCCTACAAGGTACTACACTCGGTAGGATATGACGGTTGCAATGAACATGTGGGGCTTTATATTGAGGAGCTATTTGCTGATGATGAAGAGGTAGTTGGTCGTGAGAAAAATGTGGCAGAGGAACGGTATGAAGATGATCTGATGGGGCAGCCATGTGTCTCTGATGTTGTTGCTCTTGAAAAACCATTCATTGTTTACGATCATGAAAATCCTACAATAGAGCTGAATGTATTGTATCCTAATGCTGGTGCTTTTAGGAAGGCATTAAGACAATTTGCTATTAAAAATGAGTTTGAAATTCGTACGGTGAAGTCAGACAAACAAAGGTTTATTGGAAAATGCAAGAACCCTGATTGCCCATGGAGAATTCATGCTTTTGTAGTACAAGATACCGGAACCTTCAAGGTATACAATACATCTTGCATATGTGTGAATTGATTTGTAAGTCAGAATGTTGAATTTACATTTCAAGGGAATTTTCTGTGACTCAACTCCAATATACTGCTTATTGAATTTAACAATATTTTTGAATTTATTGATTGCAGGTTAAAAGATTACCAGATGAGCATGCATGCCCATCCACTACCATGGTTGATGGAAAGATGGCTTCTCAATCATGGGTCTCTGATAGGTCGTCCCCGTGGTTGCAAAAGCATCCCACGGCTGGGGCAATGGCAGTAAAAAAACAAGTTAGAAGATGAGTACCATATCAAGGTGAATTATAGCAAGGCTTGGCGTGGAAGAAAATTTGCCCTCGATGCTATCCATGGGTCTTGGGAGGATAGCTTCCAATTGTTATATAATTTCAAGGCTGAGGTAGAGATGAAATATCCTGACAGTTTGGTTGAGATAGATGTCAAAGAGGAGGGAAATAAGGTATATTTCAAAAGAATTTTTGTGGCGCTGAAACCTTCCATAGATGGGTTTTTACAGGGCTGTAGACCGTATGTGGGGATAGACTCAACTCATTTAACGGGCAAGTTTAAGGGACAACTTGCATGTGCTGCTGGTATTGATGGAATCCCTTTGCTGTTTCCGGTTGCATAAGGGATTTTTGACTTGGAAACAAAAGACAATTGGACATGGTTTATGTGCCAATTGGGGAAGGCAATAGGAAATCCACTGGGGCTGGTCATATCTTCAGATGCAGGTAAAGTATTATTCAAAATTCTAGCTTCTTTTAGACAAACAACATGCATTTGCTAATACAGTATTAGAATTTAAATAAAAGACAAAGAGGAATAAAATGTATTTACTAAGGTCTTTATTTTAATTCAGGTAAAGGACTAGCATCAGCAATTACAACCATATTTCCCAATGCTGAGCATAGGGAGTGCATATGTGGCCAGCAGCATACGCGTACACTGTAGATAAGTGCCAATTCCACATGGCCAATATTGAGGCAAAATCAGAACCCGCAATTGCTTATCTCAAGACGTACCACAAGGGAATATGGAAAAGAAGTGAGTTCAACAAACTTTCAAAGTGCGATTACGTGACAAATAACATCTCGGAGAGCTTTAATAGTTGGATAAAGGACTTAAAGGACTTAAATCCTGTTGACCTTCTTGATCTGATTAGGCAACGAATAATGGTGATGTTTGATAAAAAAGAGGAAGTGTGGTTCTAAGTTTCAAGGTGTAATTCTCCCAAGTGTGATGAAGGAGTTGAATGCAAGGAGTAGGAGTAATGCAAAAATCAGCATCACTAGAAGTGGGGATAACAGTGCAGAGGTCAATGGAAGGGATCTGAATGGCAATGTTTACAGGTATGGTGTGGAGCTAGATAGAAGGGAGTGTGCTTGTGGAGAGTGGCAACTTACTGGAATACCACGCATTCATGCATGCCATTTTATTTGCTCAATCCGAGGAACCCGTTTAGAGGATTATGTACACGAGTATTATTCATTAGACAAATTTAGAAGTGCATATGCATGTTCTTGGAGGCCCATGAATGGCAAATCACAATGGCCCAAAGTTGATCCGGGTTTCAAAGTTCTTCCACCGCAATCGAAGAGACCACCTGGCAGGCCTAAAAAGCAAAGGATACCTAGACGCTTAGAGAAATCCAAAGGTTGCAAAAGACAACAATGCAAGAGATGCCTGCAATATGGCCATCAACAAAGGACATGCAAGGAGCCAATTCCTAAGAATTCTGAAGCTGCACCAAGCATCAAAAAGAGGTACTATTATTCTGTTGATCTCTAAGCTATTTAGACTTTTACTAGCAATACCACCCTGATGGCCATATAGCAAACCACCTAGATATGTATGCTGACCACATAGTTTTATTGGGAAAAAAAAGAAGCTTGTTAAATAGTCCAGACCATATATATTTTTTCTGAATATATAGCAGACCACCTAGTTTTATATATTTTTCTGAATATATATGCTAACACTCTGATTGCTTACAGGAAGAGGGGAACAAGAAAGGCATAGCATGCCAGCGGATATAAGCCGGAAAGAAGAGTGTCAAACTTGAAAGAAAATTGTTGAATTCTTGTGTGTTGAGTTAGTATTGATTTAGTTTTTGTTCTGAAATTGCTGTTCACTCTAAAGGTGTTGATTTAGTGTGAAATATTTTGTAAGGGTATTTACTCTAAACCTGTTGTGACATATTTTTGTGTTGAATTAATGTGATGTTGCATTGACATTACCTTTAAATTATATGTTAAAGTGTGAAATGACATCAAGCTTATATTGAATTATATATTGCATCAGAGAGATTGTATATCATTGGCTCATGTCCAAAAACGAGATAAGAAATTGGCTCATGTCCAAAAAATGAGATAAGAAATTGTATACCATTGCCATGAATTTGGTACGTTGAGAGTCAGATTGAAACTAAACCAGTTAGTACCAACAAACAATAGCAAAACCAAATAATTTCACAATTAAATCTTAAAATTATCTCCTAAATTGCTCCAAATTGAAATTACAACATTAAAATAGGTATCATTATAACACTGCTTGCATAATTAAAAATTACAAATTCAAACTAACAACACTACTTGCAAATCACTACGAGTAATACACAAATTAGTAAAAAAACAATTAACTCTACAAGAAATATAAGCTTCTCAAATAGTACAACTAGCTTTGAGTCTTTATTCATCCATTCTCCGATCTCAACACCATATTGAGCCTCATTTGTGCTAACAATGGATGCTTTAGCAGGTATCTTTGGCTCGAGATCATCGCGAAGTTCTTCATACTCGTCCTCCCAAATGAAAAACTTGCACTTAGATAGTTTCTACAATTTATAAAAGGGAGTTAAAATTTGCCAAAAGTTCTCTACATTCTGAAATTTCAGTAAACCATTCATTGAACAGTCTTTCATATTTCTATCCAAAACTAGCAACCCCTTTTCTTACAAACCTTTTGCTGACATTGCATTCTTGGCCATGACCTTTCTTTGACTATTTATTGCAAACCAATTAGACATTTAGGATACTAACAAATTAAACATTTTACATATTAAATTTCAAAGAACTGAATTGATGTAGCATACATTTAGTATTCATGTTATATTCACTATCATTTATCTAATCTAATTACATTCACACAAGAAAGACCAATTGACTAGTTGACATGTTAAACACTCCTGCTATGCAGCACTTGTGCTAGTTGAGCCAATCTGATTAGCTAATTAGCAAATTAGCATCCCTAGAAAAAAAAATTGCAAATTAATCTATACCGATGTGTTGCTTATGCATTTGATGAAGACTCTATCAGGATTGTTCGAAGTGTGGCTGACAATCCGCACCGTTTTCTTGCCGCAATTTGGGCACTGCATCAACTCAGGCGGGATGGCGTGGCTGCTTTGCACGTCGCCTTGGCTAGGCATCACAGGAGAACTCGATGTGGAGATCGCGTTCGTGGCTCGGTGGCGCTGCATGCCGTCCTATTGGTAGCAGGTGCGGTGGCTGGCGGAAGTACGACGAAGTCCAGTGGGTGGAGCGAAGCCCGACGAAGTCCGACGAAATTGCAGCGGGTGGCTCAGCCTGTGAACTGTTGCGGGTGGAGCAACACCAAGGCAAGTGGAGCACCGGGGCGAAGTGCAGCGGGCGGAGGGTCAGCGCGGGGCGGAGGGTCAGCGCGGCCTAAACCCTAGGCGCGGTGGCGGTGTCAATCTTGTTTGAGCAGATCGATTCTTTTTTTTTTTTTTTCTTAAGAGAATTGATCTGTTTAATTTGGGAATGGAAGGGTTTTTTAATTTGGGAATGGAAGGGTATTTTTGGTATTTAGAAAGTTTTATATATTTTATTAAGTTGATTTGTATATTTATAATCAATAATGGCAAAAATGCAATGTATCTAAGTTTTGGAGTGACAAATTTGCAATATGCAGCTTTGGAGTGGCAAACTTGAATATTGAAGGTTTTAGAGTGGCACAAATGCAAATTTCAATATTATATATATGCAGCCAGAGCCCAGAGCCCAGAGCCAGCCCACTAGGCACTACTCTAGCCCAGGCTGCAGAGTCGGACAGGGGAAGGGAAGGGAGGGGAGGGTAATTTAATTTGGGATGTGTGTTGTGTTGTGACTTGTGATGGTGAGCGTGCAAGCTACAATTAATGTGCCCAGCTCCTGATGTCATGTGCTCTCCACTTCTCATCCAATCCAAGACGGGAGTTTCAGGAATGCACATCCACAACAACACAGACCACTAATAAGTAATAACCATCGTTATACAGCAATACACCATGTAGTACATTTAAGGCCAAACATTTCTCTTTTCTTCCTCTTCAACAATAACACTACAACATATGTTATTTTTCTCACAGACTATATATATACTTTGAACTTTGAACTGAATGCATGTACTGTACATGACTGGTCAAAAAGAAATTTTCTAAGGCATGCAAAAATGTTGTTAAACACAGAGTAATCTCAATAGGTGCATGCTTCATTTCTTGCCAAATCCAAACAACGACTTGATGGCATTGATAGCATTCTCGTTGATGAAAGATTCATCATACTTCTTCATAAGCGCCTCAAATTCTTCAGAGGATCTCAGGTTTTCCAAGTCAGGGTCGCTCCTTATTGCCTGTTTAAAGCCCATAGATATTGTAAGAGACTATTTATTAACTAAACATGACTATTCACTTTTGTGCCTTGCCTGCTAATAGGTATCATCAATATAATTTGGCCTCTCCTAGTAAGATCAGTAACACAGCATGCGCACATACACCCTACTTTTTGTGCTGAGGCAAAAATGGAGAGGAGTGCAATAGGAAATCGATGCGATATGAGCCTTTCATTATTATTCATAAATTCATTATTATTCATAAATTTGATGGATGGAGACTAAGATAAAAGTTAGACTATGACCACCAAATAGAGGGTCCAATCCTTAGTTTCTTTTTAAAGAAGTATAGATATAGAATTATAGATGTCTGATGACTTCAGACGTTGAACAGAAAAACCAAGATTTCAATCCTTATGGGGCATTTTAGACATTTTACCTTGAAATCATCAAATCCTGCCTTCATGGCATCTTCAAGTGCAGACAGACCAGCTTGAATCTGATAAAAGAACATAATATTTATCAAAAATTTTAATTCTTTCTATATATGTGTGTGTGCAAAGTTTGAATGAGTAACACAAAACTGTTACCTGGTTAAGCTTGGCATAGCAACAAGCCACATTATAGCTTGCAATAGAGACCTCATCAGTTTCTGGTTTTGATCCCAAAACTGTTTCAAATTTCTCCAATGCCTCTTCATACTTGCCGCTCCTTGTGATAACCAATGAAAATTGCATAAAAAGCTCCAAAAAAAATTTAATGCAAGTTTCCTTTTTCAACAAAAGTTAATGACTTGCAAGAGACTTGACATATCTCTGCAACTGTACTGTATGTTTTATTATTATCTTGTGGAATTCCATGGGCCAAAAAAGGTTCTGCCTTAAAAGAAAATTAGAGAGGAAGCTTTTCTTCTTATAAAATTTGTATGATAATTCCAGTGAACTTAAAGTTCTGAAAGAAACTATATGCTGTGAAAACTATGGAGTGTTGACATGATCCAAGTTATAGAGAAGCCTGATGCCATTGTTAAACCAAAATTGCATATATAAGAATTGAATTCATATCTTACATTATTTGTTTTCATAGAGAGAGTTCCTACAAAAGAATTCTAAAATACGTTTTTCAACTTTTTTGAAGTTAGACAAATAACAAGAACAAATGTTTATTATCATAGGCTTAATTAGTGTAGGGACTAAGGTTAGCCTTTCTAGTTTGTACAGCCTGATTTATTGACCATTTAAGATTTGAATGTTTTTAACATAACATACTGATACTTAGAAGAAAAGAAAAATCTGAAACTTGCAAAGATTTTCTGTTCTTACTTGTAAAGCTTCAAACCTTCACGAAGGTTCTCTTGACGCTGCTGCTTCTGTTCCTTTTTCCTCGTGGCATTTAGCATCTAAGAACCATTAAAAAGTGCAAGAGGTAAAATCAGATAAATAAAAAACACCGGCTATAGAGTTGGTAGTTGGTAGCATAAGAGCAGCTGCAGTGGGTTTTAAAATTTAAAAAATAAGGTAAAGTAATTCTGACTTGTATTTCGCGGACTCGACTGCTAATGAAACCAGAGTTCCTTTCAGCTCTGATGATCTCTTTCTCAGTAAGTTCGCGGGCATCTTCCCATTTGCCTGTGTTGCATTTGGAGAAGTTGATGCTAAAGAGTAAGGTATGAAAGATAAAGGAAATTGAAAGTAAGAGAATGAATTAATATAAAGTAGCGTACCATATCTCTTTTCCATTTTCATGAACAAAGGTCCAATTCTCTGGCGAATGGTGTACATTGTTCTTCCATACTCTGCTGCCGGCCAAATCTCGTCCCCGAACATAGCACTGATTTTGTTGAGCAAAAGAAAGCAACATATATCTCATCTCTTTATAGCAGTAAGAATGATTAATTGATAAAAGAAGGAAGGAAAGGCAGAAAAGAAAAGAAAAGAAAGAACCTAGTGGCAATAACTTTATCTCCAACAGTAAAGACGCCGGCCTTATCAGCGGCGCTTCCGGGGGCAATTGCATCAATGTAGGTGCCGCCATCTACGCCCTTGGTGAACCTCAATCCATAGGGCTTCTCAAGGACGATCTCGTACTTGTCGTCGCCCTTGTTGTCGCTCTCGCCGTCAGATTTGGAGGGCTGGGATTGAGTAGCGGGGGAGGCTCTGACAGTGAAGATGGAAGGGGAAGGGGAAGGGGAAGGGGAAAGGGAAAGGGAGAGGTGGGCGTGGGCGTGGGGAGGAAGAGGGGAAGAGGAAAGGAGGAGGGTGAAGGGGCGAGATGGTGGCGTGGAGAGAGGAGGAGGCGAAGAAGAAGAAGAAGAAGAAGAAAATGTAGAAGATGTAGAAGAGCAGAAAGCAGTAGCAGCGGTGCTGGTGGTAATGGAGGGAGAAATGAGACTGAGAGGCATTGCGCGCGCTTAGTGGCTGCTTGGCTGGCCCTCCGAATCCTAATTCGATGGAGTGGGAGTGGGAGTGGGAGTGGGAGTCCTGCTGGCTCTCTTTTTGGGGAGGGGAGGGGGGTCTCTTCTGTCTGTGGCGAAGGTAGGAGCAGCACTGCAGCTGCAGCATGCTTCAAGGCCTTTCCCCTTCTGTGGCTGCTATTAATCCCTCCCCTGTTCCATTCTTCAAGGCCTCTCCTCTCCTCTCCTCTCCTCTCCTCTCCTTGAAGCCCTGAGCTCCAAGAAGAGTAGCCTAGAGCCACACACTTGGATCATCTCCCTTCCTTCCTTCCGCCACACGAATATTCTTACTTACACTGTTACACAAACAAACAGTAACAGAGAGACCGTCCAATCCCATCCCATCCTTCCCTTCCCACGGTCTCTTCATAGACATTGTATTCGTTGCAGCACCACACACACACTGCT
This sequence comes from Cyperus esculentus, assembly GCA_030179965.1. Classification (NCBI taxonomy): domain Eukaryota; kingdom Viridiplantae; phylum Streptophyta; class Magnoliopsida; order Poales; family Cyperaceae; genus Cyperus; species Cyperus esculentus. Next base: position 3,261,780 of record JASGLE010000046.1, on the reverse strand, counting down.
CTCTCTCTTTATCCCTTTTTGAGTTTTGACTGACACTGTCCAAATACTATTCATTCAATGTTAAATGTCTAATATTCATATTAACTCATTTTAATTTAATAATTCAACTTCTTGCTATCATCTATCTCTTCTATCCAATATCTCAATATCTTCTACAAAATAACTTACATATTAACACTAATAATCTCAATACATATATATTAGTCCCTATAATTTTTTATTTATTTTTTATGTAGATCACATTTTGTTTGGAATAATCCGTTGCTGCGACATTATTTTGTGTTGTGGCTGTGCGTAACGTGTCGGGTTCTGCTCGCTCGAGTTCAATTCCTTCTGGGCTAAAGTTGGATTTACCTCGATTCAATTTTTTGTCAATTCAAAGTCGATTTAGCCCCGTTTTAATTTTTTTCTTGATTCGATTCGTAATAGCTCCACATATAATAATTTACTCATGTTTTGAACTATTTTGTCAAAATTATTTGTAATGATATACCTATTTTATTATTTAATTAACAAAATACACTTTATTTTATTGTTGAATTATTAAAATATAAAAATTTTTAACCATAATTTATTATAAAATTAGTAAAAATATAAATTATTAATTTATATTATCAAATAATGACAAAATAATATACTTATTTTAGCTCTAATTATATACAGTAATATGAAAAATAAATATAAAATTATAGTAATTGAGTTCGTATGGAGCTTATTCAAGTTTGAGCTAGTTCAATTCGGTTTAGCTCGAGTTCGATTTAGTTCTAGCTCAATTCGGTTCAAGTTCGGTTTAGATCACGTTCGATTCGATTCGATTCGATTTGATTCGATTCATTCACATCCCTTTGGGTGGTGCTCTGGGTACGCCTAAAATTTTGGGCACCTCTTTAATGAGTCCACATTCACTGGAATGGTCAGATTACTCCAAATCATGGAGTGATTATAGATTGTATTGAAAATAATATGTAATACTGTAGCGGTCGAAAAACTATGCACAGTAGCTTTTTAGGGAGATTTTTGACCATTTCCTGGTGGAATACCCAGAGGATTTCAATTCCTCTCTAATCTCTTATGGAGAAATTTGTCTCTATTTAAATTATTATTATGTTTAAAATTACAAATATTAAGTTTACAAAATATATTTCAATAAAAACTAGTAAAAATTATAAAATGTAGATAATTATTGAAGGATAAACTAAAGAAGGGTGTTTAACTTGAGCAATTTTTATTTGAAGAGTGTGAAAGTAGCTGGGCATGGGCTCGCTCCGTGTATAGTATAGTGTTTCCCTCCTTTCCTTTGTCTCTCTCGTTTTGTCTTCGTTGCGTTGCTGGAGTGGCGGCGCGTTCTCTTTGCTTTGGCCCTGAAACCCCCAACCCGCCCTTCTCTCTCAGTCAAGTCCTAGGGTTTTCTTTTCCCCCATCCTCTCTGTGCGCCGCTCGCAGATCTCGCCATGGCTGCCGTTTCTCCAGCTGCCGATCGTATCCTTTTTCTTTTTTTCTTTTACTTCCACCTCATCCCTTTTATATTTTAGGGTTTTAGACCCACCTTACCCTTACCTTTCTCTCCCTTTCTTTCTGCCAGATCTCTCTCTCTCTCTCTCTCTCTCTCTCATTCTCTCATTATTGCTCTTCAACCTCACCTCTCTCATCATCCATCCATTTCTGCATTCACTCCACATATATCTACCTGCATTCTTAACATCTTTTCAATTTCATATGCTTTTTACTTTCACATAAGCTGCTTAGTATAATATATTGTTAATTTGCCTTGACCATCTTGCCACAGAAGCCACTAATCTGCTGCACAACCTCACCCTGGAGACTCAATCCCCACCTGCAACTGATAAGGCAACTTACTCTCCTCTTTATCTTCCTTTTACATTTTCCATTATACTACAGCTGCTATCAGCTCCTAAAACAATAATAGAACAATTAATACTTCAATATCAATATCAAACTTGGTCATTTCAATAAATTCTAACAATAAAACTGTTGTCTCCTACCATATACTGATATAAAAATAATGATTGAGTGATATATTTGGCGATATCAAACTATATTTTTTATTCAAGCTCACCAAGGCTTGGTGAGCGCTCATATAGCTTTGCACGTTATACTAAGTTTATTCATTGTTGCTAGTCGTAGAAAACTTATCCGTTCTAAATCTTGTCTCCTCTTGATCAATCAGCCAACTGCCACCAGTAACGGCAGCTCTGTAACTGCTCCTCCAGTGCCAGCTGACCGGTCCTTGACTCCTACTACTCAGGAGTCTATGGATTCAAGCATGTATTATGTGCCGGGAGGGTACGCTGCTGCAACTTATTACTATGGGAGTGAGTTCTTTTTCTTTCTATTTGGCTTGTTATTGTTCCATTTTCCTTTTTTTTCTGTTCATAGACAATTGTCAGGTTATTCTAATTTCCTTTTTTTTTTTTTCTTCTGAAAAATGCAGTGTATGGTGGTTCAGGAAATATGTGGAGTGATGGTGACCTAACTTCACCGGTAAGTCCAGTTAATTTTGTGTGCTCATCCTCTGTAGCGCTGCATTGTGTAGTGCGGAATGTGAACTGTTAGATCATCTCGAGATGATCTAACGGTTCACATTCTGTGCTACACAATGCAGCGCTACAGAGGATGTGGAATCGTTAATTTTCTTTTTGTTCTAGATATTGCTCATTAACATTGGTAATGCATTCAGCTTGGTACCTAGTTCCATGGTTGAGTATTGACTTTTATTGACCAGAACCTTTTTATCGGCTCATGGGGCCTCAATCTTATTATCTAATTGAAGTTAGGTTTGATCAGACTTGTTCATAAAAAGTGTATTTCCCAATTATCAGTTCTGGATTATTGCCTTTTTTTCAGGGAGTATATGGAGATATGTATCATAATGGGTACGGTTATGCTTCGTACACCCCTTACACGTCACCTGGATCACCTGCCCCTTCACTGGGTCATGATGGGTCCTACTATGGAAACCAGCAATATCAATTTCCTGGTTCGTTTTACCAACCTCAGGTTCCAAAGAAAGCTCCATACACCAAGAAGAACAACAATTCGACCCAAAGTGCGGTATCGACCTCTCAAGTGTCTGACACTCCCACTCTCTCTGCTGATGCAGTTAATCCTGTGTCTAATAGCATGATTGGAAACAAAAATATGACAAAGGGTTCTTATGCAAAAGTTGCCTCCGGTAATGGGGTTGCTTCCTCAAGCTTTCAGAGCCAAACACGGGCAGGGAAGAAATCACCGTGGTCTGAGGGCAATATTTTATCTGAGAAGCAAAATGTACCTTCTATGACAAATTCTGGTTCTACTACTGGGTTGAGTGGTAGCAACAAGGTACAAGGGAAGAGTCAAAATCATCGTCCCTTTCCTCATTACATGGTAAGTTTACAAATGCATCTCTTTAATTGGATGTGTGTGCAGGAGGGAGGTGAGAGAATGGTTGGGGGTAGTATATTGATATAGAAATTATGCTTGGATATAATTTTGATCATTTCAGCTTTTTAAGCTTTCCCTTCTAATATATTATTGTCATATTGTTTCAGCCTTCACCCAGACCAACTACTCCAGGGTACATAAACAGGATGTACCCATACAATGGCATGAGCCTCTATACCAACAATACTCTCCAACCTGGTCTTGGGTTTGGCTCAAACCTTTACGGGTCTAGGATAATGAGCAGATGGGGCCCACTAATGGGTGTCAATAACAGGCAGAAGCCGAAGGGTCGGATTAATGGTTTCAATTTCTTCGGTAATGAGAACTTTGATGGGCTTAGTGAGCTCAATCGTGGGCCCAGGACTGGCAGGCCGAAAGTCCAAGGTTGTCAGCCTGATATTTCTGTGAATGGATCTGCTGAAAATGGATCTGCTCTTCCATCTGAGAAGGATTGCTACAACAGGGATGATTTTGCAGATACTTATGGGGATGCCAAGTTTTTTGTGATAAAGTCGTATAGTGAAGATGATGTGCATAAGAGTGTGAAGTATGGTTTATGGGCCAGCACACTTAATGGAAATAAGAAGCTTGATGCGGCCTATAAAGAGGCCAAAGAGAAGGCTGACAGCTGCCCGGTGTTCCTTTTCTTTTCGGTTAGTATGACAGCTGCAAAAGAAATATACCTTTTCTTGTCCACCCATGCATTTCTAATCTTTATGTTGGTAAATGATATCTCTGAAATTTTGGAAGCGTTCTACAAAATATCACATTTCCAACTGGTTCCTAGCTAATTAGAATACTTTTCTCACTGTTAGAATTGTGTCGCAAAGAAGTGTATACTTCATCAAATATCAATGATTTTGGTCTTAAGTTTTTGTGATTTTGTGTCTTTTTGGTTCATTTTGGTCAATTTTAAATTAAATAAACCTAACATGTATTAGGTCCTATGCATTTTTGTATATATAGTACCGATGAGAAATTCTTTATTTATTTAATATGGTAATTGTTAATTCTCGTCTTCTGGAACACACTGTTGTTATTATTTTGCATTCATGCTAAGAATTGTTGGGTATTATGAACTCAAGAAACTTAAGGAATCATTCAAAATATGTAATTTTTCCTAAGCTTGTTGATCTAGTCCAGTGTGTAAACTGTAAACCCCCAAAAATAAAGAATTGTTTTGTTTCCAAGTTTGTAATGCTAATTTTTCTTTTTTATTTAGGTGAACACAAGTGGGCAGTTTGTTGGGGTGGCTGAGATGGTGGGCCCTGTTGATTTTAACAAGACCTTGGAGTATTGGCAACAAGACAAGTGGACTGGTTGCTTCCCTTTGAAATGGCATATTGTGAAAGATGTTCCTAATAATATTCTTAAGCACATTATTCTTGAGAATAATGAGAATAAGCCTGTTACCAACAGCAGAGATACTCAGGAGGTAAGAATAGCGATTAATACGGTCTTTTTTGTTGTATTATTTTTTATTCGTCTGTGGCACTGTTACTTCTCAGATAGAAGGGATGCTACATTTAGGGTTAGTTAAATTTAGTCTTAATTGACTCCTTAGTTTAGATGTTAATTGTGGGATAACCGAATTCCATTATTGATATATTCGATTATGATTTCTCTTGTTCTGAGTATTGCTAGCCTAGGTTAGTGTTTTTATATTATATTGCATTTAGGAGTTGGGGCTGGATAATCATTTTAAGTTGGCTTTTAGGTGAAGCTAGAGCAAGGAATTGAGATGCTAAAGCTATTCAAGAGCCATGTCAACAAAACATCTATTCTGGAAGATTTTCCCTTTTATGATAGCCGTGAGAAAATCATGCGTGACAGAAGGTCCAAGCAACAGCAGCTTCTCAAAAAGGTAACGCTATTTCTAATTGCTGCTTGCGGTGTTGGTGAGATCATTTCTAAATTGACTGAAACCTCAACAGCAGCTTCTCAACTAGAAGTTCTTTATTTTTTGTTGTGACTTGTGAGAGAGAATTTTCTTTATTTGGATTCTCTGGTACCAGAGTCTGAGGGGATCAATAGATTGATCCTGCCTTATGCCTGCTTTGTAGGATTCTCTTATTGACGAATATTGTTGTTTGGTCAAAATAAGTATTCTATTTTCTCCATTAGTTGCAGAAAAGGAAAATTGAGCTAGCTAATCTGAATTTATTATTATGAGGCACTCTGTAAAATTGAGAAAGTTATATCTTCAGCTCTGAAGCTAATCAGTTGGCACATTTCCTTAACACAGGTCCTGCCAGAAGGAGAAATTAATGAGAAGGATGTTGCTGACATTAAATCTGTTTCGAAAAAGCCATCTGAATTAGATTCTGCACTACATAGGGAGTCTGTTGAGGATGCAAATGGAGAACAAACTGCACTGAAAGAAACTGTGAAGGCATCAAAAGATGCCAAACCGCTGCCAGAGAAGTTACCCTTTGCAAAAGTTGTTGCCAATGGTTGCTAGATTGGCAGTTTTTGTTGGCTATTTAGCAATTTTCAGGTCTATTGTAGGTCTTTTTGCTTAAAGATTGCTGTTATATGTTGGTTGAGTTTGGTAGTGCTTAGTGGTAGAAATATTTAGGCCAGTTCTTGTAGTTCATCCTCTCTCTGAGGATAGATAGCCTTTTGTGTTTGCTTCTGCATTCACATTGTTCCTTTTTGGTTAGCTCCGTTAGTTGCTTTTTGGTGTGGTGGGTTAAAGTGTGAGATTTAGTGCCTGCAAGGACGGGAATATGTTTTAGTGGCAAGTAAAATTTTGAGTTCTATTGCATGTGTTGAGGTGCTTGCACTGATGCAAATTGAGAGATGCTTTTTGCAATCTGAAGTGCTCCGTTTTAGATTTAGACGATTTACATTTCACGTCCTGTTTTGTTTAGAAAGAATGCGCTCGGTTAAAGAACGGTATCTTGTGCGCCTCCGAAGTGCGAGCTCTCTAATATAAATTTGAGTGCATTCATTATCTTGATCTAACTAAATATTAAGAAATAAGAAATAGGAAACGCTACGTCGATACGGATAGGGATCTCGTCATCGATACGGTATTCATTTTTGCACTCAGTTTCTCCGCTCTCGTTCTCTCTCTGAGTCTCACTCGCCTTTTTATTTTCTTTCGATCCCTCTTCCTTCTTAATACGTTGCCTCCCACTCTGTACCATCTCTTGATCTTTCTCCCGCCTCTTCCGCTCTCTCCTCTCATTCTCTTTTGTATTATGAAGTATTATTGGTCTAATAATTACTTGTTATGCATATGGTTATTTGTTTTGTGCTATGAAACTTATTTAGTATGCATGCGATCCATTTTACTATGCGATTTTTTTTTTTTTTTGATAAAACCAAATTATGTTATTTGTACTCCTCTACAAAGAAATGTGCATGAAAACTTAATTCTTATGCATACATATCAATGATATCATTGCATTATGCAGTGAAATGTAAATATATATAAAATCGAGCTTTATGTGTTCTTGTAAAATGGTCACATAATTAGAAATATCTTGCATAATAAAGCCACATGACTGCATAATTATATAGAACAGTCTACATAATAAAACAACAATTTTTATGCCCAAAAATTTTGTTTGAATAAATTAATTATTTTTTTAATTTGTGCAATAAACTTAGTTCCTATGCATCCAATCTATTTCACTATGCAGTGTATGCTTCTATAATGAATATTCTTCTTATGCATGGAAACTTTGTTATTATGCATATGAATGATTATACTATGCATTGAAATATAACACACACATATATATAGAGTTCAGCTACGGTGTTTTCATAAGCATTTCGGATTAAAACGCATACAGTCCAAATTTGAAACTCAATCGTCTGAAATTTTGATCCAAATAGCTCATAATAATCTTGACATAATTAACTTGTAGAATGCTTTCGAAAAGAAATGGAAGCTGGCTCTCTTTGCGAGGATGCTGTTCTTTTTTCAAAAAAAAAAAAAAAAAATTGTGGAATCCCAAAATTTTCCATTTTATGAAAAATTTTAGCTATTTTTAATGATATTTTTAAAGATTGACATACAAAATTGATTTATTTTTATAAGAACCATATTTCAAAAAATCAGTAAAAATAGTAATAAAGTTCCTTAAATAGTAAAAATTGACATCATCCATCTTCTAGTGAAATGGTCACATAATCAGAAATACCTTGCATAATAAAGTCATATGACTGCATGCATAATTATGTAGAACAGTCTGCATAATAAAGCAACATTTTTATGCACAAAAAATTTGTTTGAATAAATTAAATTTATGCAATGAAACTCAGTTACTATGCTGTGCATCCAATCTATTTTCACTATGCAAGTTTAGATATTTTGTATGCTTCTTTAAAAAAAATGTTCTTCTTATGCATGGAAACTTTGTTATTATGCATACAAATGATTATACTATGCATTGAAACATGCCATATATATTTTTTTAGTAAGTCTTCTGATATAATGGTCACATAATTATCTTGCACAATAAAGTCAGATGACTACATAATTACGTAGAACAGTTTGCATAACAAAATAACAATTTTTATTTTTTGTGCATATAAATTTTGTTAGAAAACATTAATATTTTTTTATTTATGCAGTGAAACATAATTATTATGCATCCAGTCTATTTCACTATGCAAGTTCTGGTATTTTGTTGTGTTTTTTTTTTTTTTTTTTGTTGAATTTGGTTGATTTTGGATTGGATAGGCGATCAAGGAGACACGATGGTTTACGTGAATATCCGTGATATGGTACTGGGTGCAAGCAGTTGGCATGATGGGAGGCGCGATGGGACTAGTGGGTAGTGGCAATGGGAGATTGCACGATGGGTAATTGGGAACAGGCGTGATGGGAGCGGGCCCGCATGCTCATTTGTCCGGTTAAAGACGCTCGGTATCGTCGACGGGAGCAGTAACTGTATCGCTATATCAGCTCCCTAAGAAATATGTTTCTTTTTTGCTCGGGGTTTCTTTACAAGATGTAATATTTTGATGTAGGTAAATGCTTGCCCATTTTTAATTCAATGTAGTACAACTCAATTTACAGGTAATTAAGAAGAACAATTTTTGAACATGTTAATCAATAGGTTGTTGGTATTTACTATATAACAAAGAACAACTGGATGCTGATTCTCTTTTATTTACATGGCTTTTCTGTGCTAATTGTTTAATCACTTTGGATAAGCTGCTCAGGAGTCTGTAGCCGCCATCAGCAAATATACAGAAACGAATTACTAATATTGACAAAGATCAGAAGGTATACTTCGGCTTTCCAAGATAGTCGGCCCACTCGTCAGGGATCCCTTTTCTCGACCTAAGCATTTTAATAGCTGGTAATGTCAATGGTATTGCCACTATGTCATACTCTTTAGGGGCCTGCAATTTTACAAATCTGATAATTAGAGGCAATAACTCTTCTTATCGCCATGAAGTACTAGGTTGCAGTAAGCAGGTATTGCAAAAACCAGTCTCAAAGAATGTACAGATCGCTCTCAAACAATAAGATGCACAAATCAGTCTGTTGAACTGTGCCTCACATATCTCAACTAGACCAAGTGACCAGCTGTTTATCAGGCCAAAAGAATGCCATTACTGGTAGGGACCTTGCAACAACTTCCAATATATATGGTACTGACAAGAAATATCTTCAGCCCAGCAACTTCACAATCAAACCAACACACAAAAAGGAAAACCTCCAGGGATCAATAGAAGCACCAACAGTAAAAGATACAAGTCTCAGCAAGTATGAAACCAGAATAAGCTCATTGTGTTTTGTGTACTTGTCTATTTTAATTTCCATCTTACTTTTTGACTATCTCAGATTGTATACCCGGACTGGTATATGCTGGTTTCTACAACTTGGCAGGTACTAGATACTATCTTTTCTTAAAAGTAAAATTAAATGATTTAATGATTACCTTGGGGGTCTTAAGCAATTTCATATTTGCTTCCTCCAGGGATTTCTGCCCTTTCCTTGAGTTGCATCTTTCACATGCTGCCACCTGAAGTAAACAGTGTTGGTACAAAAATAGTAAATAATACACTCGCCACAATGACAAGAAAATAAAAGAAAAGATTTAAGAAATTTATTTAGAGGATATTAATGCACTTAAAGCAAGGATGGCAAAATCAGTTTAGTCTGAGAACCGTCAATTGAATAGTATGAACCCGGACAATCTGTTGCCACCTGGGCACCTGGTATAGCCATACAGTATTACTGTTTTTATTTGCTTTTAGGGGGCTCTCAAGTGTTTCTCCTCAAATGCTATGTATATTGCACAATTTATTGCAAGAACAGTGTATGCACACTTACATTTTGCCATCTAGGCATAAATAAGCGCTCAGAAATCTGGCAAAAGGAGCCTCATATTCAGAACCAATAGTCATGACACAAGAATTTATCGATTTTAGTACAATCAAACGGTACGCACACATATAACCTTCAAAGTTTTGTTGCACTTTCTTTCCAACGGGATTAATGTTTCTAAACTTCTAAGTAACAAGTTCAGTGATAGAATGGGTTATACCAGATTCTCCCAAGTCCATTGGCCGCCTCGTGAAGTTGGGATGACATGATCAATTGTCAAGTTCTGATGCGTAGAGCAATACCTACATGTTGCAACTCCTTATTAAGCGTCACTTTAACTAAATATAAGTTGTCAAGAAGTTTGACTTTATACTACTCTGTGCTTAACACTTTACCCTCTTAAGGCACTTGTACTAAACCTTCAATCAATCTATTAGCTTTATTTAGGAAACAAATTTTCAATTGACCGAATTTCAAGTGTTGACCGAAAATATTGTTGCCTCTATATCTAATCTCCTCTTACTTAAACCTTATATCACATACGCAAGCCCAATTTAATCTAGAAAAAAAAGACATAGTTGTTCGCAAAGAAGTTGATGTTTCCGTAAATTGAGACTTACTGACAGGTGTAAGAATCTCTGAAGAGTACATTTTTCCTACTAACAGCTTGCTTAACCCTTCTTCTCTTTGCCACTTGAAGCAATGTTGGAATCTGTTATGGCAACATAAAATAATAATAAAGAGGTTGAAATATTTGGATTAAAAAGGCTGGCAATAACTAAAGAAAGAAAAGAAAGGATGGTACTCTGAGCACAGCTGGAATGTAGAAAGATCCAGTAGCAGATGACACTGTTTGGTCATAATATTCCAATACATCAGCCTAAAAGAAACAGGAAAAAAGACATATAAGTTGTGTTTTGCAGTAAAGTTGATCCATTCATTTTATAATGAAGTACAAGTATTGATCTTGTTGTATGAGATAAGATGAGACCTTGTCCATAAATTCAAGACAGATAGCACGTTTCCAACAAACAATGTTGACAGGCCTAATTGAAGGGAAAGAAAACAGAGATTAATATCTAATAATTATAGTATAGATGGTATGAACTGAACATGATTTGATTGATATATGTAGGTAATGGCGAGAATAAATATATATATATATATATATATATAGCTAGGTTGTGGATAACCTGTAAGAGAGATCGAGGACCAAGCCTCTGAAACAGGAAAATTCGTCAGTGTGGCTGTGGCTGTCGGTGCTGTCAAGGAAGTCCTGCGACGCTTCTTCTAAGAGCTCGTCCCTGAGCTCCTCCTGGAACCTCTCCGCTTCCTCCGTGTAGGAAAGAGAAGTGCTTTCTTCCGGCTGCTTCTTCTTCTTGGCCGCTGCAGCTGCAAATGCAATCCTCCTCCTCGTCCTCGTCCTCGTGCTGCATCTAGTAGGACCTTGGAGGATGATGCTGGGCCTGCTGCTGCTGGAGGTGAAAGGCAAGGCCAGGCCCCCTCGGGATGGGGATGGGGATGGAATGCGCGCCATTAATCAATATTAATATTATTCCAATTCCACCAATTGATTGAATTGATTAAATAATTGATCTTCCGATCTGATCGCTAATCGCTAATCACTTACTCACTCACAGTCTCACTCACTCGATCGAGGTTAATTATGAGTGCTGTCTGTGATATGATATGAGTCTGTTGTTACAACAAGGGTGAGTAAGAAAGAGCAAGAGCAAGAGCAAGAGTGTGGTAACTGCAGACCACTCTGCACCACAAGCTCAAGCTGCTTCTCCTCTCCTCTCCTCTCGATTTTTTCTTTCCTTTATTTTCCCACCCCATGTCCCCAAATGTAAACATTTTTTTTTTTGTTTCAGTTTGACAGTGATGTCTCTGTTTTTCATATTCAACATTTTATCTTTTTTTTTTTTCCAAAACATAACAACATTAAGGCAATATGATTCTATTACTCAAAATACATCACAATTCACTATTTCATATTTTATTTTTCAGACGTTAACCATTTTAATTTATTACCAATCTTAGTTTACATCGACAAAATAAAGTGACAAATTAGAGTTAATGTAATCACATTCCATCCATATTTTCACTTAATTGCTACAAATCAAAATTTTAGTGGCTATGGAGCATGGAGGCACACATGAAAGTTGGATGATCAATTTAATTATGACAAAGACTACAATTAAATTAAATGATCCTCACCAATTTTTTACCCCTAACACTATATTTTTCTGAACAAATGCCAATACGTCTTCTAAAATAGTATGTACAAACATCAACATTTTATTAATATTTATGAGTTATTTTCTAAAATTCAAAACAAGTACTTAAAAAATTCTAAAAATGAAAAAATTTTGTATTCCCCAATATTTTCATATAAAGAATTTACTAAGCACCATAAATCGTGATTTCAGACATGATAACATAAATTTTGAAGTGTTAGTATTTTGATCCGAAACACTAACGTTAGTATAATAGTCGAACTCCCGTCTTCCCTTCCGAACATCCCCTAAAAAGGAAAAAGGAATTGCATTAAGAGGTTGGGCCTGCGGTTTATTCTCTGGGCCCAAAATGAAAAGTGAAGGCTGTTTTTTCTGTTCCTCTGAATTGATCAAATTAATTAGCTCAAACTGCATGCGAACTCAAAAAATTCATTGCTTCTTTATGTTTGGGACCGTCATTTGTGGAGCCATTGGATTGGATTGCCCAATGTCACGGGGTTATGAATGCTCTAAAAAATGTTTACTTATTCCGCTTTGCTTATCCTTAATTCTAATAAAAATACATTGGATTTTTTTTTGACATCAAAGGTCTATCTTCCTCAAGGAATGAACCTCAACCGTTAATTGTTTATTAATATTGATCACCATCGTTGACGTACGTTAATGCCAGTTGACGTTCTTAGCCCATTAAAATTTAAGGCCCATTAGTCATTACATATTGATATTGTCTTAAAAGTTTATTATAAGAAATAATAATTTCATTTTTACTAGTTCTAACAAAAAGATATATAGTATCGCTAGATGGGTTCACACAACGGATGGATAAAAATATATATTGATCAACTTTAGAGCTCATGTGCATCAAGAGCATAATAATAATTAATAAAGATGAAGGAAGATACCTCACATCCACTAACTCAAGCCAAGTCTAAAAAGAACAAGCAATACTTGAAGTTGAAGGAGAATATCTAACGACTGAGTACAGCAGGGGATATGAATTCGGTTAGGAGGACTGGACTGTCTGATGAGATCCTTTCTTGGTGCACGTCTTAAGGGGATTGGAGTTCCAGTTTACTGGTATCTTCATCTTGGGTACCTATTCTATTCTATTCTATTCTATTCTATTCTATTCTATTCTATTCTATTCTATTCTATTCTATTCTGATAATTAAGGATATATAGTCATGACTTAATAAAGTCTCTTTTTTCTTCATTAAGTTCAGCCCTACCCCTCAGACAAGATCGAGAGCCGACATTGCTGGCATTTATCATTTTTTTATGATGGAATCAGTGGAACAGAATATGGGCTGGCTGGGTGGAATAAGAGCCAGTATAGGACTACCGCCAGTCTGAGATTACTGCGTCTAGATCGAGTTTGATAATGCATGACAATATCCCAGTCAAGAAAATAACGTGCAAGTTGTCAAAAACGAAGCCTACAAATTGGAGACATCCCTATGAATATGATTGAGAGCTAGCTAGCTAGTTACGTACAAAGTGTTACTAACTAAATAATACTTTCAAATAAAACAACAACAACAACAACAATATAAGAATGTGAAGGCATGCATCAGCTAGCTGGGAGGTGCATAATAGGCATAAACTGCAAAGAAAGATTGCACACATGTAAGAACCAGAAGTACCAGAGCAGCCACAAGCGAAATCGCTGCCCACGGACTGCTAAAATAATCCCGGATCAATTTCGCTCGCTGCCTGTTCCAGCTTGATTCACAGTATCTGTTCACTTCCGTGAACAATTCATGCAGGAAGTGGTCTTCCACTAAAACCGCACCTTCGCTGACCTGGTTGAAGAAATGGGTCAACTCTTCTTCACTGCTCAGACAATTCTCGATGATCCCGCAGTGTTGCAGGATCATCACGTCCTTTTGCGTATTTACCAGTGAATCCAGGAATGATGCGAAGCTTGTCAAGTGTGCCTTCAATTCAGTTAACTTGCACTGTTCAAATGCTACCAGGTTGACGAAGAGAGGCTTCGTATCATCAGTTATTGTTAGTCTGGGGATCTCCAATACACCGTGATCAAATGATATATCAAGCATATGGGCCGGGTTGCTCTTCACTCTGAACCTCACGCCTGCATCCTGGAGCTCGGCAGCACAAGGGATCACCATCACAGATCTATTCTTGATAGAATTTGGGAATGGCAGTGACAGGCTTCGAGAATTTAAACCTGGAAATCTTCTTGTAAGGACCCATAAAAGAGATCCAAGAAGCAAAACTTTAATTCTATTGAGGGTCAGAAATCTGGATAGATCAAATGATCTAGAGCTCAATACAATCGGTTTTCCGGGGTCAGGCACTGAACAGTGATAACAGAGATGAACCAAATGATGAATTATAGCTGGAGGATTTGGGTTAAGCGAATTATTTGTTGGTCCTCGGGACAGAATACCAGCAAGGTAATTAGCAAAATTATTTCTAATTTCTTCATGGACACCGATCTCGCACAACTTTTCTACAACAAAGAAGGGGATTTGGTTCTCCAAAAGCAGCAAATCTGAGAGTATGAAAGCAGAATTCCATCCGACCTCAAAGATAGATTCTGTCTGGCCTTCATACCATTTCAAGAAGTACTCGATAATAAAGCATCCATCAAGCACCATCATCTCTATAAAACCATTACTGTCAAGATCCACTGTTTCACTGTAACACCTCCGTGTTCTCTCTTCTAGCAGCTTCATCTCTGATATACAGAGATCCAAACTTAGGTGGCTTTCACGAGATAGGAAATCCCGTAAAAACCGCCATTTCTTCTCTTGCATGGCTCGAAGACTTACGTGACCGCGGTGGAAGGGGCCAATGGAGACAACAAAGGGCTCAAAGAGATTCTTTTTGCTTTGTCGAATGTTACAAGGTGCACGGAATATAGTGAACTTCTCTACCTCGTTCGGTTCACCCCATAACTTGTCGAGCTTTCTTTGCATCATCTTTGCTAAGGGAGAAACTTCAACATCTATAGTTACCTCGACTCCTTCCATAACGTATCTTCTATAGTTAGTACATGTTATTGGCTTTGTGTTCGACCAATGTTTTTTGAGGTAGATCTCAATCAATGTTAACGGCACAAATCGGTTTATATTTGTGTTTAGCATTAGCGTGACCCCCATCACTTCACCATTCCCCCCAAGTGTTTCTTTCAATTCAGTTTTGATATATTTTTTTTATTATTACCATCAATTATGAATAGGCTAAGCGCATGATTGATCACGTCCCATTAATATAGTTTTGAATTTGAATTGATAGGAAGCTGGACCATTCGTACATAATCAAATCAATCAATTTGACCCCCAACCACCAACTCAGTTATTCAATAACAAATCAAGAGACCGGTACTGCTTTTGTAAATAAAAAGTTTTACTTTATGAGCAGCATCAGGACTACAAAACTGTGAATATCTCGCAAAATATAATGGTACACATTTTAAAACAATGCTCCATATATACATTTTAAATTTGTGAGATAAAAAAAGGAATCGCAAGTAACATGCAAAGATATCAATTATTATGGTATTAAAATTCTGACACGCTGCTTAGCTATCAATGATGAATTTATCATTGCTCCATCTTATTAGTTAACTAGTTTACATATTTTCCATAGACCGGCCTCCGGCACTTTCTCTGAGCTTCATCTATACATAACATATATACGGGTGACACTTTACAAGTCTACTTCAAAGGTAGCATACTTTTTGTATGAATCTGTCATGGGGTCTCTATGGTTTTAATAGTTAACAGTTGATTTGATTGCATCCAGTATCTGCACAAAGACTCCAGTTAGTACTTTGTATATTTGAAAACTAAAAGACAATGGTTGATCCAACTTGGCAAACCAGTTAGACCCATTATTAAGTCAACCAAATTGATTCATAGTGAACCCAGCCCAACCACTATTGTATAATTCTTTCGTGCAACAAAATTTTGAAAAGTTCCCTGCAGTGTTGTTCCCAAGGTGGAGAGGAGGAAACAATCGAGTTTTTGTATTTCTTTATTGCTTTCCTCTGATAAGCCTAACTTACAGATTCTCCAAACAAAATCTACAGTCAAATGCAAATTCTGTTTCTGCATTTTTGCTCTAAAAGTGTATTCTCTCACATGCGCAGACAAGTAATAATGCAAGAAAAAGCAAACAGAGAAGCTTTACTGGTACATGTCGGAACAAGGTTCACACAGGCATACGGTACTGGTATCATAATATTATTGTAATGAACATAATACCTTGTTCTTAGTGGGCACGTAGAAAGGCTCATAAACCAGAGGAAAGGGAGTGTCGAGACCACAAACTCTTGCAACAGGAGCTTCCAACTATGTAGAAATCACAAACAAAGGATTAGAAGATTTCGAGGAAAATTAAACATTAAAATGGACATGAAATCACCAAATTATCACAATTGAAGACTGAACAGTTACCAATTTTACAGACTTTAAAAAGATGAAACCCTCATTATAGCTAATCAAATATATTATTCGTGTTTCGTAATGGTCATATATTTATCTTACTCTCAAGAAGCAGCGCTCGACAATTGAAGCAGATATTTCAGCTCCAAAACCTCCAGTTATTGGAGCCTCGTGACTTACCTGTGAACTCACGCGCATACAAGTTAGTGTAGTCAAACACTTGCTAATTAAACCATGAATGGGGCTAAAATATTTTACTTTCGCTTTTCCAGACATGTTCATTTATTGTCAAAATGGTTTGTTATGCTACAAGCATGGCAAGCATACAATAGGAAACATAACAAAGATACTGTCAATGAAGTATAAATAGCCTTTACCAGTAGCCTCCCAGTCTTGCTAACAGATGCCTCTACTGTTTCCTTGTCCCAAGGAATTAGTGTTCTCAAATCAATTAGTTCACATGAAATTCCCTCCTGCAATGGCACTTAATATTTAAAATCATGGTTGTGTAAGGTTTAACAAACTTCATGAATTTTTCAGGGAAAAGGCAAAATAAATTAATAAAAATAAACCTTTTCAGCATCTTCACATGCTTGTTCTAATATGGAGAGTTGTGCTCCCCAACCAACTAGTGTTAGGTCCTTTCCTTCACGAATAACCTGCCAACAAATTATAAATTTTCTTTAGTATTGCAGCCAATCGGAAATGAATTTTCATCTTACTGACAGCTATAGTGTTGGTAAAGCGGGACAACCCAGTATAGTCTTATTTAATTAAACCAAGTGAGAAACATTTCTACCAGCGAAGTGTCAAGAAACTGGTCAGATGAACATGCTAGCAGGAGCTGCAAAAGGTACATACCTCTGCTTGAGATAAAGGCAGCATGTAATCACCCTCAGGGACTTCTTCAACAGCCAGTCGGTACAACCACTGAAGAAACATTATTATAAAAAGATACAATGCAGAGTTTAGATCAATAGAAAACAAAAATCGAAGTTTGAAATATCTATGTCCGATACTCAAGGTGACAAACCAATTTGCTAACTAAAGGTGCTTTTTTTTTTTCTCTTTTGGTTGATTCGGCATGGGTCTATTTTGCATAGTTAAAGATAAATTTCCAGGTACTTGCCTTTGGTTCAAAAAATACAACAGGATTTGGGTCTCTAATGCTGGCCAATAGCAATCCCTTGGCTTGGTGAGGACTTCGAGGAATTACCACCTGAAATTAGTGAATTAACAAACAAGTAGAACAAAATATTTATCTTTATTATCAGATCAAGAAACAATAGCTCCATGACCAAGAGAAACAACTGAAGTTTAAAATGATCAGGGACAAAGCGGAACTTCACAGGGACCTAGAATTATCTAAGAATAAACTATATGTCGAAATGAGATAGATTTTACAACCTTGATTCCAGGTACATGACAAAAGAAAGCTTCAGGCGACTGTGAGTGGTAGTGGCCACCATGCCCAACGGCCCCATATGGAGACCTAATAGTGAGACCTATTTCACAAAATAAATAGACAAATACGTAAACAGAACTACTACTGCTGTTACTGTATCAAAGAGAAAAGAATATGATTTGCAATATTACTTTGTTTCTACGTTTTAGTTGGATTTGCTGGTACATTGGAGATTGGACTAAATAGATAGGGTTCAGACTTCAGATACATGAAGGCATTTGTTTTAGAAGTTAAAGAAATCCTTAAGAAAGTTACCTCCACAATTGAACTCATTCCCACTGCGGTATCTGAACTTAGCTGCTTCATTTACAATCTAAGTGTAAAATTTGAATTGTCAATCGTGTATTCAGTAAGGAGAATATTATAAGTAAGAGTTTTAGCATATCTATATCAATTTAATCACACTCCAGAGGAGCACATCAAGTTCCAGTTCAAAGTCTACGTCCTATAAAATCAGACTTTACAATTGTCTTTTTCTTTAAAAAATGCTGCTCCCCCTTTAAGTAAGAATTGGGATTTGATCAGCATAGATTTAGGCAGGCAGGCAAACGTGCTATAATGATGGTTTCACACTAGTACTGGTCATTATTAGAAGAGAAGTGGGATATCACAATCTGGCAAAAGCATGCATTAAAATGAAAATAAGCAAATAAAAAAGGAGTTGCCTGATCAAAAGCAGGAAAAATGTAATCAGCAAACTGTATCTCCGCTATGGCCCGATTGCCCTAATAATAAGAAAATGAATAGTAATTAACAATGAATAAGTTAGAAAATAGAAGAGCAGCAATAATAATTTATAGTTGAGTGGTAAGAGAAGGGTCTGACCATTGCGGCTAGGCCAATCGCAAACCCCGCAATCCCCTATAATTAAGCAAGCATGTATGAATTAGTAAGCTAACAAATCAAATGAAATAGGTGATAAGATAAGATAAGATGTTAGAAATGAATTAGTAAAAAACCTGTTCGCACAAGGGAGTATTGAAAACCCTTTGCCTGCCGAAGCGGTCGGCCAATCCGGTGGTGCAGCGAAAGACCCCTCCGAAGCTGACATCTTCCCCAAATACATATGATCTATATATACATATACATAGATAGGCATCAAAATTGTTATACATATGGTCTGGTGACTGGTAGGGTAGAGTCATAGAGTGGAAGAAGAAGGAAGAAGGAAGAGGAAGGAAGCAGTAGAGCTTACCTTGGATCGGTATCGAGAGCAATGTGCAGAGCTTGGTTGATGGCGGTGAAGAGATTGACGGAGGAGCTGGGGGCAGTGGAGAGGGGCCGGCTGCAGAGTGAAAGCCCAGCCCTCCCAAATCTTCGGAGAGCCATGGCCTGCATGTCTTCTGCTCTGCCAGTATCACTTATCAGGATCAGTACGAGTATTATGCGTACGAGGAGGAGGTGGTGGCGTGTAGGACGTTTGTTTGTTGAAGCCCCCGAATCAAATCAAATGTAAGAAAAGATAAGTCAGCTTCAGCTAATCAGCTTGGAGCTCGGTGCTTGCTTAATGGGATCTTTTGTGTTTACGACTGTTAAAACCGCCATTGTACGTGTTCCCTTTTATTTCTCTGTCTACCATCTACTTTTTACTATTCCGCCTCTCCAAAGTCCAAACAAAGGGCGTCCGCTAAATTATAATTACTTCACTAAAAATAATATTTTAAAATTATAATTACGTCCAAAATTTTAATTTATGGTCCATTAATAGGACCACACGTAGGGGGCTAAAAGAGCGAGCAACAGAAGACCCCGTGTATAAATAAATATACATAAAAATAAAAATAAAAATAAAATAGGTACCACGCTGGTGTGATGTGGCTCTGTAATCTAATCTAATCTTCCCAACTCAAAATAAAAATAGTCTTTCTTTTTCTTTCTCGGGAAGGGAAGGGAAGGCAAGGGGACTACGGACTACGGACTACGGGGTGGGGTTTCGTTTCAATCATTCATTCTTTTGTCTCGACTCTTGAGCACTATCAGGATCTGCACAGGGAAGGGAAGTAGGGAACCCACCGCAACGGTAGTTGTCAGCTTCCTATGCATAAACAACATTGCATTTACCCCCCTCCTCCTATGTAAACACATATTTTGCTCACCTAAATATAATATTTGAGTTACCTATATAAACACTCCAATCACTTATATACACAACTAATAGATTTATTTAAATATCCATGCCATTGCTTTGAACACCTTAACAATCTATCAAACCTCGTAATTCACCTATCTAATAATCTAAACGCTTCTTGCATTTATCAAAATACTTAGAGCATCTCCAAGATACTCCCAAAAAATGGATCCCAATATATCTATATTGGGTGTCATCCTAAATTTTTTGAGAGCAAATTTCACCTCAATCTCCAACAGATTCCCAAAATATGGATCCCAATACATTTAAACTGGGCCAAAATATGGATCCAAATACATTTGAACAGTCTGGATTTGGCTCTGGTTTTGAGAAGTTGGATTAGGAGTGTACAAAAAGGCCACCAAAATAGGGAGATTTGGCTCTGGTTTTGGGAGTGCTAAAAATAGGGATAGCTTTTTGGGTATCTCTTGGAGACAGTTTTCTCTCCTTAATTCCCAATTTTTTATTTTAGAAGTGTTTTAGGGAGTCTATTAGAGATGCTCTTAGATCACCTATTTATACATTTCAGTCATCTATCTAAGTAACCTATCATAAAAAAATAGTTAGAATATTCTAAAAATAGAAAAAAAGAAATCGGTAATCTATAAGATTTCAATATATAGATTGTGTTAAGCAACTTGGATTGACTATTTTTGAGTTACAATTTTATTGGATCAGGCCGAAACGTACTACGTCATTACGGTTTGCAAAACGCAGCCTTACTCTTAATAATTAATATGAATACTAATTTAGTAGATATCAGTATTAGTATCTAACTTTAGTATGCCTGAAATAGGAATAGGAATAGGAAAAGGAAAAGGTAAACCAGAAATAAAATACGCCACCACAGGAAATGGAATAGAGGATTAGGGAGATGGGCGCTTAATTTGCTTCTCTCGATCGTTCCTTCCTGCCTGCCTTCCGGACTGAGTCGACCGAATACGACTGAGAGAGAGAGACAGGACCAGACTCCCCTGACTGAGTAGTGAGTAGTGAGTAGTGAGTAGTGAGTAGTGAGTCCCCTCCATTCAGGCATTCACTAATCAATCAGAATCAGTCAGTCGCTACTTGTTCTTCTTTTGCCTTTCCCTCTTTTATTATTTACACACTAATTTTAGTTCAAGCCAAGCTTATTTTATTTAATTTAGTACCTGATTGTTTTTTCCTTTCCTTTTCTGTTCCGGCCTTGTCTATTTTTACTCTTATCATTCATCAATTTTGTTTTTAGATTATCCGCTCAAATGGTCGGTCTTCTTTTCTTGGCAAAATCCTTTTTTTTATCAAATTGGATGGCATTTTTTAGTCTTCAGTTTCGATCAAAAATTAGCCTTCAATTTACGGACCCATCTTTGTTTATAAAAGAGACTTCTTTCTCCTGCACAATCATAAGTTCACAATCACAAGCAATCAATCAACTAATCAAGCATAGCATTAGCATACTTTTCTCTACACACCCGTCTACCAACAGTTTCCTGTACATCATCCAATTCCTTCTACCTCTATTCAATTCTTCAGACCATTATAGCTATTTCTCAATATGCTTGACATGACATCTCTCGTGCATCTAACATATATCTTTCTCTCTTTCTTGTATAATCAGTTCTTCTAGGAAATCAAGGATCGATCCAGTGCTTCAAATGGCACAAGAGAGCTGGAATAAGGAAACTGACACAACCGATTGTCACAAACCCGAAGCCCCCGTCCTATGCACCAACAATTGTGGCTTTTTCGGAAGCCCCGGAACAAACAATCTCTGCTCAAAGTGCTACCGAGATTCCGTCATCAATACCCAATTTCAAACGCTAATCGAGAAGGGCCCAAATGTTGTTGCATCCTCATCATCTACCACAGCAGCAGCCCCATCTCAACCAGTTTCACAGAGTTTGAACACTTTAGCCATTTCTGAAGAACAAACTGTGGTTGGCTCCAGTGAGAAAAAATGTGAAACTCAGATTGAAGCAAAAAAGCCACTTCCTAATCGATGCTTCCTTTGCAACAAAAAGGTGGGCTTGACGGGCTTCAAATGCCGCTGTGGTGGTACTTTCTGTTCCTCGCATCGCTACTACGAATCCCACAAATGCTCTTTCGACTACAAAACAGCCGGCCGAGATGCAATTGCCAAGGAAAACCCAGTTGTAATTGCGGAGAAGATCAACAAAATTTGAAAATAGCAAGTCCAACTTTGATGGCCTTGTTTGGTTACTGTCGTTGATGCGTTCTCTAAATTAATCAGTATCTCTTGTTTAGGTGTAGGGTGTGTGTTTCTTTGTAGTTTGAAGAATGCAAATAATGTAAATATGCAAATTTCATTGGAATGCCACCTTCTTTTCTTATCAGTAATTTGGTTTCTCAGCTGTGTTTAGACTATTTGATATTGTTTGGCTCATAGGCAATTTAGAAGGAATACAAATTAAGAGTGTGATTTGTGAAATCATATATGAATTTTGGTCAGTCAGAATGTCAGATCACAGAACATCCAACTCGCATCGCATGTATGTGTGCATGGTAGACGCTTTCCCATCAGAAATTAATCCGGTTGGACAGGATATTAGCATATTTTAGTTGCTATCAGCATCACTAATCTTGCATTCATTAGTAGAGGAAGATCAAATAACCATATTTTTTAATATGTGACCGGTTGATGATCATGAAACTAAATCTCAAATAACTACATTTTAAGTTCTAAGTAAACAAAAAACTAATTGATAAAATTTGTTGTATATATCACGTTTTACGCATACACAAAAAATATTCATTATGATTTTATTTATATGTGCTCTCTTAATGGTTATCAAAACAATATTAAATTTTCATCATTTTTGTGTATATGTTATTGAAATGATTTAGAAATATATTTAATGGTTTATATTCGATAATTGAGTTGTTCTTCTATGGATCGGCTAAGCAACCTTTCATTTCGAATCAAGCAGTCCAACATCTCCCTTTACTTTTAGTTGTATCTAAAAGAAATATTGTGGCCACCCGATTATGAAAAATGAACGGTCCATATTTTCTCTGGAAGGTACGTAGTTCTTTCTGTTCGGTAGCTGAAGGCTGAAGCTAATCCCAAGTCAAAGTACGTAGGATGTGAATGTCATTCAATTCTAAGTAGTCTTTACTTGTAAATTAACAAGTCATTTCTTCACAGTTCACAGCCATGTAAATATGTAATGTTGGATTTATCATTTTTGTGATGCATGATGTGTTGTTATGTCTATTGCCAGTATATACTTATTTCTTACAGTTTATTAAAATAGTCATAGGACGTCATTTTTTTCTAATCCTAGGCAGATATCACAACACAAGTTTCAAATTATCGTGCTAATTGAAGTCATTTGGGATGACAATTAAATGGCCTGACCCAATGGCTTGACACCAACCTCAAGCAACTTGAGAGAATTCGAATCCGTTTGATCTTCCATAATTTTCAAAAACTTGTACATTAATTAAGATTAAGATGGAGTCGCTTCAAGTCGAATCTGTTGACAACTAAACATCCCTTTTTATCACAAAAAAAAAAAAACAACTAAACATCCCCATCCAAATAACGTACCTTGAGGCAGTTCAGTGTGTTTTTCTTACGAAACTTGATACAAGAATACAAGTGTTTGCATTTCTTTCTCTGATGACAGATTGACATCCTTTTTTATTCTTTAGCCCTCGCTGCAAACCCCAGTTGAAGTAAAGCATTCGATACAGTGGGCTACGGAAAAAATAATGATTAAAAACTGGGTAGCAATGAAAAATCAATTGTTGGTTTTCTTTCTTTCTGCGCACCTAATTGCTCATGGCATAAAAAAAGTGCCTTCAAAATAAAAGAAGTGGTAATAGTGAACACATTATACAAATGATATCAACAACTGGGGAAAAAAAATATAAATAACAATAGACGTCTTTGAAATAGATTGACAATTTGACAAAATTCACTATCAAATATCAACAAATGAGAAATTATAAATAAAAAAAATATGATAGGCTTTTAAATATATGAACAATTAGACCCAAAGCATGAAAATTGTAGAAGCAGCTAGGATTAAGTTCGAAGGGAACAAAAAAATTTCTGACCTACGGTCTAAGTTCTAAAAAATAAGAAGGGACACAATCCTGCTCTATTGTTTATATACAATTCCCGTTTAAAATTCGCCTGGGATAAGATCTTCTAGATTTATTCTGCAACAACAACAACAAAAAAGGTGCGGGTTAATAATCAAAAAGAGTTAAGAACCGTCCTATGGTCTCACGACTAAGGACAACGCTCTCCATATGGGAGGTAGCGGATTTGAAATCCACATGGTCTTTTATAGATATTTAAATTTGAATGGGTTGACCCTAATCTTTATCTCAAAAAAAATAATCCAAAGAGTTGTGAACTGCCGTCTTAGGAAAAAGATGCTATACATTTTTCCTTTTTTCTCATCTTAAATAGGTTCATAATTTGTAATTCTGTACATCTCTAATTTTCTTTCTATGACCACTAACAGACACATTTAGATTTTTCTAAAATGATATTCATTCTTCTCAGTTTATCTTAAACTTTTCACGGAATTTTGTCTATGAATGTTTCACAAGGAAGAGATGCGCACCCAAAATGCATGGATATCCCCTAATTTGCAGAAAGCCTAGCATCATTACATGCAGAATAGTCAATTTGATTACTCCGGTCAGTCCTTGGAAGCAACCACCTCTGAAGGTGCTTTACCTTCACCTTTCTTTTGTTTTAACTTGTTTGACTCCTTTAATTGGGGAGCTGCGGCCTTTGTGCTGGTAGGGGTGGTACTGCTCTTGATAAAGGGTTTTTTAGATGGAGGTATATTTTCTTTCATTGGATTGCTTATCTGGGAAGAAGTTTGTTTTTGCTTGGCTGCTGCATTTTCAGTTTCTGACTGTGGAAGTAAAGCACGACGGCTCATGCGCAGCTGACCCTTCTCATTGATCTAAAAAAAAATATCTAGCCATAATAAATGCTTCCAGGGAAAAGACTAAAAATAAAATTTTCCATTTGATATGCTACCAAACAAGTCACAACCGAGTTCCTTATTATATTATTTTTTTTTAAGACAGAACATTATTTTCAGAGCCCATTCAAGCTTAAATTAACCCTGAATTAAGCACTTGCAAATCAAACAGCCTACTTAAAACAATCATCAAGTGACCAGCAATTATAGGTAACAACTGGTATGGCACCTATTGCAATCAGGTGGAGTTAAATAATGCCCATTGGCCTAGACTCTAAAATGTGCTCTTGTAGTAGAAGGACAGAAATGTGTGTGTGTGTGTGTGGACTAACCTCTATTAACTTGACATCAATACGGTCTCCAACTTTGACAACCTACAAATAATGGATAAAAGGAAAAAAAAAAAAATCAGTTTTGGCTCCATATGTGCAAGTACTAATTAGTAGTTCAGACATTTTCTTACATCTTCAGCTTTCCCCAGCCAATCTGAGCTGAGCTCACTGATGTGACACAAAGCCTGCACAAGAAGATGACAAAAACAAACATATACAAGTGAAGAGAAGTGATTGCTGAGCTAGCAAGTAGCCTGAATTATTGCCTGGAGGCTGGAGATACAAGGAGCTGCTATATTGGAAATTTTGTTCTTAACAAAAAATATACCTCACGCCCAGGTGCAAATTCCACAAAAACTCCATAAGGTACAATTGACTTGACTTCACAGTTCCTATATCATATCCCAAAAATGGTAGTACATATTTAGTTGGATGGAAAAGTGATTCTCAGATTCTGTAAGTCATTGGCTACATATGATTCAGCACATAAAACAACAGACTACCATATCTATCAGGTCTGAAGTGTAGGCATCTTAATTTATCAGATTTCAGATACAATAGTAAGTTCTATCAGTTCCTTTGATCTGTTTGCTTTACATCAAAATCCAAACTAAAAGCTTTATTTAGTGGGCCCTTGGACTCTGTTAGTCAAGAAATAACTTGGATTCAACACATAACACAACAGATTGGCACAAAGGTCCAGGCCTGAAATGTTAGAATCATAATCATAAAAATTTTTGAGAATATAAAACCTGAATATATCACCAATTTTTGGCACCATAGTAATGTTATTTATAAGTTCTTTAGATTTTTCGATGCTTGACATATCCTTTGCAGTTATTTTAACCTGAAAGAATTAAACCGATAAAACATTAAATATGTTGGGAAAAAAAATTAAGAGGACAGTCCCAGACCAGTTCAGTACCCTATTGATGAAGTATTCTTCCAACTGTGTTCTGGTGCATATAACTAGTATGCACTTCAGAAAATGTACAAAGATTTGAAACTTACAATGCCACCATCTTGAGCATCAATTGAATCTACACCTGCCTCCTCTATTATGCTCTTTATTTTCTTTCCTCCAGAACCAATAATCATATTAATTTTCTCTGGTTTGACCTGCATTGATGCAAACAACCACCCAAAGTAGACCAGGTCAGTACCTGATCGTCATATCACAAGAGAGGTTCAGTAAATAAATTAATGAGCCATTATTTGGTTTAGTCTACTACACATGTCCAGATGCAATCAAACACAAAAAAATGTCCACGCTCAGGCCATCAATACCAATCAAACACACAGATTTAAAAATACAGAAAAGTGACCTTCATGATGTGGATTAGTGGAGCATATCTAGATATCTTCATAGACGGGGGAGGCAAGCACTTGGCCATTTCATCTGGGAACAGGTAGAAATATTAATTTTCATATATAACGAGCTTCAGAGCAGCAGAGAGCAGAACATTTTTACTTCTGGCAGTCATTTATTCTTCAAATAGAGATGTACCGTGACTTTTACTTATTTATTCAACAGCTTAGGATATAGACACAAAGTTTCAGGTTTTTTTTTCCCTAATTAAAATAGCAGTGGTACCTAAATAATATACAAGTACCGTCCAAATTTAATACTTGTTCAGAGAGGTATGCAGTGAGAAGTTTGTGATATTTCATAATTCTGGTGCTTGAGTGTTCAACTGTAAAATTGGAAGCTGCAATGATTTAATGCAAAATAAATAAAATATTTTGATACGGCTAAAATCAGCAGAGTAAAATTTAACCATGACAAACTTAATGCCACCAATAAAATTAACATCTTGCAATGCAATAATGGAAACTTACTTAAAATAATCTTCCGACCATCTCTCGCTTGAGAGAGTGCCTTCTCCATTACAGATAACTCTATTCCTGCCACCTGCTGGGTACCAAAAATATAAAAGGTTATAACATTTCATAGCAGATTTTTTATCCAAGACAGAAAAAACATTCAGCTGAATATAAAATTTTAAAATATTTAGCACCAGATGACCTTAATATCCATTTGGAAAGCAGTTATGCCGTGCTCATTACCAGCTAGCTGTGAAAGATATTATAAAACAAGTAACATTACTATTAATAAAACACCAGAATATTGGCATCAGAATTAATTATTGGGGACAGGCAGACTGGTAAAACAGCAGTAGCCAGCAGAGCAAGTATTAAGTATGATTTTTTAGTAGCATTTCAATTCAATCAGTTGAATATTCGAGAGCCACAAACTCGTTAATTTCATCGTTTGTCTTAGGTTTCCTACAACCAAATTTGGTACTAGAAGAAGAAAATATGAGCCTGATAAAGTAAGAGGTGCAGATGCATCATAATGTAAGATGCTATCTTTTCTATCGGAATAAGCCTACTTGACTGTCACCTGTAATATCAACATACACGTTGGATGCTATTTGTGAAAGTACAATAATGTGTTATTTGGAAAATTAGCTCGCACAATATTTTTTTTTATAAAAAAAATTAGAAAAATGCAGATGGAGAGTGAGAGCACCTTAAGATCCATATCACCAGAGGCATCTTCAGAGCCACTGATATCAGAGAGAATAAGGGGTCCACCATCACCACCAACTTCTTCAGTATTTAAGACTAGACCCATTGCTATACCGGCAACCCAGGTCTTCAATTGTACCCCTGCATCCAATAGTGCTAAGCACCCTCCACACACGGATGCCATACTGATAATAAAAGCATTGACCAAAAATATAAATTTTCAAACTATTTAATGACTAACTGATGAAACTTTTAATCTTAAACGACTTCATCTATCAAATAGTAGGTTTTTTCCAAACTTCAATTGATACAACATAAAAACAAGAGTCCTGAATTTAGATCGCATCTATTATAAACTAACTAAATCCAAGAATAACTCTTTGGTGTTGTATCTGAGGCATAATGTCAGCAAAGAACAATAAATAGAGTTCGGTTTAGAAAGGCAAACATTACTCCAGTAGACCATCATTGTTGGATCATACTCATTCGATTGGATAATTATGCTATGTTATTGAAGTTTCTTAAATTTAAATGACAAGAGTGTTGAAGCAATTTGTTATAATAGGTATTTATTAGCTAAATTTGGAACTAGTCTTAATGCATATATTCACTACTTGATCTTACTTTTTTATCAGACGGCCAAAAGTAATTGCAAAAATTCTCTCGCAAAAACTTCAGGTGTATTATAACTAAGAGCTGAAAATTACAACATGTCTATACTTTACACAAATTTAAGGAAAAGAAAATTTCTTTGAAGAGAAAAACGATCACCTTGATGAGCCATTACTTTCAGTGATTGTACTCTCAACACGAACTGTGTAAGGAAAGTCATCTTCTGGCGGTAAGGTGCGTTCTAATGCTCTCTCGGCAAGGGTACCGTGGCCTACCTCCCTTCTACTTGGTGCCCCTATTCGACCCACTTCTCCAACACTTGATGGAGGGAAAGTGTACTGCCATTATCAGTTTTGTCAGCCATCAAGTTCCATTAAAAGCTTATGCAAATAGAATAAGGCAGATTTAAAATCTATATAATTTACGAGCAGTATCAACCGGGACAAGGTCCTACCATTTGGGAGAACTGGGATTCTCTGTTCTAAACTTCTAATACAGAGTACCGAACAGTACCTCTTCTAACTTATAATGACAGAGACAAACAGTTTGTTCTTCTAATATAATAGTAAAATTGTAGCAGCAGCAGCACCTGCAACAGCAGAATGAACAATAGTAATAATCTACCTGAAGATAAAATCTCTTTGCTTCCACAGAGTCCTCGAGGTTGTCTATCCTCTGAGCCATCTGTTGGTCCCCAAGAGTAACAACTGCTAATGCCTGCCATTTAATCAAATGAGAAAAACCTATAGTTAATGCATGCGATCAGAGACCAATCCTAGATTTAATAAATACTAATAATACTAATAAAGTCTGATTAGGTTCCTCTTCTCGAGCCTAACGAGTGGACTATAAAGAATAAACAAAAACTACTGGATTTAAATAAAAATAACATATCCATAAACTAAACTAAACCACTTACTTGTGTCTCTCCTCTTGTAAATAGAGCACTCCCATGAGCCCTTGGCAAAATCCCACACTGGGAACTAATTGGCCGAAGCTCAGTAGAGCTTCTTCCGTCACTCCGCTTGCCACCCTACAGTCATGACAATAGAAAAATAAAAAATGAGTATCAGAAAATCAATGAAATAATCCTTCTACATGTAGGCTAGGAGATGAGATTTGATATTCTATCTAATAAACCCAGAAATAAATAAGAAGAAGTTATTATATACCCATAATCCAGACAAATCACAATGTAAAATACAGGTGTGATAACAGAGCACTACTGAGATAAATAAGCATCGAAGTACACAACGCTTTAGATATTTTACCTGCACAATTCTTCTGCGCAAGAACTTTGAAGATACTTCTTTGAAGACTAATTTTACATCAACTTCAGAATATAACTGTTGTAGATGAAAAACATGTCTAAGAACAAAAATAAAGCTACTAGAGTGGATAGAAGTTGACTAAAAATGGGTGTCAGCCATACCAGAGGGATAGATTTGCGTGGAACTGGTTTTATGTGAACATCACCTGGCAAAAACATTAAACATGATGTATAGTTAAACCAGTATAAGAATTGTTAGGATAAGAAGCAGAAGTTATGATCTCAGCCATCCAGAATTCAGATGGGTTTGCAAATCCAACCATTAATTATTTAGTTCAGAAATAACACTTAATTCCCCTCATTGGGGAACAATTGCTTGTAATAAATATACCAAAGTAAAAGGTATAATCTATAACTTAATAGTTCATTGCCCTCTTGTCACGGTAAGTAGGTCTAAACTGAGTAAACTATAGCAATTAGCTCAACTTAAAAAACAAGAAACTTTCTTCTTAATTCCATGGCTAATCTGGATGTTATTTTTTTCTTAACAGTGGGCTGTTTACTAGCACATGATACCACAAACAGCATAGTAGTTGCAAAAATGTCAGCCAATGTTGTTTGCACTACTGCAATTTAGTTACTAATTACTCCTTTCATTACCGTAACTATTTAATGCTATATAAAATTATAAAAAGATAATATAATTTGGAAGTTACAGTTCATTTTCTTTAATATTAAGGCAGTATAACATCTCGCAATGATCTAGAGGACATGCCTAGTTTGCAAAGCATAAGATTTTTTTCTTCTTATTACCCAAAAAAAGAAAAAGCTCACCTATACATGCCTCAAGGAACAGAAAGATAATAAATAACTATAATTTTACAAACAAGTGGGAAACTATACTGGGTCTTGTTGTCATTTAACAGCTGAGGAACGATAAATTTTAAAGAGCAAATTGCCAATGATATAGGGTCTGAGAAAGGACTACACCAAAGGAAAATTCAGAATCCTTTGCAAGAGGACCATTCTATATATTTCAGGTTACCTTCATCAACTTCACCATCAGTGACAACTTCCTCATCTTCATCATCAATCTCCGTCAGATCAGCTAATCCTTCACTGGCTACTGATTGTCCATCTTTATATATGTAACCTTGCTCGGATAATATAGTTAGTACTTTATCTTCCAATGCAGAAAGTGCTTTTCTTCTCGGTATCTTCTCTTTTATTTCCAGGACCTTCACCAATTCCTCTCCAGAAATATCCTAACATATACAATCAATTGTATTAGAATGAGACCACTTATAACAACAAATTAACATGAATTGTGCAGCATAATAGAAGCATGACGATAAGCAAAAGACCATGTCATACTTCAACATGCCTATATAGTTCAGCAGGAGGCAATCTGATGGCTTCAGTCATTTTGGGCTTCCCACATATCTTCACTAAGTTTTCCACCTCCTTGCATATATCCCTTATTGCAAGCTAAGATACAACACATATATATCTTGTGAACAAATATAGTTAGTTCAAATTAAAGTAACTGTAAATTGTAATTCTACCAGAAGAATGATACACATGAAAATTAAAAAATCATGAAGGAAATAAATAAGAAAATCATTATACACCTGTCCTATTTGCACAGCTTCAAGCAGTCTCTCCTCTGAGAGAAAGTTACAATAACCCTGCAAAAAGTACTTAGAAAATTCAACTTTGTTTGAATCATTCACAGAGAATTTGCTTCAAGTCAAGTTGCATTACCAAGATCCTAGTAGACAGAATTGACTTATTGGCCCATTGTCAATTTCAATTTGATGAATATCAAATTTATCAAACACATCAGAAGATCAAAACAAGAAAGTGGTACTGTCAAAAGTTATAGTGCATCTGATTCTGGTAGCATACAAAATTGGTCGGGTTCAGACAATTTGGTACTGGCGACACCTCTACGAGTATGACAACATCATTAGTTTCTCGTCTTGCTGTTGGTTTCTTTTGGTCCATAGGAGTTCAGTTCTTCAGGTGATCAAAATTTAATCACAGAACCATACCTAAGGTTGATTTGCAAAACCAAGCAAATTCTGATCACATTGAATCTTAGGTTAAATTGTGTTGAACAAGGATGATCAGCAGTTATAACAAACCTCAATCATTAGGATGGCATTATCAGTTCCAGCAATTACTAAATCCAATTCAGACTCCTCCATCTCCCTATTAGTGGGATTAACCACGAACTGATCATTTACAAGCCCAATTCTTACACCAGCAACTGTTTTTGTATTAGGAACTTCTGAGAGAGCCCTTCAATAGGAAGAAAATTGAAATTAAAGAACTTTTCATCTATTAGAAAAATATTGAACCAGATAAGAACTTTCTCGCCTTATCGGTTTGTCAAAATTTTGTTCAATACCAAATACACAAGCAGACTAGTATATAGGCTCTATCGTATTGTGTCTTTCTAAACATGGGGCTCAGTCAACAATTGCTATCACAGCTAGTGTGAGTTTATGTGGGGTTGCGGTTGCTGGATACAGGTAGCCTATAGAAGTATAAATATTAACACATATTTAGTACATATTACTATTAAAAAAGAAAAATATTGCAGGCATCTGATAGCTATAGCTACCAATCTTCCTGTACTTGGCGTATAGAAGTGCAAGACCTGACTGGCAGCAATACCTAAATCTGAAGGTAAAGGTAAAATTTTGGCTGAACTTTAGTATATAAATATGAACTTAATTCACATACACTGCAATTCCAGCAGCCGTGATAGCCAAGCAATCAGGAGAATGAAGACCATCGTAGCTGAAGACCTGTAAGAACACAGAAATTAATTGGGATCACAAATGCCCAATGAGCATGAGTGAACTTACGAAAGAGAACAAAGTATAAGTAATAAGAGGATTTGACTTGCCCAAGATAAAATTTGTGTCTCATGGTAGAAGCCCTTTGGCATTGTAGGCCGTAATGGCCTGTCCATTAACCGACAAACCAAGACCTCATGATCCTTTGCTCTTCCCTCGCGTTTGAAATATCCTCCACTGAAAAAAGGAGGCTAGATGTCAAGTGGTGAGACAAAATAAGAAAGACAAGAAATAGGTGAAGCATAAAGAGGGAAAGGTACAGTACCTAGTACGTCCTGCAGCAGAAAAGCGCTCTTGATATTGAACTTGGAGAGGGAAGAAATCAGAAGGATCACTTGGTAGATCAGCCAAGCAAACGGAACAGTAAACAATCTGTAAGAGGTGAGCAATGGTGTAGTGAAAAGAATTAAATGTATGTAGGAATGAAAGATGAAAATAGTAGTGAGTAGAAGGAAAGGAGGGAGTTACAGTTTCGCCATCAGTGACAGTGACAGAAGCGCTGGCTTGCCGGCCAATATGACCAGTCTCCACCAAAATCTAAACATAAACATAAACATAGAGAAAATTATAGTAGAAATAAAAGCATGGTTGGTGCCTTGGTGATGAAATGAGTAGAAATGAAGTGACTGACATGTCTGTCGCCGAAAGGAATGTGGATGGAGTGCTTTTTGAGGGCACCGCCAGGGAATTCAGTGGTCTGGACGGAAGAAGCGGTGACCCTGAGTGTGGAAGGGCGGGTAAGAGAGAAGGAAGGAGAGAGGAGTCTGGCGGGGCGAGGGCGAGGTCGAGGACGAGGAAGAGAGAAGCGGGAGGTGGTGGGGAGTGAGGGAAGGGGGAGGAGAGGATAGAAGTAGCCATGAAGGGAAGGGTTTAAGAGCATTCTTAGCTTGTGTAATGTTATCCGTCCGTCCGTCCGTCCGTCCGTCCGTCCGTCTGAAGAAGGGTTTAAGGGAAATGGGAATGCAAGCAAGGCAAAGAAGCAATGCATGCAAATATGCAATGCGTTATGCGGGCGGCCGGGGGCGGAGGAGCGGAGTGAAGACTGAAGAAGAGTACTGTACTGAGACTGAGACTGAGACTGACCGAGTGAAGAGTAGTGCTGATGAAGAGACTGAAAGACGGAAAGAAAAGAGGGAGGGAGGGAGGTCGCAGCCGCGGGCGCTCGCTCGCTCGCTCGCTTACGGCTTATCCAATCCACTTCACTTCTCCGAATGTTACTAATTGCACCAACATCCCCCTACTTTCTGCTCTTTCTATTTCAACTCCTCTCTTCATGGAAAATTCTATATCGATACGGTAGTTGATACCGATATCGATACCAATAAACGGTACGGACGGTGAATTAAAAATAAACCGGTTTTTGGTTTATTTAAAGACACTATCGTGTCTCTCTTCTATCAAAACATTTTATTTCATCATTCTCTTCCATTTCTCTCCACTGCACACTCTATCAATATGATCCCTTTTCCCTACCTTCTCAATTTATTTCTCTCTTCATCAGACTACTCTTCCTCTTGCTGAGATATCTCCTTTCTTCTCCCACTCCTCTCAATCCCGATCTCTCGCTTCTCTTTCTCCCACTCCTCTCGCACTCATCCGCTCGGATTGAAGGGAAGTAGACAATGACGATGCCTCACAAGAAGAAGAATGAAGGAGATTCGTCACAATCAAACCGAGAGAAGAATCTGGAGCGAAGAAAGGTTGTCTAATTTAAATAATTTTTTGTGTTTTCAAGTTTATTTATCCTTACTAGTTAGCAATTGCAACTTATTCGGTTTGATTTTGTGTATTTTTGCAATTTCTTTTTTGTACTTAAACCCTAGGTTTTCAAAATGATCAGATCTGAATAATCTACTTCAAAATTTCAAGAAATTGCAATGAAATTGTTCAATTAATTGAAATTACTTGTGTTTGTAATATTCAAATGTCAGATCTGACTAATATTCACTGTATTCAAGTTATTGCTAAGTGTATTCAAACTGTTCTTCACTGTATTTAAGTTATTGCTCTGTGTATTCGGCTTGATTTTGTCGAATTTTACAAATTTTCTCTTTGAAACTTAAACACTAGGTTTTCAAATGATCACATCTGAGTAATCTTCTTGAATTATTCAAGTAATTGGAATGATATTGTTCAATTGTATGAAATTACTTATGTTTGTAATGTTCAAATGTCAGATTTGACTAATTTTCACTGCATTCAAGTTATTGTTCAATGTATTCAAACTGTTCTTTACTGTATTCAAGTTAATAATAACTCGATTTCGACAGTTCTTCCTCTAGTGTTAAGTTATTTCGTACGATTTCAACAGTTCTTTCTCTAATGTTAAGTTATTTCATAAGATTTATCTGATATGTTCATTCTAGAATCATATTGTGTAATTTAGATACAGTATAAGTCAGTATTCAAGTTTTACTTGAAATATTCAAATTATACAATTTAGTATTCAACATAACTATTTTCTAGTAAGAAAATCAAGTTTATAAAAATTTAAGTGCAGTATGAGTCAGTATTCTAGTTTTTCTTAAAAATATTCAAGTTATGCGTTTTAGTATACAACATATATAGAAAATCAGGGTACACTAATATTTTGGTGTATTTTTTGTCAGTTTTCAAGTTTTACTGGAAAATATTCAAGTTCTATGAAACATGTGTCTTTTGAATTCATATGAAACATGTATGTATGACTAACATTCGTATTGTTCTCATATTCATAGGATAACACTGAAAATGAAAGGTTGTTGCATTCAACTTGCTGACAAATAAGAATAACGACATCAAACTGGTTTTCTGTAAGTTTTCTTATGTCCGTATGCAAGTTTTAGTTGAAAGTATTCAAGTTATATTATGTAGTATTCAAGATATCTATATTTTGGTAAGAAAACCAGAAAATTAGGCTTTTTAGGTGCAGTCTGTGTCATCAATATGCAAGTTTAGTTGAAATCATTCAAGTTAATTATGTACTATTCAATATATTTGTATTCAAGTAAGAAAACTAGAAAAACAAGATTTTAGTTGTAGTCTGTGTCAGTATGCAAGTAAAGAACAGTTTGTATGACTTGTTACTTGAAAGTATTCAAATTATATCACGTAATATTCAAGATATCTGTATTTTAGTAAGAAAACTAGAAAATCAGGGTTTTAGGTGCAGTCTGTATTAGTATGCAAGTTTTAGTTGAAAGTATTGAAGTTACACCATGTAGTATTCAAGATATCTGTTTTTCTGGTAAGAAAACTAGAAAACGAGGGTTTACTGATAATTAGTTGCAATCTTTGTCAATATGCAAGTTTTACTGAAAAATATTTAAGTTTTATAGGAAAATATTTAAGTTACACCATGTAGTATTCAAGATATATATTTTCTGGTAAGAAAACCAAAAAAATAGGTTTAATAATAATTAGTTGCACTCTGTTTCAATATATGCAAGTTTTATTGGAAAATATTCAAGTTATACTCTGCAGTATTCAGTATTGTGATTACTAATTTGAAAAATATGTTAGTATTCAAGTTTTAGAGCAAATGTTCAAGTTATACCAATGTAAATTTCAGTTATGTCAGTATTCAAGTTATACCAGTGAGTGTTCAAGCTGAAAAATATGTCAATATGTCAGTATTCAAGTTATACCAGTGAGTGTTCAAGCTGAAAAATATGTCAATATGTCAGTATTCAAGTTATACCAGTGAGTGTTCATGCTGAAAAATATGTTAGTATTCAAGTTTTATTAGTAAATGTTCAAGTTATAACAATAGGTATTCAAGTTATAAGTATTGTGGTGTTACTGATAATAAGTTGCTGCATTATTCATAATTAGTTTTTTTGTCGGTATTCAAATTATCATTTTAAGTATTCAAGTTTTACCTGAAAATATTCAAATTACACCATGAAATATTCAATATTGTTGTTACTAACTTGTAAACTTTATTTGTTTTTTCTGTGCAGAAAGTTTGCTAAGATCAAGATATGAAGTTTAGATGAAATTTAGTTTAATTTTTAGTTTTAGTTGAATTAGATCGAATTTAGTTGAATTTTTAGTTCTAGTTGAATTTAAATTGTTCGTTTTTGTTGCTTTTTTTGTTGAACGCTTGTATGACCTTGTTAGTTATTAATGGATGTTTTGAATGTTTGACCGGTCAACTATCTTGATATCAACTATGGTATCACCGTATCTGGACCCTCTCTTCATTTTACTATTACATCTATACTAAATTACTACAAATTATAATTATCATATACGATTTTGGCAGAGGAGGAGAGGCGCATATACAAAGTTCAACCCTGTTTAACTTTTCAAATTAAATTCAAAACCATCTAATATTATTATATGTGCCTTTGCCTTGCCATCAGTATGATTGGTTTGGTCTAGGATCTATCTAATCTAATCTGGTTCGGCCGGCCTGCTCAATTCCATTCCATTCAAGTATCTACTATACGTCTATACTTTATCAGCCTCCCTCTGGGCCCAAAGCCCAACAGCTTAGGAAGCTAGTAACAAAGCCAGCCTCCTTTCCCAGCTGCCGGATTCAACTTTCAAGGCTTCACTCATATAGCTATGTTAACATTAATTGTTAAATCAAGAGGCACCAGTGGTCTAGTGGTAGAATAGTACCCTGCCACGGTACAGACCCGGGTTCGATTCCCGGCTGGTGCATCATTTTCTTCTCTTTTTGCGTTTCAACTTTATTTGGTCGCTACTCTTTTATGGCGTTTTAAATCTTCAAAGCTGCATCACGTTCACGTAGTCAGTCCTTTTACCATCTAATCTAACAAGCCTAACTGCCTAACAATGACTGATTGAACGAACGTCATCTTTTAACTTAAAATTGATAAATTTTCTTGTCATAATAATATATAATTTATGAGAAAAATAATTAATTATATATTGTCGAAGTAATTGAGGATAAGCAGTTTTACAGCTGAATCAAAATTAAGATGAGTAGAATGATTTAAAATCGCTAGCTTTACATGTACATTGTTGTTATGTTAGATATTTCAAAACACAAGCAGAAGAAATATATATAGATCGAGGGAGTTGATCATGTAACATTATAGCGCTTATATATCTATCCGTGTTTAAAAATGTAGAGAGTAATATGCATTGATCGATCGATTATTATCTCATCACTGGGGACCGGGGTAGAGCTGAAAGAAGCTTCCAAAATACCTGTCCATGTCCAACTGTCCACAATAAGAATAATAATAATTATTATTATTATTAGATCTGAGAGGAGACTAGGCGAAGGCGAGGAGATCCCACAAGGGGAGTTGTCACATGGGAATAATAAGTAATAAATAATGAAATGTGTCAAATAAGCAATCCATTATATTATACAGATTAGATTACCAACTCAAACTGGGATACGAAAACAATTACAAGGCTAATTTAATTTACTATAATTAAATGGTAAGGGCAGCGTCGTCACATTACATTTCCAACGGCTTTATATTGGAATTGGAGGCACCTGTACCTGTACCGGTAGCAGTAGTCCAGTAGTCCAGTACCCGGCCCACAGTGTGATTCGGTACTTTCTGACCACTTCACCAGTGACCACCCAAATTAATCTTAACTTTTTTTTATCATTAATTCAAATTTAATTAAGTGCCCACCTCATACCTCTGTTCAATTATGTCATATATTAATTAATATCACCAATTTATTTGGAGTTATCAATTGACAATAAAATATCTACTTTAGAGCCTTAGAGGAGAGGAGAGGAGAGGAGAGGAGAGGACTGATACTCTGATAGTTTGTTCTTTCTTTTTTTCTTGGTGAGAATACTTTTGCTATTGTTAATTGTAATATAGGAGCTAGACTAATATGAAAACATTTTTACATTTCGCTTCAAAATGGTAATGGTTCAAATTATATTTTGCCACATCCAAAATTTTGATTTATGGTTCCCATTAATTTCATCATATGAAAATACTAGGGGTTATAAAAAATTTTCATTTTTAGAGTTTTTTAAGTATTTGTTTTGGATTTTTCAAAATGTCTCTAAAATATTAATAAAATAGTACTTGTTTGTACATGGATTTTAAAAATCTGAGATACTTAAAAGACTCTAAATATGGAAAATTTTTGTATCCCCTAATATTTTTATATAATAAATTTAACGGGAACCATAAATCACAATTTCAGGCATGACAAAATATAATTTAGGCTGTTAATATATAATATAAATACGTGAATCTGAATCTGAAGTCACGATTATTAACTGCATGGACGGTGCCTTCCTTGTGGTTACTCTTACTTCTAGACGAGTGCAGTGTGCGGCTGAAATTGGTAAAATTGGTCGGTTGTTCAAGTTTAAGTGTTTAACACATTTGCCTTGCCGCCTTGCCGTTGTGTGTTAGATATTTTGTTTGCACATAAAAAAGTTGACGGTGTAAATTAATGCACACCTACGTACGGATATATTTGCTTCATGTTTGCATTCATAATTAAATCTTAAATATTCATTTAATTGTTAATGTGCATTAACAAAACAAATACAAGTTACACACATATATACCTCGGCATCTTGAAATATTATTTTTTTTTATTTAAGTTTTTAATTAAATTGCAGGCATAATATTCTTAATCGACTAATCTATAATCTATGGGTTGTTTGGCACTCACACTAGTTGGAATAACATCACTATTCTACTCAAAGTTGTTGCCAAACAAGATTTAGTCTATTCGAATAATACCTTCAGTAGTCTATTCTGCTATTCGGGTATAGAGGCCGAATAGCGGATTAGCACTCCAATTTATTTAGCTATTCCAATGGTCATTTGCCAAACAATATTTTCACTATCCAAATAGCTCTAAACATCACTATTCTTTTTACTCTTCTAACAACCACAAATCCATTTTTACTAATCGGATAGCACTATTTTATTGTTATTTCTTGATTTGCCAAACTGACCCATAATAATATATTAAGCTTGGGAGTGAGTAATGTTGCGCTACATTACCTAGCAACAGTAACTACAGGTTTTTTTAATTATTATTTTTTTTTTTACTTTCACGGAAAGCTATAAACAACCAGTTATTAATTTAGTAAGACGTACCATCCATTAATTGATGGACAGTCAATAGAAATAACAAATAGTATGACTAATGGGCCCTATATAGATCCAGATGTAATAGTTACACTTACAGTGTAACTTCTATAGACCGTCCTGTCCATTAATGAATGCATGAAGTTTCTATTTATTCGACAGTACCGTCAACTAATTGTAGTTGTTTATTCGACACCTCTTTGGGCATAGATTAATTCATTTTCAACCAAGTTTACTGTCTACATTACCCTTCATTTGTTTTAAGGATAAATCCTTAGACACAATTAATATCCTGAGCTAATAGCAATTGTTCATTTGGTATCTTTCTCGATACTAAAAAAAATAAAAGAAACCTCATCTTCTCGACCAATAGTGCCTGGTCAAATATTGACGTTTTTTTTTTTTTTTTAAGTAAAGCCCGTGGGCATGATCACATTTAGGCATGTCAAACCTGCAAAATGATAATAAAAATACACAATTTCGTTAATCTTTTCGTTTTATTAATGAAAAAAATTGTGATCATAATTATGTTATTGCAATTAATGTGTGGAGATGGGTGGCTATGGCGGATGGAGGATGCAATTGGAGAGGCGGATGCATCAGGATTGGTGACTGGGGAGTGGGCAATGACGATCGCTGGTGTTGGTAAATTAAGTCAGATAGAGTTGAGTGGGAGAGAGAGAGAGAGAGGCGATCGAGTGAATTAGAGTTTTCTTTTTACCATTAATTCATATCTAATTTCTTTGAAATAAGAAAACGTAACAAATTGGATTATGTTGAAGAATAGAGGCATGTAGAAAATTAAAATGAGAACACACAATTAATATATATGGTGATATACATATACATATAAATTAAGATTTGTTAAAGTCAATACCGAGTAATATTAGTGTTGAAGAGGGTGGCTGGGAGGAAGTTGTGGCCTAGATACTCTTGTGAGATTCATATGATCCCATATGCTAGCCGTAGCCTGTTAATGTAAGTTGTAGTTTACGATATGAACTGTTGGATTGTCTTGAGATTTGTGTCAGTTTGGATTTGAGACGATCCAATGGCTCATGTCACGAAATAGAAACAAAATTCAGTAAGTTGGAGGGTAAGCACTAAGCCGGGGCAGGGGGAGTGGAGGTGAGGCACGAGGCGCACGAGCTTCCCCTTCTTCTGACCCTGACCGAGTTAAACAAAAAAGGGTGTGTTTGGTAATTAAAAATTGGAATAGAATAGTAAAATAATAGTTATTTCATGTGCCAAACAGAAAATAGCTATTCGAATAACTCTAAAAAATTGCTAATCCGTTATTCCTCCTATTTGGTCGAATAGCTCTAAAAATATTTATTACAATACTATTTCAATTGTCATTTGTCAAACAATTCTATTGTTATTCCTTAATTTGCCAAACGAACCTAATAGAATAGAATAGAATAGAATAGGAAATTGGATGTTGAAGAGAGAAATGACGAATAGAGAGAGCCTCATAGCCTCAAAATAAAATAGTTAGGTATTAGTGAAGTGTTTGTTGTATTGAATTAATTAGATTAGGGGACTAAGGGGAGAGTGAGTGAGTTTGAAAACTGAAAAGAAGAAAAAGGAGCGTAGGAAGGAGGAGTTGGATGAACAGAACGCGTCTGATGCCCCGGAACGGAAGCTCGCTTCCCATCCGCGCTTCCCCTCCGTATTATATTCTTATTATTATTATTTTTATTATTTATTTATTTATTAATTTATGATTATTACATTATGGCCTTCCCTCCCAGTCCCATCTCTCGGAGAGAGAGAGAGATCTCATTATCTCAATCTGCTATTAAACAAACAAAGCAGAGAGAGAATTGTCTTGTCTTCTTCTTCATCATCATCTTTTCAAACTTTCTTCCCTTTTCATTCCATTTGCTTCGCTTATTCTCACAATCTCACTAGCTCGGAAGTCGGAAGGCAGCAGCTCCGCTCGAGTGCTCAGCTTTCCATCTCATCCGATCGGATCTCTCCCTCCCTTTTCTCCTCCATTCCTTTTCTCATCTAATAATACATTCTTTCTTTCTGTTTCAAATTCCCCCCATTTCTTCATCTCATCTCAAACCCCACCCGACCTCCATTGGAATATATATATTATTATCACTGTTAGTAGATTCATTCTCCATCCTCTCCTGCTTCCTTTTCCTTGCAACTTCCCATTGCTCATCCCTTTCTCCATTCATTCATTTACTCACTCCTCATCTCTTCCTTCATCCATGACCCATCTCTCTCTCACCCTCTCCCTCCTCCTCCTCTTCTCCTTCCTATCAGGTGCCCTCTCCCTCGGCATGAACTGGGGCACTATGGCCACCCACCCCCTCCCTCCCAAGATCGTCGTCCAGCTCCTCAAGGACAACAACATCCAGAAGGTCAAGCTCTTCGACGCTGATTTCGCCACCATGAGCGCCCTCGCCGGCTCCGGCATCGAGGTCATGCTCGCCATCCCCAATGTCATGCTCGCCTCCATGACCGACTACAAGGCCGCCAAGAAATGGGTCGACCGCAACCTCACCCGCTACAATTTCGACGGAGGCGTCAACATCAAGTAATCCATTCCATTCCATTCTTCTATTGCTTGCATTTGCATCATTGCATGGGAATTGAAAGTGAGGGTCAATTTGGTGGGGAGAGGAGAGTTGGTAGGATGATAATTGATAGGTAGACGTGTGCTTAATTTAGAACACCGGGATGGGCATATTTCTGCTAATCATTTGCTAAATAAAGAATCCCTTTCTTATTCTATGTATAAATTAAGCCATATACTTCTCTTTGCTTGCCCCCATCATTACCTCTTTTCCTATTTTATCATACATACTGATACTGTACTGTCTATTCACCATTCCATTAATTATTAAAGCCACATTAATTCAACTCAACTAATCATACACTTTACCTTTTTTCTTTAACATATTATTTTCATTTCTGCTTCTGACTGTGTTTTCCAGCTTTCCCCTGGCTAAAATAGTTGGGATCATGCAACTTTAATAGTCTACTAAAATAGTTGTTTCATCTATGTTGGCCCATGCTTATCAGCACTTCATTCTTGCCCAATGTACTGGTGACAGGGGACTGACAAGGGTTTTTTATTGAATGTATGCAGCCACACTAATATACTAGAACAAAACTAAGACATAGGAAAATTAGTGTTTCAGTTTCAAATGGGTATCCATCATCCAAAGGTGGTGCTATACAAAAGAACAAAGTAGCACTTCCATTTATTACGTCTTATGATTTTGCTTTTTTACTTTTCCTCTATGATATTGATAGGTACGTCGCAGTGGGGAATGAGCCGTTCCTCTCCTCATATAATGGCACGTTTGTTAACCTTACATTTCCTGCCTTAAAGAACATTCAGAACGCGCTTAATGAGGCAGGGGTGGGTGACAAGATCAAGGCAACTGTGCCGATGAATGCTGATGTGTATGACGGCACTGTGCCATCAGCTGGTCACTTTCGCAATGACACCTATGCCCAAATGAGTCAGATAGTGCAGTTTTTGAGCCAGAACAATGCTCCTTTTACTGTCAATATATACCCATTTCTCAGTCTCTATCTGAATGATGACTTCCCTATTGATTATGCCTTTTTTGATGGTATGCTTTAGCTCCCTCTCTAACAGTCTAACTTACATATGTAAATACCCTGGTTTAACTGTCAGACATCCAATGCAGCAATGCTGCCTTGATGCTTATTCCGAAATAATCCACAATTTTCCCTATTTTGCAAATTACATATAACATTTCCTTGTGCAATGATGCAACTACCAGTTACTGTTCAGTTGTGTGCTGTTTAAATATGTGTTCGGAGCGACGATTCCGTTTCACTGGAAGTTGGCAAGTGTGCCTCTCATGAAAAATGCCTAAAAGGAGCTGAGAAAAAAGAATTGAGATCTGTAGTGGGTAGAAATCAGCTGGCTATTTATATTGCTTATAATACATACGGTACTATGCCAGTCTTGAACCCAAGTGCTACAGGGTTTATTTTCCCTGCCAGTTCAGTAAAAGTTGGGTTTATTTTCCCTTTCTGGTTTACTCTCATATTATTAGGTCATAGCTAATCAATATCTCACATTTTCATCTGCATATACAGGTACCAGCAATCCAGTTGTTGATGGCACGATCAGTTACACAAATGTGTTTGACGCCAACTTTGACACGCTGGTATCAGCCTTAAAAACAGTTGGTGCTGGCAACATGCCAATAATTGTTGGCGAGGTTGGATGGCCCACAGATGGTGATAAGCATGCAACAGCAGCATATGCACAGCGCTTCTACAAGGGTCTGCTGCCCCGCCTTGCAAAAAATATTGGCACACCTCTCCGTCCCAACCAATATATAGAGGTGTACCTCTTCGGCTTAATTGATGAAGACTTCAA
The DNA here is from genome assembly GCA_030179965.1 of Cyperus esculentus. Classification (NCBI taxonomy): domain Eukaryota; kingdom Viridiplantae; phylum Streptophyta; class Magnoliopsida; order Poales; family Cyperaceae; genus Cyperus; species Cyperus esculentus. The sequence goes on along the minus strand of JASGLE010000046.1, from coordinate 3,217,798 downwards.
GAGTATTGCTCCCGGTAATTTTGAACGGCACTGGGGCATATTAAAGTATGATGGACAGCCGAAATTCCAAATGGACCTAACAGGTCAAGATAGGCCGATGACACTTGTACCAGCCCAAGGAGTTGAATACCTCCAGAAGACCTGGTGTGTCATGGACCCCAATGGCAAGAACCTGGACAAAATCGGAGATGACATCACTTGGGCTTGTACTTACTCTGATTGCACTGCTCTCGGTTATGGGTCCACTTGTAATGGGATGGATGCCAATGGCAATGCATCATATGCATTTAACATGTATTTCCAAGTGCAGAATCAGGTTGATGAAAGTTGTGATTTTGGAGGGAAGGCTATAACCACCACACAAGATCCATCAACACCTGCGTGCAATTTCACTATACAGATTAAGGCTGCACCATTTGGCTCAGCCAGTACAAGTGCCCCGCACAGCACAGTGATGATTCTGGCAGTATTATTTTTGGTAATTTCTTTGTTTAGTTAGTCTGTACGTATAGTCCCTTTTGTTTTATTCAATTGTGTGGGAGGCATTTTGGATGTTTAATAGAATTCAAGTTTTGAGCAAGAAAAGTGGCATTCATTTGTTGGTTTGTTGACATGTTTATGTACATTTTCTTCATATTTGTTATATAGGAGAATTGGAGAAAGGGCTAGAACTTTATATCCCATATCGTTGGAACTTATCATGGTAATGTGAATAAGATATGTGTTTGGGGGAGTTATTTTCTGAAGTGTTTGATTCGCTTTCAGAACATATTGTAATTTGCAACTTGTTTCATGTTATTAGGTAATTAGTTCCATAACCCTAAAAAACAGGTAATCAGTTCCATTTTTTTTTTTTCCAACTTGGTGAGATGCTGCCTCATAAGTCATTACTCGGAATATTTAATACTACACTGAAAGCAATTAAAAAATTAGTTTGGTTATCTGATCTGATGTTACATATATCCTTTCCATAATAATTTGTTTATTATGGGTTTTTTTTTTATTTGGCGAGTCCCTGATCAGAAGGCCAGGTAATGAGGTAAGGGAAGGGTTTCAGAGAAGAATCGCGTTTTTTTATTTGACGAAAATGGGTTGGAAATCTGTATTTGAATGAATTACATTTTTTTCTGGGAACCGTTCATATTTTACTTGGTTATATTTGTCCATGTCAAGCATTAAATTAATGAAGGCCAGATAATAAAATTGAGCATGTCCAGCCAAATCATTTTTTCATTTTTTGGACACAGAGATCATGCATTTGTGCTTGACCTCCAGTTTTTAATTGTTTGGTTTAGTTATAAACGCATTCCAAAATCAAGAGACTTGGATTTAATCTTATAAACTCGGTTATGACATGTAGCTGCACAAGTTCTATTTCGGTGTTATGTCTACGAGCATATTATCACTTGAATGTCCTGCACAAGTGGAGAAGATTGTTTAAAAGCGATCATGATGATTAATAAGTAATAACAATTGACTGACTAATTAATTAAGTCTTCAACACTAATACAACTGGAGCGGGAGACAATTATTGGCTTATCTTACTTACAATCATCATCCCAGCTTATATCCGTTTAAATTATATTGTGGAATGCGACTGCGTCTATGAAATAAGCTCAACTTCTTCCACTTGTGACTTGTCCCGGGGGATGGAATCAGTTCCAACTTCCAAAACTAGCTGGGACTGCGTCGTTGTCAAAACTTGACAGCTGCTGTCTTGAAGAGTTGGAAAAAGAAATACAAAAAATGGTTAAGCTAATCTGCCTATATTAAAAATAGAATTAGATAATGCCCATATTCAGTTAGACTTGGCGCTATTAGCTTTATCCAGAGCAGGATTTACTTCATTGCAGGTGCTGCCTTTTATCAACAATTTATCATTTGAAAATAGGAATATGAAAGAAAGGCATTAATCCAATCCAGTCCACCGATACGCATACGCGATAGATATGAAATGGTCCACCCGTGAACAGTGAACTGCTGGTGTGGTGTAAACTCTAGAGAGCCCTGTTTTCTTTCTTAGCTCGGCCCAGTAATGATCCATCGTATTTCAGTTTGTATTGTAGCATCTACATGATATTGCCATCTATCTATCTATATCTATGTCTATATATCATCTCGTGAGTCGTGAGAGGAATTTGAGCAAACGGCGCCTGGCTGCACTTCAGCCTGACCCAGGAGTGGATGCGGCCCAAAGCCAACTCATCAGGTCTGCCAAATAGTCACGACAGCAAAAGGCCCACAATCTGTAATGCAGATACACGATATCGACAGAGCAGACCGTGTATGAAGCTGATTACCATCAAGTAATGTAGATAATCGACATGGGATGTGATTGCTTTATATTGTTCAATGTTACAGTCTTTGCAAGTTTTCTAAACAAAATTTAAAATTGCATTCAAAATAATCACAACACGTATATACATTGACAACGGTCTCTCTCGTGTATAGAGAGCAACGTATGATTACAGGATTGCCATGCTTTTCCCTCAAAACCTGGCTTCAGATTGCCATACAATCTCAAAAAATTAAAAAAAAAAAAAAACAAGATAACTAAAACCTACCAAAAAATCTACCTAAACTAAAGGTGGAGGAAAAACATGCAACTGGTCAAATTTAATTTCTACATCTAAAGGATGCAGAAATCTTCAAAATAACAAGAAAAGGAAAAAAAAGAAGAAAAATATGTGCTGTCACAGTACCTGTGCTTACTTAGCTGCATACCAATTCTGTGCACACTTAGCATCCACAGATAGATCAACCTTTAGGAAATTTGTACCACAGAAGGGCTTCGACATGCAATCTACAACTATCGACTTTGCAAGATCAGCAGATTCTGTGGGTCCCTCCAAAATTACCTCATCATGGACCTAACTCAGATAGATACAACATGATTCCACTTATTATTCTCATTTTAGTTCAACATGACTCCACTTATCAAGGAGCAGCATATCATAAAGATAACACAAGTGACATATAATGAACAATAAAACAGAGAGAAACAAATAAAAAAAAAAAAAAAAACCTGCAATAGGAGTTCCCATCCCAGCTCCTTCAGACGAGCATTCCTATCTATTTCAAGCATTGCACACATGGCAACATCTGCTGCACTCCCCTGTTATAACAACTAAAAAATTACATTCCAAAACCTTGTTTAAAGAATGAACCACATCATTTCCCAAATCCCAAGTTAAAAAATGATCTTTTTGTGAAGCTTATAATGAGCAGATGCAAAAGGCAACATTAAGATAATGCCAGTACCTTTTACATGGTAACACAAGAATTTTAAAAAATGATCCTACATTTGACCTATTTTAATCAACCATCTGGACTGAGTGCGTGCTAATATAGGACTCAGATGTAAAGAATTCTAAACCAAAGATCTAGCCAAGTATTATTAATGCTTTTAATTGGATCAAGTAAAAGAACCAACTTTAGGAACCAAATTTTTTAAGAAATAAATGCCCAAAGAACATAATTTTGATTTATAGTCGTTACATGCGACTCATGCCATACCTGTACAGGGGTGTTGATAGCAGCTCGTTCAATGTGACCCCGCTGCGCTGGAGTGCATTGGTGCATGGAAGGAAAGCGGCGTGCCCGGCCCAGCAGAGTGTACACACATTGTTCTTGAGCTGCTTGCCTCTTTCGTTCTTGTTGCCACCTCAGCACTTCCTGCCTTTCTCGGTACCACAATTGAACCGTTTCCTTTGCTTCTTTCAGGGAAACCTACAGCAAGCAAACAAATAGGAAATGATACATAAGGCGATTTAGATGCCAAACAAATTACGCACAACTGTTTTTTTTTATTGTAATCCTGCACCAATACCATCCTGGCTTGGTAGTTTTGTTGATGGATGTTCATTAAAGGTATAAACTAACTCCAGCACCATTATGGGCTGGCAATAAAATGTTCTACAATAAAAAAAAAAAGGTAATCTGCACCAATAGGTACATATGTACTCCATACTTAAAACTAACGCAAAAGGGGGTACCTTCCAGTCACGAGCTAGCCCCATAGGTGTCTTTCCATAAGCAATGGAGAAATTAAGCATTTTTGCCTTCCTTCTCTCAGAACCAAAAGCATCCTTGAATTAAGAAAGAAAAGAACAAGTTAAATTTCATATGCTTGACATTGTAAACATGTTAGTTCTAGTAACCCGAACTGGTGGCAGAAAGATTACGCATTGTTAAAACAAGCCAAATGATGCTTCTAAGATGCTATAAAGTTAAGGCCCCGTTCAGACCTATCCCATCTAATGGGACATATTATTGATGGGTGTGGGTTCCGAATAGTGCTTCTATTGAGTTCCCAACAGAAAGTGTTGACATGTGGGAAAGTTTTCATTCGATATGAGCAAATAAACTTTTTCCACTGATTTTATACAGAGTTGAGAGCATGAGAGCTGAAAAACACTCCACTCCAATTGTTGATGGGATGCAACTAAACGGATATGGGCGTATATTGCCTGCTGCTTTGGAAAGTGTACAAAAACCCATGCCATGAGGTGCCTCCAAACAGGCCTAAATAGTCAAAATAACCTGGCCAACAAAGTTATAGGCTAAAACCATGTAAAATAAGGGTATTCTCATTCTCTTGCATCTCAAGTTTATTTTTGCTCACTTAAAAAACTCACTTCTTATTTAAAAAATGAAAACCTTCCACCGTATGCCATACAAGGGGGCAGGTGTCCCAAAAGTTTCATAGAAGACACCTTTCCACCAAAAAGAAACTACAAATTAGGCATTCAATCCATTTTTCTAGAATATGGGTCCTAGCTGAAAACTGACACAAGGGATGGCATTTAAAAATAAGAATATCATGCTGATCATCACACATTGATGTCAACAGGAAAAAGTATATATAATATAAGTATACAATCGACCAATTGTAGAAAGAAAATTGCATTATATATAATAGTTTAAATTGAGATATAGAGATGCAATTAAGCTCCTATTCTAAATCTATCAATAATAATATACAGTGAAGTTATGGTTTTATATATATATATCAACTTACATCCTTGTCAGTTAGCTGAAATAAAGAATAAAAAGTGGAAATATGGCTTCCGGTGTAGTAAAAAGAAAAGGAAATGATTGATTGTCAATTCCGACCGCGATTTAACAAGTTTATTGGTATTGTATAACTTTAGCTGTATTCCCCAAACTTTCATTTAGCAGGAAAGAAGACACCAGCAAACAAACACCTCTCCGATCTCTTGGGTGTGTTTAGATGGGGTGAAGAATAGTGATAACCTAGGTTAGTGGCTATTCTTGGTGGTTGCTATTTCATGTTTGGATGTGCTAATAACTACTAAAAAAATTTGGGTTAGTAATTATTCTACTAAACAGGTCAAGGGTTGGTTTAGCTACTATTCCAAACCTTTGGGTTAGTGACTATTTTCACTAGCCCAATGTTTCATCCAAACACACTAGGATTTTGTGTAATTGGGTTCATATTTGAACACAAATTAAAATAATCAAATATAGATAGCATCCACTGGTCATAAATTAAATCAAATAAACAATATGCATCACATGCTAATAGGATACGGCCAGGATTTCAAGAATAGTTGTAGTATCAAGTTGAGAAAAATCGCTCAAAAATTGTCAACAAAATGATTTGTACCTTTAATAGAGGAACTGGAGGCTTTTCCTGACCGGGCTGGGGGTGCCACTCAAGTAGCACCTTTCCTTGTTCAACTGCCTTGCGAATATGATCATACATATTCATAGCTGTTCTGGAATGAAAATCACCCCCTGCCTCAAAGGCATCTAACATGCTTTTGCAACCTGCCAGGTGAGCCAAAATCCGAAGCTCCAGCTGTAACATGAAATCACCCAGTTATTCAAAATGTATTGTTGTCAACACATTATATTATGCTTTGCAAAATTAATCTGCTTGTCATATTTGCAGCTTGTAGAGGATATGACTTGCCACTGCTAGATTACTACAGTCCCAATGCCATGTTTGGTATAATCTTGACTTCTTACCACTATCCTCAATGAGCAGTCCTGGCTTGGCAAAAGTTCACTTTTCTTCGGGTGAACATTCAGCACCCAAATTAATGACAACATAAAGCTAATATAATTTTTTAAAATCTTTGCCTCTACTTCAAGTTGTGGGGGAATTTCAAACCAATTGTATCAAAGCTCAGTTCGCATAGGAATTATGACAGGGCAGGTTTTTGCCATAATAAATCCAAATTTGGGTAAACAACAGCCCTATGACTTTTCCAAACAAACTGTGCTACCACACATTCCCGCACTGGCTGATATAGTTAGGTATTCTGGCTATATTTTTAAATAATGTATAAAACTAAAGAAACAATCAACCAACGAATGATGTATCTGTGCTGAAATTTATAAGCCCACAAGTGCCATCTTGTATAAAAGATCAAGAGGCTTGCAAGTCCGTACACTAATATTTCTTGACGATAAACAAGATGGTGGTTTTCTTGCCAGCTCTATTGATCTGTTACAGGATAAACAGCAAACTTTTGAAAGTTGGAAGGTTCACGGTCACTCCTAAAATAGACAAATGGTAAGATTGTGCATTTGGGCAACTCATGGCACCAAAAACTTGTGGAGACAGAAATGCTCTTCAAAAATATATACCTGCCCATAATCAGCCACAATAAGCGAGTTACCAGGTGCTGCTACGAAAGCCTGACGAATCTTATACCTATCCTTCTCTAATGCTGGCTGATTCTGAGTAACATAAAAGAAAAATATCAATCAACCTAATAAAAGATGTGAGATGTCAAAGAAAGTTAATTGTAATGGCTATAAGTAAAAATATCAGGAAACCTGTAAATTTGGGGCCCTAGCTGATAACCGCCCTGTCTCAGTGTTAATATTTAGTGAACAATGTATCCTTCCGTTATGACATGATATATGATCTCCCTAATCAAAAGTGCAAAGTTGTCAAATTGATCAAAATAAAAGAATAATTTGAGAATGGTGAACAAAAGGATAGATCTTCCACAAAACATAAGAGAAAACTGTCATTCATGTCCAGTTGATCATATATTGTCACACAAATTCAAATTTTCATTGACGTGTACTAGAGAAAAGGGACGTGTACTAGAGAAAAGGGGCATGCTCAACTCCCTTCCATTATTTCACTTATTTCAATCTTCCAAGAACCATATGAAAAGATTGGAATGTAAGATCACTAAACTGCAGCTAAGATGGGAAGAGATAGGAAGGGATAAATAATTGAAAGAAACAGTAGAAGAGCTAAAAGAGGTATCTGTCCATAGAAAATCAACTGGACAGCCATACAAATTTGTCCATAAGCAGGAACCAGATAATTTCAATTTTAAAAGACTTCATTCCAGTCAGTTCCTGTAAGAAGAAAAGAAATAACAACCTCAGATCTTTATCCACCATACCTGTAAGGGAACGATAAAGTTGGAAATCAAAGAATCAATTGAACACATTTCACAAAGGGCCGCAATTGCATGGCATGCTTCCTTGCCCTTCTTTCCCCCACCAAAAGCATCATATGCTGCACCATACATTGACCTTTCAGAATCCTCATCCTCATCAATAACACTATCAACTTCAACCTCACCATTCTCTCCAGTTTCTTCTTCATCAAGTGTATAGATGAGCTCAGTAGGTATTTTCCCGGCCAGTGCCTTCAACGCAGAGCCACTGACAGAAGGCCAGCCACTGGCAGTAAAGGAGTCTGTTTGCATGTTCTCTACAAGACTGCAGAGAGTTATGTCTCGGTATTTTAAAGGGGCCTTTTTACCGGCTTCAATCACCTTCTCAGTGTTTGGCATTTTAAAAGTTCGGCATCGTGGCAATACCTCATCAGGATTTTTGCTGACAAAAGTTTGAAGCAAAATTTTTTTTAGAAGGAAGCTAGAAGTTAGGGGATAACAAATTAGTCTTCAATGTATGCATATTATCCTTACAAGTCAAGGATCATTTGAAAACTTCCTCACTTGAATAACTTTTATGGAGATAGTCTGTTGCAAGCTCTGCTGAAGTATTGATGTGAACTTACAGAATTTTATTTTCAAAATTATATAAAACAGCTAAAAATGGTAATGAGTCTTTTAAGGACCAAACGATTTAATTTATAAGGGCCAAATCAAGACCTGTTTCAAACTGAAAGAAAATCTACTAATCACAACAAATTTCTTACTTATTTTGGATTCCACCAAAGAAGAGTTGACGAATTTGTGCATCACTGCCCACATTCATATATTTGGCATCCGCACAATACTTGGAAGCCCAGTTCCTAAATTTATCCGCTGCCATTTTTTGCTCAGAAATGGCAACCTTCTCTATCTCTGACAGGTAGGCCCGGTCAACCAGTATCCCTTCAGTCTCCATTTTTACCAAAAGGTCACCGAACGGACACCAATACTCCCTGTAGAAATCATACATTGTCCCTTTACAAGATCCATCAAGGACCCATTTCATCTTCTCCAACTTCCCTTTCAAGCTTTCATAAAGTCTTAGAGTGCTTATTGAATCAAGAGCAGAGTAGCTAACCCATAGTTCTCTTTCTTCCCTTTGTAAGATTTCAACTGGATCCATAGTGACTAGCTTTCCCTCAGAGCCATCTTTTTTAACTTTCTTCTTGCCAAAAATAGATTTCATCGAGATTTTGCCAATGTTCAGTGCAGATTTGGGGAAGGAATGACTGCCTGACATGACTTTTGAGTCACCACTGAGTGCCTCAAGAGAATAGCCACCGTCAAGCCTTCTAGAAGAATCCCAAAGCCGAGCCATGTGCATTGTATCGGCATGAAATCCAGAGAGATTTATGCCGTAGTTCTCTATTATGTGACTGTCAAAACTGTAATTATGCCAAACCTACAAAAGATTTAGCATGAACATGCAGAAATCAAATTCAGAATAACCTTTTGAGCCAAGAAAGGAACACAAATGCTACTTATTTATTTTATTAATAGCAGTACTTGTGGAAAATTTAAAGGAAAGCTCAACATAGTTAAGAAATAAAAAAAAAAAAACTTTTGTTTATAACATTATCCAACAGCTGGAGCGCCTTGGATATAATAAATAATTGTGACTAATAGAAAAGAAGGCATTATTCACAACAGTGACAAACAAGCTACAAAGAAAGATGAAGATAATATAATGACCTTTCTAATCAACGGGTCCTCAAAGAAAGGCTTGAATTCCTTTAAAACATGAGTGCCCCCATCAAGCACATCAACCCAAATGCAAGGTTTTCCATCTCCAAAATCAGCTTGCACATCAGAATTGTGTGAATATATGCTAAAGCATATTAGCTCTCCATGGTTAACAGGTGTCTCTTGCTTAACATCAATCTTTGCCACCTACATAGTGATTTGCGAAAACAACAGCCAACAATTAGGCACAAATCCAGAGTTCCTATTCTTGTTCAATAGAAGTTTAAAATTCAGCACATACATCAGGTGTGAATAGTTTTGGTTCACGCAAGATATATATTTTGGTTTTGTTGAGGTTGTACTGCTGGTAACATGTGAACACAAGCTTGATTACCAGCATTTTAGTTTATATTCTTTTCTTCCTTTTCATTGTCAAGCTTAACGAACATAAATTTGGACTTGAATGCAACTTAATTAACAAGTGAACATTGATAAAGCTAAATCGAAACAAAAGTGCACTTCACGGTTAATTTTATTTCAGTGGCATAATTGGCCACTATAATTAGCTCATATAGAACAAAGCAGCTAATGATTGCTGACAGGGTTACTGCTTTATAAAATTGCAGATAAATCGTGCTGATTTGTTCTCAAAGGAAGAGGCCTAGATACATGTGACGAAAGAGGAGAGCATTTTATAGTGTGTTCATTGAGAAGTTGAGATAGACTTGCCTCAGTATCACAGCCATGTATGAAATGTCTGTACTTTGTAGTGAGCAGTTGAACAACCCTTTTTGCCTGGTGGACATTATCGACCACGAGAACCTCGTTGTATACCTGGCGAAGTCTTTCTTTTGCATCCTTTGGCTTCTTTGGACCAGTTTCTTGATTGTCCTTGGGAGAATGAGCGTTGGTATCTGGTGTATCTTTAGTCTGCTTGGTGTGTTTGGGGAAGAGAAGGGGGGTTTGAAGAGATGCATTGGAGGTGGTAGCATTGTGGTTAATGTTGGGAGGGGGGAGAGTGGTATTTTGATTGAACTGGTGTTGAAGCTTCAAGAGATTGAGTTGGTTAGTCTCGTCCTTCCAGGAATGGGTTGGAGGGAAAGCAGGGAGAAGACCAATGTCAGGATTGTTGCATCGGAGACGAAGGGGGCGCTGCTTAGAATAGGGTTGGGACCTGCGGCAGTGAGTGTGAGTGTGAGTGTGAGTGTGAGTGTGAGTGTGAGTGTGAGTGTGAGTGAGTGGACTAGGAAAGAAAAAAAGAGAAGAGGAAGATACCTTGTGGAAGAGAAAGGAAGGAGGGCGATGCGGGAGAAGGAGAAGGAGCGGTGGAAAAGGCCGAAGAGAGAAGAGGAGGAGGAAGAAGGACCGCCTCCCCGCGGCAGATTGGCCATGGAAGGGGAGTAGTGGAGTGGTCTACCTGGCCGCTACGCTCCTCGCTCTTCCCACACACACTGACTCGACTCACTCCCACACAAAGGAAGAGAAGGGAGGAGGGTTTTGGTTTTGGCTTTGGTTTTGGTTTTGGACTACTACTCTACTCTACTAGTGTAAAGTTTAACTGGAAAGGACGCATTTCTTTTCTTCTGCAAGCCAAGTTCTCAATAAAAAGGCATGTATTCTTTCCATTCCATTCCCACCACAAAGTAAGACGCATGTGAACATAATTCTTTTTTTTTTACAATTTTATTTCAAAAGGGAATTCATCTCGATATACCATTAATTTATTGAGGAGGGATCCAATAACTATGATTATTGGTGACTATGGTGATCATTTTATTATTTATACATAAATTGGTAAATCTAAACCGTTAGATGTATTCTAAATCATCTCGATAACATATACACAAAAAATGATCAAAATTTTAACATCGTTTCGATAGTTATCAAGAGAGGAGAAAAAGTCATAAAATTTAAACTGTTGATTTTTGTTAATGTTTGATGCATACGTAAATAAAATCAAAATGATATAATTTTTTGTGTATACATAAAATATGATATATACAACCTATTCTATCAATTGCTCTTGTTATGAAAGAGTTTAATATAAATTTATTTAAGATTTAATTTTACGGTCACCGATTGGTCACTAAAAACATGGTTATTTGATCCCTCCTCTAATTTATTTATGAGCTTTAGCAGACTACATTATGGCTTAATTTACAGAATAAATAAATATTATCAAGCTCTATTTGCAATTGCTGTGTGGCACATTAGATATGCAATTTTTGAATTTTCTAACTATTTTTTGAATTTTTGAAAGTTATATAAAAAATTGCACCGAAATTTGTACATAGTTCTTTTTGAAAAATCTAAAAAAATAGTTAGAAATTTCTAAAATTGGTAATCTACAATATTTTAATAAATAGATTGTGTTGAGCGACTTAGATTGACCATTTGAGTTACGATTTTAAGATATCAAACCAAAATGTACTACCTCACCGCGCTTTACAAAGTGCAATAATTTCACTTAATATATGAGCGAACGAAGAGCTATGTAGTATGAACAAAGTTTGAGCCTTTGCGGAGGGGGGGGGGGGGGGTGTATGTACTATGTAGTATGTACTCAATTTAGCATTTAAGTTAGAGGAGGGATCTATTGACAATGCTTATAATGACAATCTTGACAATCAAGATTTTGAAAAATTTGTAATAATTTATAAAAAATCTTAAAAATGAAAAAACTTTTATGGATGCATTCTTTAACTTATAGATTAATAGTGTTTTAAATTTCAATCAATTGAACATCGTTTGATAGTTTATCAAAATTTTATACATTTTTTAACGGTTGAAATTTAACGAGCTTTAAAGAGCTACCAACGTCACTTAAATTGAATATAATTTGATACATAATCAATCTATAAGTTAAACAATATCTCTATAAACTTTGTTCTATTTTTAAGAATTTTTAACTATTTTTACAAATTTTTTAAAATCTTGATTGTCAAGATTGTCATTTTAAGCATTGTCAATGGATCCCTCCTCTTTAAGTTATTTAAAAAGATTTAATAATTGAGAGCTGATAATTGCACCCCTTAAAAAATCCTTTTAATTGCACCTCAATACATTTTTAGTTAAATTTTTTTTTTCAAATACAACAAATCACTTTTACCGGTTGCAATTCATACCCTCAATCGAACAAAACACTTATATATATACAATAGAAAGATCAAAAATAAAAAAATTCACTCAAAATTTATGAGAGCATGAGAAGAAAGAGAAAATATTACTAATTTAGTTTGAGGGATGGATAAGGGGTGCATTTCTTTGGCATGGAGGCATTATTAGAAGGAGTGTTTTGCTTTTGCAAACGGAAACATTAAGCGTCCACTATGGATGTATCCATAGTAGTCACATGTGAGAGATGTAATAGTTACATGTGGAGCTACTTACACTCCCTCTGGGTGTGTTTGGATAGTGTAACGAGTAGTGTAAGATTAGTGATATTTGGGTTGGTGATTGAGAGTAGTGTGAAGTTAGTGTTAACTCGGAAAATGTTTGAGTAGAGCTAACTTCTTGCTATCTGGGTTTGTGAAAATATTGTTTGGATGGTAGTTTGAGAGTAGTGATGGAGGATAGTATTTTGATGTCACTAGTCATGAGCTAAACCAACCATTCCATGGGTTAGTAGATTAGCACTACTCGGAAGCTACTCAAAATTTCTAAATTATGTTTGGATACCCCTACCATTGAAGTTAGTGTTACTATTCTTGGTTAGCGCTAATTTTGCACCATCCAAATACACCCTTTGTGTTTATTATGGACACTAGCCATTACTCAGGCCGTCCCTGGGCATTTCTTTGCCAGTTGGTGGGTCTTATCCCATGTTCAAAACGAAACAGCAAAGAGGAAAAGAAATGATTTGACAGGATTTGAAGAGGCCGAAGTCGCATGAAAATTTCCCGTGAAAATTGAAGGGATTTGGTGAGAATTGAGTTTATGTCAGTGAAGTTACTGTTTTACCCTTCTCCTTTATATTATTCTTCCTAAACTTTTGCCACTTATTTAAGTATTTATTCCTGAACTTCATGCATTAATTTACATGAGCTTTCCTCTCTCCTTTATCTGATTCATCAAAACGAATTTTGAAGCTTCATTTCTTTATTTTCTTCAATGTATACTTCAAACCCTCACCAATGGCAATTTTGTTATTTCAAGGAATAACGAGGCTGTTTTCAAATCTCTGATAAATCAATTCTGCTCACCACTTTTCGTTCTGAACAGAAAAAATTTCTTGAGAATTGAACTCTAATAAACTTTATTCTATTCAACTCTATTAAATTCTCTTACCTATTTCATTTTGAACAAGGTATTACTCTTACAATACAATACAAGAACAAGAAGTCTCTCCTGCACTACACTACTTTGGGCGGCACAGGCACTCCCGCCATTGTCTCCCGACTCCCGCTCTTTCATTCTTTCTTCAGGTCTCAGCTCAGTCGGTCTCTCCCTCTCTCTCTCTCTCGCGAAGACTAAGGACCATTAGGATGTTGTGGGTCGACAAGTACCGCCCCAAAACCCTCGACACCATCACCGTCCACCACCAGATCGCCACTCACCTCCAGAAGCTGGTACTTTCTTTTCTTACGACTTTCAACCCTCCTCTCCTCTCCTCTAGGGTTTTCCCTTCCCCTCACACCTTCAACTCATCTCAACTTCAGGTCACGGAGCAGGATTGCCCCCACCTTCTCTTCTATGGCCCCTCCGGTTCTGGCAAGAAAACCCTAATCATGGCTCTCATCAGGCAAATGTTCGGCCCCCCTGCTGACAAGGTCTCTGTCCACCCTCCCCTTTCTTTCCTTTGCCAGTAACTTATTACCTGCATGCATTCAGCAATCAAGACAATATTATACTCTCCTGCTATGTCAGTGGAGCGGAGCCTCTCTCATTTTGATACTTTTTTTTTTGTTTCAGGTCAAGTTGGAAAACAAGACATGGAAGGTCGATGTAAGTAGCCTGCGTTTCATCTCTTATTTCTGCAGCTCCTTTCTTTTTCCTATACTTTCAATGACATTTCGTCCTTTTCGCAGTTGCGTATAGCTTTACTGACATTTGCAGCCTGCAAATACTTGCATTTGATTTGTAGGCTGGTTCAAGAACAATTGAGCTTGAGTTAGCTATGTTATCAAGTGCCCACCATGTGGAGATGAACCCAAGTGATGCTGGTTTTCAAGATAGATATGTTGTACAAGAAATTATCAAAGAAATGGCAAAGAACAGACCCATAGACACTAAAGGGAAAAGGGGCTTCAAAGGTACTTGTACAAATAGTTTTGTTTTTATGTAAGGACTTTTGTACACTGAAAATCGATACAACTGGCTGGATTGATACTTCATACTTCACTATTGAAACATTAAAATATGGTTTTTTTTTTTTTTTAACAAATTTCATTCATTAATTTACTATCATTGCAATTAGCACATATGAATATTTATAAAGGGCTTTAAACTTCAAGGGCTGCATTTCCTCAACTGTCTTCCAATATTTTGAGATCCATGTCTTTTGCATTTGAAATTGACACTGGACTCTTTTAGTGTTTTGACAGCAAGTCAGAACTATTGATGCATATCTATTTTCTTTTCTTACTTACTATTTTGAGGAATCACCCTTTATAATGCACCGACATGGGTCCCATTAGCTGCTAGAACACAATTGTTCAGTGTATAGTATATAGTATTCTTCCTTTCCAAGTACTAGGGCTATAATACTTTCGCCGCACTGCAGTAACAAGTGCAGCACAAAACAAGTATGGTAGTATAAAAAAAGACTTAATTTTAACTTTCATATGAATGAGCTACTTTTTAGTAAAAAGACAAAAAATGAAACTCATTATTTGCAAAAATGCAGTTCTAGTGCTGAATGAAGTAGACAAGCTGTCGAGAGAGGCGCAGCATTCCCTCAGAAGAACTATGGAGAAGTACAGCTCATCGTGTAGGCTAATTCTGTGCTGTAACAGTTCTTCTAAGGTTACCGAGGCTGTAAGGTCTCGCTGCCTTAATATACGTGTTAATGCTCCCGCGCAAGAAGAGGTATCCACCTGTCATTCTGGTCATGCCTGCGGTTAAGTGCTGTTCATATTGAAGGCTCAACTAAAATGAAAAATGATAATTTTGCCTATAATTTTTACATAATCAGTCGGTCTACTTGTGATATTTGATTTTTATATGTAGCTTTTTCGTTGAATTTAATTCATGCAGTTAGCTAGAAAATCAAGTGTCTATTAATCCAAAGGTATGAGTTGTCACTACAACAACAACAACCAAGCCTTTAGTCCCAAACAAGTTAGGGTAGGCTAGAAATGAAACCAAGTAAAACCCAATGATGATCATGATCGTAAGAAAGATAAAATAGATAAATAAAGAAAGAACAGTAATAACAATGGTAATAGTGAAAAACTAGTCCTAATATGAATGATAGTGATGATGAGTATGATACTACATAATACTAATATGAATGAATGAGTTGTCACTGGTGACAGAATTTAATTTTTTCCTCCATACAAGTTAAATTTGATATGTCTAGACTAGGACCTTGGTATGAATTATTTCAAGTGCTGCTCCCTAGCACACTGAGAAATTGTGTTATTTGCAAACTATTCCCATAGATCATCTCTCTTATGTTTTCAGGGTTGTTCACAAAAATTCACTGGATATTTAACTTATCTGTAAATATTACTGGGATTTTCTATATATTCAAGTGAGAAACAGTATTGCAGAGTGCAATAGCTCATATAATGTCAACTTGAGGTTAGGAGAAAGAAGAACAAAAAAAAATTGAAACGATATTGTCAATGTGGCAGTTGTGACTAATTAAAACACATTGCTTATTACTTGCAACAGTGAGATTTAATTGGTGCTATTTGTAAACTAATATAATTTCATGTCCTTTTAATGTTCTTGTTTGTTGCTCTTGACGTGATACATTTAAATATATCTGCTCCAGTAGTTACCTCTATTTACTGTTTCCTTTTTGGTTGCACAGATTGTTGAAGTTTTACAGCTTATTGCAAAGAAGGAGAACCTTGCTCTCCCCCCAGTACTTGCAAACCGTATAGCATCTCAATCAAGCAGGAATTTGAGAAGAGCTATTCTGTTTTTTGAGACCTGCCGTGTGAAACAGTAAGATCTTCATTGAGGTTAATTACGATCAACTTTTAGTTGCTTACAAGGGGGTGAAAATTAAGAGTCTTGACTCTCTGGTATATATCAACGTACTATTATAATTTCATCAACAAACCACAATTAGAGTGGATTAGAAATACAAAATAACCAAATTAGGCTCAGATTCAATCTGTAGATTTAGAAAAACCCGAAAAATTGGTCTTTGAAATTCCATCTGTGGTTCCATAATCGTTGGTGCACTTTCAAACTCTGACCACTGGCATTTTGTAGAAAGCAGTTGTGTTAGCAATTATGGTAGTTTTAAAATTGAGGATCCATTGACAATGCCTACCTTGACAATCCTGACAATGGATTTAAAAAAGTTTGAAAAAATCTTAAAATTGGCAAAAAGTGTACAGATGTATTGTTTGGCTAATAGATTGATAGTTTTTCAAACTTCTATCAATTTGGATATCCGTTTGTTAGCTTATCAAAATTTTATATAATTTTCAAAGGTTGCAAATTAATAAATCTTTGATGGACTATTAAATAACACTTAAATTAAATGTAATTGAAAACATAATCAATCTATAAGGTTTGCAATACATGTATAAACTTTCTTCCATTTTTAAGATTTTTTTTTAAATTTATTTGATTTTGTTTAAAACTCCATTGTCAAGATTATCAAAGTTGGCATTGTGAAATGGTCCCTCTTTTAAAATCTGGCTTCAGACATCTGTTTTTAAAGGAGTATTAAACTGCATTTTATCTATGCACTTTCAATTTGAGATGACATTATCTACAGACCACATGCTCCTTATTTCTTTCTTTAAAAATATTGCTCATTTGCTACATGTGATCAAATACAAATGCCAGTCTGAGAATTCTCACTGCAACCATTGAGACATAATTGGGGTTTAAAGAGTTTTGAGTTTTATCAGGTCAATATATGGATTCGATAAGCAGGATCCTTATCTTGGTTGTAGGTATCCATTCACAGAAAATCAAGTGATTCCACCCCTTGATTGGGAGCAGCAGGTGTCAAATATTGTGTCAGATATTCTGAAGGAGCAAAGTCCCAAAAAGTACATATTAGCCTATAATATTTTACTGATGTTTCCCCTGCATTTTTTTTCCTTCATTGTTAATTTAACGCAAATTTTTGTTATAGATGACTATCTGATGTGTTGTTAGATCCAAAAATTATATTATTCAATACTAAGATTAAAACTTTGAGATCTTGCATATAAAATATTGACCCATTTAGTGGGCGTAAAGGAACTTGGTATTACTCCAGATACTGACAAATTCACCCTCCGTATTCTGAGATCTTATGGTTTCAGTTCTGAGTTCAGGATATGTTAATTATGGTGGATCATGGAGTTATATGAAGATCTCAGTTCTTATTTGGCACTACTTGTTTGATTCTCTGATGTTTTTTGCTATTATCTGGAAGATGTTAGGTTTTGCATAATGAGAGATGTGGGATCTTTTTTTTGAATGCACTTAATTACCATGCATCGTGTTTGAAAATTTAAGTGTGCAACTGAACTCAACAACAAACAGCAAAGCCTTTAGTTCTGAACAATGCAGCTGAACTCTTTTGAAATTTCATGCTGAACTCAGCTAGTTTTTTCCTCTCTATATTATAGTGGTTCGATTTTAGATTCTTTGACTATAGTAAGATTTTGTTGTTAACATGTTTCCCATGCCAATGTTAGGCTATACGAGGTCCGTCAAAAGCTATATGACTTGCTTGTTAACTGTATTCCTCCTGTTATAATATTGAAGGTATGGCTCCCTACTCTTTAGCTGGCCTTCAGTAAAGCTCTATAGTTTCCGAACAATGCATCTGAACTCTTTTGAAAATTTATATGGTGTGTCACTGGGCTGCATAAACTCTCTAGTTCTAAACAGCAAAGCTTTATACAGATAATAAAAGAAATAGTGTAAATGAGAATTATTGGGATATAGGTATCAGTATTAGTAACTACCTGGCTGGTATCATTGATGTTCTGGCATGAGATTTCTTGCTTTATAAAATTTGAAGTGAGGCTTCATTTTTTTATATGCAGAAAATGTTGGATGAGCTTTTGAAGAAGTTGGACTCTGAGTTGAAGCATGAAGTGTGTCACTGGGCAGCTCATTATGTGAGTTAATTTGAATTTTGAGTCTTCGTCCTGCTCGCTCAAGTATTGCATGTCTGGCTAAAGTATTTGTACTGCCACAAACAAAAAGTTAGGATTTACATTACCTTCTTCTGATGACTAATTTAGTGTTGAGAATGAAACATAACTTATAATTCATTCCTATGTTTGGTCTAGAATGCTACTTTATGCAGTCCTTTATCAAATTGTCTATTTCTCTTTTGCGGGAGTGACCAGCCCCAAAAGCCGAAAGTGTTTTCTCCGAGTGCAGTTTTTTCCCACTTTGTGGTTCAGAATATTAAAAAATGGGCTAAAGTGTCTTCTTTGCTTGTACCCTGGCCAAAACAAAGGTTAATTTTGTTATGGTGATGTTTTCAAACAAATACCATCTTAGCTAAGTTTATGCTGTGTTCACCTTTCTTTGGATTTTGACTTAGCTTGTAAACTATTGTTGCTGTCTATTATTTGAAATCAGGAACATAAGATGCGACTTGGTTCCAAAGCCATATTTCACTTGGAAGGTACTACTTTTATGCTACTTATATGCCAACTCCAAGAAGAAAGACTCCATATATCTATTAGAGTGGGGCTATGGTACTATTAATAGTACAAATTGTGCTGTACTATTGGCTCATATCGCCAATTTCAAAATATTAATAATCGATCCAAACCGCTCATTATGATCTTCATATATAATTTTACTTGTAAACCAAATTTTATATGTTTTACAATTTTTTTAACTATTTTTTAAGATATTTTGAAATGACACTTATTTGGATGGTTCATAATGTTTTAAGCAAGTGGCATTTTAAAATATCTCAAAAAATAGTAAAAAATTCTAAAACATATAAAATTTGGTTTACAAGTAAAATTGTATATGAAGATCGTAATAAGCGGTTTGGATTGACTATTAATATTTTGAAATTGGAGAAATGAGCCAATAGTACGGCGCAATTTGTACTATTAATAGTACCGTAGCCCCGCTCTATTATATATGTTTACTTTTTCTTATTAAAATTTTGGGTAAGCCATAAACCTACTTTGGCAATAATGTATAAATTGTTCGAGTTACGGACACAAGCCGAGCCAAGTTCACTGGCAGTGGAGTTAGTTATAAAGCAGGTCAAGCATTTTGGTTGCCTCCCATTGTTTTTTGAATAACTTATCCACCGGCTATGCCAGAAACTGTGGTGCACTTGCAGGAGCTATTTGTTTTAGTTGTACAACCTGTTTATTGACATGGAGCTTGGTAAATTTTAAGGCTATTTCTTGGGGAATTTTTGTTGCAAGGAAAGGCATACTGGTGGTTTTGTGTTCTATGATAATCCTTTGAAGTTATTGATGTTTTGTTAGTTACTCGTTTCTTTTGTCAATTAGTTATTTTGAACCATATTTTTGTTTCTTAATGCACCACTGTAAATCTGTTTGGCAGCATTTGTGGCGAAGTTCATGAGCATCTACAAAGAATTCCTCGTTGCTACGTTCGGCTGAATATCATTGCAGGTGGTTTGACATACAAATTTGGCTATTAGAAATATTGAAACATAAAGACAAAGTCAGTTGATATAAAAAATAGTTGCTGTTTTGGCTATTAGAAAGCTCGTATAATGCAACTTCTGATCTGATGGTAACGTGTTTCTTTGTTTTGTTACAGTGATCTTAAGTTGAGAATTGAGATGCATTTGGATTGTGAGCTGTTGGAGTTGGAGCAAGCTCATTTTGATTCAGTCTTGTGTGGAAATGCTATACCTATTGAAAGGGGCCAAGTAAAATGTTTAGGTGAGTTGTTGTGGAATAGGCTTTGTGCCTTGGTAGGCTACTGTAATTTGTGGTTTTGTTCATGGAGATTGTTTCTTTTTGATTTATTAGTAATGTTGGTTTGATTGAATGGTGAATTGGTGATGCTAACAGAAGATAAAAGTAGAATGATTTTGTACCCCGTATGTCTGTAATTTTTTTTTGTTTTTCTCTGGTCGATGCAGTTGTCGGTGTTACGTATGTAGTGTCACTGTGGCAGTGTGATGGCCATAGTAGAGTGAAGTGATGAACATAGTGGGGAGTGGAGGTGGTATGTATGTGTGCATTAAGTTGGTTATGCAAGGAAGGTGTAACGTTAAAAGCTAGCTAATTAATGAAGGGGTGCAGCATGCATTTGCAGTAACAACATTAGGAGTGTAGGAGGTGTACAGTAGGAGTAGGACTCGTGATGATACGAACACAAATGGGGACTCAGTAGCATCATCGTTTTGACAAGGCAAGGTTGGTTTTTAGTTTTTTACATTGCGTCGGTCGCGTGGCGTCGGGTAACCTGACTCAGTCAATCTTCTCTTGTCGCTTCGTAATCGTAGATCGACTCGTAGACAGTGTACCGGATCTTGCAATCAATCAATCAATTTCATTCCCATTTCTATTTGGCTTCCTCCTTCCCTTCCCTTCTCTTCTTCTCCTCTCCTCTCCTCTCTAAACCCTAACCCTATAAAAAGGCGCCACCGCCATGTCCGTCGCCGCCGGCGTCAGCGATGCCGCCATAGCCGTCCGCGAGAAGCTCCGCGGCAAGATCGCCCAGACCAAGGTCAAGCGTTACTGGCCCGGTAAAGCCCCCGACTGGGCCCCCCTTGACGACGATGACGCTGCCGACTTCCGCACCGCGCGCGACGCCAACTTGGAGAAGGCCTTTCCCACCCGCCACGATTCCGATGCCGCCCTCTCCAAGGATGACCGCAGGCTTAGGCGTCTCGCTGAGAGTCGCGTCGACAACAAAGAGGAGCTCCGAGCTGACCACAGGCGCATCCGTCAGGCCGAGATCATCTCTACTGCGGAGGAAGAAGGTGCCAATGCTATTCCTTCTTTTTCTTTTCTTTTTACTTCATAGCGTCAGCTACAAAAAAGCCCTGCCTTTTATTTTCACCCAATTCACCATTTTCATGGCCGGCTAATACCAATTTTGATTCTCCATCAGGCTATCATCCTCATCCTCGTATACAAGTATTGTTTTCTGGGTTTTTAGTTCAACCTGCTTCTCCAGGACATGTACTTCTGAGGCTGTAACAAAGCATCATTTTTTCAATGATTGCCTCTTATGTTCACATGTTCTTTCATTTCGCATTCATGAAAGATGTTGCGGGGTGTAAGGAACAAAATTTTCAATTGCTATCTGTACAGAATTTTTTTAAAATAAGACTTCTTTTTCTAACACAGCTAAGCAAGATATCGAGCAAGAGGAAGAGGACGAGGAAGCAGTAGAAGAGAGACGTAGGCGCATCAAAGAAAAACGTCTTCAGAGAGAGCAAGAAGAGGCTGCCCTTCTGCCAGAAGAGGAAGAGGCCGAGGAAGAAGAAGATGAAGAAGAGGAAGAGTCCGAGTACGAGACTGACTCCGAGGATGATCTCATGGGTCCTGCCATGCTCAAGCCCGTGTTTACCCCCAAAGCCCAGAGGGATACCATAGCTGAGCGTGAGAGGCTTGAGGAGGAAGAGAGGCGCCTTGAGGAAATGGTTAAGAAAAGGGCCCAAGAGAGAAAGGCAGAGACCAAAAAGTTGGTTGTCGAAGAAATACGAAAGGATGAAGAGATCCAGAAGAATTTGGAATTGGAAGCGAACAAAGAGGATGTTGATACAGATGATGAAATCAACGAGGCTGAAGAGTATGAGGCATGGAAGGCCAGAGAGATCGCCAGAATTAAGAGAGACAGGGAAGACAGAGAGGCAAGGATCAAGGAGAGAGAGGAGATAGAGAAGCTGAGGAATATGACTGAAGAGGAGAGAAGGGAATGGGAGCGGCGTAATCCCAAGCAGAACCAAGGTGGCACTAAACAGAAATGGAGGTTTATGCAGAAGTACTATCACAAGGGTGCCTTCTTCCAGGCTGAATCTGACGACCGAGCTGCCACGGCAGGGACTGATGAGATCTACAGAAGGGACTTCTCAGCCCCTACAGGAGAGGATAAAATGGACAAATCTATTTTGCCCAAGGTTATGCAGGTCAAGCATTTTGGGAGGAGTGGCAGAACAAAATGGACACACCTGCTTAATGAAGATACAACTGATTGGAGTAGTCCGTATGTGACCTATCTGACTCCTTTTATTCTTTCCATGATTTATTAGTTTTATGTAAACTTGCCTTATTATTTGGTTTTTTGGCAACTATGTTACGAATCCCCAAAATAGGGTTATACCGAATTTATTCCTCCCCTTCTCTACCCATTTGCTTTAAAGGAAATACAGAAGATGGATGCACCATTCTGAACTACTCAACATCTGTAGGATATAAGAGATGTTTCAATGTATATTTCAATATTATTTTCTATAAAATCGACTCTACATGAAAAACAGCATTGCATTGAATTCACAATCCTACTTTACCCTTAGCTGGTACAGGAATCAATTCTATATGACCCTATCATTTTATCAGTGTGTTATGGATAGTAGTTTCAATATTTAAACTTACGTTGCTACTTTCTTTTATCCCAAGTTTACTGTCGTTTTTGTTGCACATTAGGTGGACTTCAAATGGACCACTTCGATCCAAATACAATGAGAAAATGGGTGGCTTCAATGAACCCATTGCTAAACCAAAAGGAAGTAAGAAATTGAAGGATTGGGAGCACCGGTGATTGATTATGGAGAATTAGCTCTGAACAAGTAAAATGGGTGATTGGGTAACACTCTCCGATGGAGCGACCGTATCAGAAGATCATTCTTGAATATTGCGTGTGCATATTTTGAGCAAAGCCATTGGCGCTTGACTTGAAGCTTTGGTTTTGTTAGATAAACTTGGATGTGGAGAGGATGCATCGGCGGTGTTCTCATTGGTGTACGTGAGTTCAAAATTTTTCTTTAGTGAAGTGTCTGTAATAATTGATTAGTCAAGACAGCAAACCCTGTTATGTTGGAGGTGAATGCTTTGGATTTGTTGACTGCATTATAAATGACATGATACAGTACTTCAGTCTTTTCTGACAACAACAATAACAGAGCCTTTAATACAAGCAAGTTGGGTAGATTAGAAATGAAACCATGTAGAGTTATATGAATCAGAACACTAATATTACTTAATAATAAATTGTAATAATTATGGCTTTCGAAAAGGAATGGAAGCGGGCCCCACACTGGGTGCTTTTCATTTTCAAAAAAAATAATAATAAATTGTAATAATGATGATATACTAACAACAGCAGCTGCAGTGGTAGCAGTATTTGTAATAATATAATAGTATTGAAGGGAAACTTGAAACTTGATTTGGAGGATATGGTTCCGGACTTCCGGTACATATACAAACTCTCTGTTGTGATACTGTCAAACTTTTAGAAAACGTTTCACGTCCTTTTAACGGTAATATCACGTAGCTAATAATCTGATGTAATCATAAATCATCTTCTTAGTATTCGCTCTTTCCAACCATAAATTGGGAAGGGAAATGATATGGCGAAACCGAGTGCGCTCCCGTTGACGATACCAAGCACGATTCACCATCGGTTCAGCGCTCTACGTCCGGTTCAGCGAGCAGTCCAATATAGAAAGTAAATTTAATTCAGATTCAAAATTTTGTAAGATTCAAACTTTCCCGATCTCTTCAATCCATCGCGCAACTTCCTCAATACGTAGCGCGCTCCATTCTCTATCGTAAGTTCTCCTCTCTTCTCCATTGCACGGCTTCCTCAATTCTCTACCGCAACTTCTTGAATTCCCCATGGCGTGATCCATACTTCTCTACCAGCGACGGATTCTCCTTCAAATTGAAGAGAGGAGAAGTTAGTTCAATTATGTATAATTGAGGTTAGAATCCATCTCTCCTTAATCTACACCAATTCAATTTTGAAATCTGAGCAACTGTTTTGTGAATGTTTGTGGTGATGTATGCTTGTGGTTCATATTGTTTCTGAATTGGTATTGACTATTTTATTAGTTGATTCTGACTTTGAATCCTCAAGATTGTAGTAGAAAACTTGGTATTATGAAACTTTATGCATCTTTTATGCAGTGAGATATCATATCTGTTGATCTATGAATGTCTTCTTACAGACTACAAATTATTATTAACTTGTATAAGAAAGCAATCTGACTGCATAATTCTGCACGACAACTTGCATAAAAAAAAGAAAAATAACTGCATAAGTCTGCTGGACAACTTGCATAAAACAGGAAAATAATTACATAATTCTATAGGACAATTTGCATAAAACAAGAAAATAACTGCATAAATCCGCTGGACAACTTGCATAAGAAAGCAATCTGACTGCATAATTTTGCAGGACAATTTGCATAAGAAAGCAATCTGATTTGCGTCAATCTTTGGTAAATATCATGGAATCGTGTTATCACAAAATCATGCGGATCCGGTTCGCAGAATCGCATGGATCCGGTTTGCACGGAGCGGTTGGCGCATGCTCGGTATTGTCGACGGGAGCGCGTTACGTATCGCTGCATCAGCTCCCAATTGGGAAAGATAAAATCCATGTTGATTATGATTAAATATGAGACTTGTAAAGGTTTAAAAAACACATGAATGTTTTTTGCCAACTATGTACACCTAAATGTACCATATTTTAGAAACAACAATCATATGGCTTCCAAGTTCCAACTCCAAAATGCTGGCTCCCAGCATTCCTCCCTCGTTTCAAGGGAGATATTTGCCCTTATATATGTAGCATACACCGGAGCCTATTTCATATACTCGGAACTTCTCCATCTTCAGATATGAAATCTGAGAAACACATCTTAATGAAAAAGGAATTGGAACTTGAAATACAAGCAACACTAAGCCTTTGGCTGTCGGTATATTCTGCCATTTTTCTTCACTTTTGCAAATAGACCCCAGAACCTACCTATATCAACCAATAACAAATGTGCCCTTTATCTAGTCAAATTTTAATCTTTAATTCAGAATCTTCGACAAGATTTCAACTTACATTATCAATGGCACATCACCAGAATCATTTCATCATGTTATTAAAGCCATGACATACAACAGGGGCAACAACATCACTACTGAACACAAATGGACCTGATCAACCTATTTATACAGGAAAAAACAAAACCTACAACAGAAAAAAAAAATCAAAAATCATATTCGAGGCCTAACTCTGCGCCCACTAGTATCTCCTCCATCTGACATCTGAGCCCACACGCTCTGGCTCTTACCTCCGCTGCTACACTCCTCTTCACAACCTGCCACAGTTTTAAGAAGCTCTGACTGGAGAGAAGGGCAGTTTTCTTTGAGGTATTCGAATCCATCTGACCTTATTACAGCTGCAGATATACAAGGGCATCTGGCATGTTATAAAACTTGGTCTACTTAATTTAGATACTTAAATTCTTGTCAAAAATGAATCTATCAATTTAATCAAATAACCGAGATTTTAAAAACTTAAATATATATCTGAATCAAATTCCTTTTTTTTGTTATATTTGAGTTTTTGCATAACCGAGTAAAATAAATCAGGAAAAGGATTTAATATACAGAGTTTTTAAATGCAAATAATCTCATCATTCTCTAATATAATATCAGGTATAAACCATCCCGGTATCCCCACAAAACAAGAGGAAATATTCCACCTGCCTGCATACAGATGAAATATCCCTAACTGTTGCAATTTTGTACTTAATTCTAAATTGCAAACAATACCTGAGAGATTTTCAGCAGCAAATCTGAGGCAAACAGCCTTCAGCTCCATGGCATGATATTGATCAGCTAAAGCAAGTGTAGTGGAAACTGAATTTATATTAATGCCCTTGCATAGGTATGCTTCGCAAAGTAGCCTCAGCCGGTCCAGCTGGTACTTGTCTGAAGCAGCTAATAATTTTGCAGCCAATGTGTCAAAAATAGATGACTCGGAGCTTGATGCAGCCAATACATCATCATCCACTAGTTCATCTTTATAGATAAAATGTAGCACAGCCTGATCAACCATGTATAAAATAAAAGAATGTTACTACCTATTATTACTTAATACTATAACCAATAATAAAATACTCCTACCAATTTAATAATTTAATTACAACACATGTAGAGTTATTCTATGGTGCCGTCAAATGCATGCCACCGATCAATTTTTTCTATATATTCAAATCTTGATCAAAGAGATTCAAAAAGTTGACCCAAACCACTCAACTAGATCTATACATAGAAATCTCATTTGGAACAAAACTTTATATTTCTTAGGATATTTGCATTATTTTTGTCTAGAATTTAAAATAATGATTCACTCCATAACGAAAAAAATAGTAGGCATGCTTGTTTCATAATCAGGAAAACTGTACATGCTTAAATTTCTTCATGTCAACCAAAAATTTTAATATACGGTTACATAATTTAGGCCTGTGAGATGGTAGAATAAAATAGAAAATGGATAGGATGTCAAAAACATACTTTTTTCTGGTGGCTTTTTAAAAAGGAAAAGGAAAGATATTGCAAAAAAATTCAATATATATCGGGTTTCTTACCAAATGTGTGAAATGATGGGAGTAACTAATACATTTTCAATAGCAGAACAACAAAGAAAAGAAGTTGGATAGTAAAGAATTACCTTGAAAACTTTAGGATCCATTTCATCAATAACAATCTCCTCTTCACTTCCACTTGCCCTGTCCTCAAAAAACTTATTTCTAAACACAGTTGAACGGGCCGCCATAACCAACTTATGTGCATGGAATCTCTCACCCCCCACATTAAAAACAACATCGGTGCCGTCTTGGTTCTCCAAAAGTGTCCCAAAGTGGGATCCGATATCAGATTCCGGAACCTGTATTGAGTGGGGCCGATATGTATCCATGGTATTAACCACCACACCAACTGTACAATTTATCTTAAGGCAATCGTCCTTTAGAAAGTCTGAAGCCTCAAGTACAGTTCGCCGGAAAAAACGCTTGTAGCCCCTGCATGGAGGATATTAAAATTATAAATTGATTCAAGGGCAACTATGTTCTTCATTTCCCAACTTTTACCCAAATTAGATTAGTTGTACTGTTCTCAAAATATTAGGACAAAATTTGCCCTTGGATTATTTGTATTGTTCCCAAACTTCAGCACTGCTTGCCGGGGCTTAATTAAAATGAAAACCAAGAGATCAACAGATTAAGAAATGAAAAGAAAACACATATTACTCGCAGTTATCCTATTTTACTCAACCAAAAATTTTATAAACAGTCCACGCAAATCCACAGAATCTGCCATCAATTCAGAGCTGAAATGATGAGTGCTACCTTTCTATGAATCGATTCTTATGATAACACCACTTCCTGCACACACACACACACAAATCACACAAAAATTGGGGTCTCTTTAAACTAGGTTAATGTAAAAAACGTGAAGGACGACTGCAGCTTGGTACAGATTTTGGTCTCACAACAGGAGACCTAGAGAAGATGGGGAAATATCACAGATATTGGCAGGTCATCAACAACAACCCAGTATGGAAGAACAAAAAATCTGGAGAAAAGAGATTTCACAGATTTGAACCTCACAGCACAAGATATCACTTGAATCTTGAGGTTATCATTATTATTTTTCATTTTGAAGTTTTATTAGTTGAATTAGGTGTTTGTTTGGAAGCTGACAAAAATGTCAAAGGGATCATCTCTGGCAGTCTGGCTAGGTTAGATTAGGAAGAATCTTCCATATTTACTTGAAAGGGAGTGCACTATATCACATTAAGAAATTTGAAATTTGAAATCAGTTCACAGAGAACCATGATCATATTGTATCCAGATAAGAACAAAATTGTACACATGATGATTTTGTCTAAGGAAAATGATTTCCCCTTGAATTAGCATATTGTCAGGCGATTAGTAGATCACATGTAATACATTTTACTGACTCACCATATTGATTGTTCGTTAATAACTCTCTTTACATAGAGTATACTGTCATTATCATTAATATCTCTCTTTATATAAGGTTCTCTGACAATTACTTTATAAGTTTGATTATCCATAGAATATTATTGTGCTAGTATTTGTGGCTAAATTCCAAGAAATCGCATCCTCAATGGTTGCATGTTGTATGTAATTCAAAATCTAATCTTTCCAAGTCCCATTACCCAAATTGTTCATCAACATCATCAGAAGAGGTAGCAATCTATGTTCAATTCCTCTTCCTCTTCCTCATACTCCATATCATTCCATTTCAACAGCAACTCAAAATTACATACATGACACCTTATTTTCCTTATATTATCTATGTCAGAAAAGATAGCAAACTATTTTCAATTCCTGTGCATCATACTGCATATTGTCCATTTCAAATTTGCACACATGAACTTAAATTATCTAAAGGGGGGCACTACAGTGAACTCTAATTCTCATTTCTCAGATGAACACAAAAGACAAAGTGACAATAAGTGAATAAAAAAAAAAAGTCATATTAGAAGGAGAAAAAATATTCATACCACATGCTGCCTCGATACTTGAGTGTGTAGGGTCCGCTCTCTAATGACCTGTCAAAGTGACTGTGCACCTTGTGCTTCCCCTTGCCACTCTGATCGACTAATGTGAGTTCAAAGAGAGCCCTCACATCAGTTCCTTCACTGGCGAGTGCAATAAAAACAGACACATAGGCTGAGTTATCTTCGGGATTTTTACCGTCGGGATAAAAGTAAATCGCCCACTGGTAACCCCCGACAGTAAAACTGTCACTTGCTATGTGCTTTCCAACTCCCATGCCTTTTGCCAGAGAGTAACCTTCTATGACAAACCTATGAAAGGAAATTAATTGAGTTGTAAATTGGCAAGATATTCAGGCCATAAAAAAAGATACTTGTAACTAATTTCCAAATTTTGCCAGCTTACTACAGCAACACATTATTTTAGATTGAAAAATCAGCACTACAGTACAGGGTGAGCATGGTCACTTTCATTTAATTGAATTAGTGTGGTTTATTGTGATGGTCTGGTTGATTGGTCGCAGAACCGAGGACAATTGAGAATGAAGGGGAAAGAATTAGAAGTGTTGAGGGCTTATAGGTGAAATTGAGTAGCTAAAACGGAGATGGCGAGGTAAAATTGGTGAAGCGTATGGTAGAGCTGAGATGGAAGGATAAAAGAAAGGAGGAGTTGTTACTTGTGGGAGCCATTGACGGTCTCGGTGACGGAGCGGGAGCGGGTGGGAGAGGAGGGGGCGTGGCGGTCCCTGGAGAGAGCGCGGGGAGGGGAGGCGACGACGGGCTGTTCGTCGTCGGAGGGGATCATGGCGGAGGGGAGCGGAGGAGATCTGATGGATGGTGGATTGGATTGGATTGGGATTGGGATTGGGATTTGAGAATTGGGGGAAATAATATCGGGAGGGAGGGACGAGTCTTTCTTGTCTACGTCAATCTAGGGTTCGAGACTTTCCCTTTCCTTTATTTATTATTATTATTATTTTCTCCTTATTTATTTATGACAGTATACATGCATTGCCTTATCTATCTATCTATCTATATCGACTATCTATCTATGATTGGATGGAGGTTGCAAGTAACGTGCAACCGGACTCTTTATCTATCGATCCATCCATCGAGCAGCTGTCTCCTCTCTTCAGAGCACACAACGAAGTTTAACCTGGTTACGTTGTGAGTTGTAGGGCTGGCAAAAAAAAGTTTGTAGCCCGTAATTGGCTCGAGTTCGATTCGGTCTTAGTTCGATTCAGTATAAGCTCTAATCAATTTTCTGTCAGCTCGAGTTCAATTTAGTTCGGCTCGATTTTATCTTGATTCGATTCGGATTCGATTTATAATAGCTCGATATATAGTAATTTATACATTTTGTTAACTATTTTATCAAAATTGTTTGTAATAATATACCTATTTTACTATTTAATTAACAAAATATACTTATTTATTGTTAAATTAATCAAATATAATTTTTTAATCATAATTTATTATAAAATTAGTAAAAAATAGAGATAATTTGTTTATATTAGCAAAGTAGGACAAAATAATATACTTATTTTAGTTCTAATTATCTATGGTAATATGAAAAATAAATATAAAATTATAATAATTGAGCTCGTATGTAGCTTGGAGCTCGAGCAAGATCGATTCAATTTAGCTCGATTCGATTTCAGCTCGAGCTCGGTTTAGCTCTAGGCTCCAGCTCGATTCGGTTTAAGTTCGATTTGATCAAATTTGATTCGGTTCAATTTGTTTACAGCCCCATCACCATCCATAAAATTCACGCTTAACACCCGGCCCACTCCTTCCTCCCACAGGCCCACAACAAACAAATTCCCATTTCTCCCTACATTAATCTGTAATAATTCTCTACTACATCTCTCTCTCTCTCTTTATTTTAACATTTTCTTATACTCAATCTAACATCTTAATATCAGCTTTCTATGCAAATTTCTTAGTAAGCCAAAATTTATATTCTGTACAACTTTATACTGCTTTTGAAAATATCATCTCTTTAGGTGGTTCATACTATTGACCAAGTGTTACATTTTAGATTTCTTTTATCAATCTCTATGTTAGTAAAATTAAAATTAAACTCGCACAATTGAAAATTAGTATGTTCATTCCCAACCAACAAAAAAAAAGGATGGCTGACTTTGTCATAGCAATTTCCAGTCTCGAAGGGTAACGGGAAATCCCAATGTACCAAACGAGTTCAGATGACCCGTCATAAAAAGTGTGCCTCAGCCATTATGAGCCTGCAGGTTCTTAGAGGGCTTATTTGAATGCTTTCGTAAAGAAATGGAAGCGGGCCCATCACATTGGGTGCTGTTCTTTTTTCATAAAAAAAAAAAAAAAGGTTCTTAGAGGGATGGGTTTTGAGTCTCTTGACTCTTGATTGTCCAATGGCATCATAATCTCCATCACAAGTTCATGCCTAGCTAGCGGTTTTATTCTATAATTACTTAACAAAAGCTAGAAATTTTGAACTAGAGCACCAATTCGTGAGCCTGTAGTCAAGTCCTCTGAAAACTATATTTCTTTACAAACTGCTAATCAAGCTCAATATAGCCCCAAATCATATGAAGACAACAGCCAACAAAAATACTACTATACACTTTGCGCTCAAAAATGCCTTCTGCATTACTTCTAATTTTATAAAAAATTTACTCGGATATTAGCATAAGAAAATAGGCGACGAACATCCCTGACATCTCATAATGTTGCAACTAAACCTACACCAAGCTCCTCAGCTAGTTCATCCCACAGTGGAAGGAGAGTTAATACTACAAGAAGAAAGGCAACTACTAAGGCTGTTCTTCTCCATGTACCCACATCAGTGACATCATTTAAGCATGGTTTTTCAGGTGCTCTCTGAATTCAAGAAAGTATCAAATTTATATTAATATTATGATATAAGCCTATAATCTAAGTAGCATAACTCAATGATCAATTGAAGGATACTTATTGCAAAATAAATCCTAGCTTCTACAATGTTTGCAACTTGATCCAAAGATTCACACTGGACAGATAATATTGTTTCTGATACTAGCAAACAATACCCACTTATCTTTGCAGCAGCTACAAAATTGCAATGGGTATCAACTCTTGACCTTCGGGTAGACTACAATCCCAGGATTCCTCTCCTAACCAATTGAGCTACCACCCGTTTACCCAATACCCACTGTTTCTGGTGCAATAGAAAAGACAAGTATTTGCAATTTCATACTCTTCTGGCTGTTCTAGTTTCACCATATGGATGAACAAGTTCTCACATGAATTTTCAACCTTCCAAGAGAAACTTGGTTAAATGTGGCTCAACCTGACATTTGTTTGCCTTATGATCAAACCTATCTCACAGTCATAAAAGGGAAGAGGATACATCGACAACGGTTAAAATTGCCAACCACTGAACAGACTCCCATCCAAAAAAAAGTGTACGCGGTAGTTCTTTGGACACAAGTAAGAATGTGCTCACTTTAATCATTTTGAAACAATGAAAAGCACCCAAAAGATCTTGAACATCTACCCTTTAGAAAACAGCCCAAACACTTGACTACCAAGTCAACCCACAGTGATTGCAAATGATGCAGTAATTTACTTATCTTATGCTTTACCTGGCATATTAGAACATACAATCCCCAAGGCAGAGACAATGGGCCACCAAGCTAAAACAAAGGCACAAAACAATCAAATGAAAATGATGAGAAAAATAGAAAATCGCTTTCTGCATATCGCGTGTGGTTGGGGAAGGGAAGGGCTTTGGAATTGAGAGTTCTTATGTTATGTGTCTAAGTGGGCAGCATTATTGGATTTGGATAGCCATTTATTATACATCACAACTTATATTTCCAGGTATGAATTACAGTTTATCTTGCAACCAGCATTCATGCAAATTAACAATAATGGAGTAGACAGGTGGATATTTGAAGCATACCACTCCTAGGCCAAGCATAGCATATGTAGTCAACCCAAATCCAACCAATACATTTTTTCCAAAAGCACCCTATCGAAAATTGAAAAGAAATAAACATGCATGGTGAAAAGTAAGCTCTGTGCAGCCAACAATAAACCATAACTTTAGTATGTCAAGCAAAATAATTCTGTTGTTCAAAATTTTTGTTCTGCAGATAGTGTAAAAGCTCTGACTCATGAACTAGTCTTGAAACCATCAAAGAAAGTAATTTAGAAATGGTCAGCTATCATTCCATTTAGAATTGGTTCTCTAATACAGATATACGGGTAGCTTCAATCAGTCACCAGTTACTCTGAAAGAGTTTTACTTGCACCATAGTCTCTTATTTCCCCAAGTCACAGACAGACAGTTGCCATGTATGAATATCTTGTTAATGGTATTATTTTAGGTGGTCATCATTGGTAGTATTGACTGGAATCTAATCATGGGAACAAATACTTCTGTATCCTCACAAATTGACCATTTACCTGGATGGCCCTGCCACCATCAAGGCATCCTACAGGGAGCATATTTAAAGCTGTAGTTGTCAATCCACACCTAGTCATAAGATGTAAAGTCACACCTTAAATCCATATACATGTATTGAGAAAAAAAAATAGAGAGAGAGAGTTTGGGGATACTTCACCAGCCTGCAATTACGAGAGGATGAATCGGGACTGTCGCCGCATGCATAGCTCTGGAAAGCAATTTGGGGTGAGCTTTATCTAGAGCTGCACAATCTAAATTGAGCTTTTCTATTAAGCATTACTATGAAGCAAGTTATGTTCAATGAATTACTGTACTTGCAAATAACACTCAACCATCATTGCTTTTGCAGCTAAGAGGCAATAACTTTTGCATTATTTGCAGATATACCAAAAGATGTTGAGTGATTATCTAAATGTCACAATCTATAGTGTTATTTGCATTTGCACCAAAATAGGGAACCCATTTTACATAGCTTCACTAAAATCTGCTTGCAAGAGCCAAAAAAAGTTCTTATTTCAAAATATAAGAAACATACGTATAACCAAGTGCTGCTCGGCTAATGAGTCCAAGAAGCAAGGAGCCTTGAAAGAGCACGCTGGGAACTTGCACTAGATCTTCAGAACCAGCAGAACCGGAGGACAGCAGGAGACCAACACCAAACATGGATAAAGAGAGAGCAGCACCAGCAAGAGGTCCTGCTGTCGATATGTCAAACAAGGTCTTCCTGTCAGGTAGGATCGATTTGAACTGGAAAATCAAAGAACATCAAATTAAATAATATAAAGCTTTACTTGGGGAAGGTGGTTCTTTAACACAACAACAACAAAGCCTTCATCCCTAACAAGTTTAGGTGGTTCTTCAACTAAATTTTTTCATGATATCTGTACAATGCTTATTGAGCAAACAATGTATCGAAAAGATATAAAGAATGCATGGCACAAAACAGGTGTGCTTCAATTTCCTGGGTAGACTTACACTTGGACCTTTATTCAACTTTCTGTTTTCTCTTAACAAAAAACAGAGAGGCAAAACCAAATAACAAAGGGACAAATATCGCCAACGCAATTTTTATTAAGTAACCAATAAGAAAGGCGATCTTTTGTGTTTTAATACCTACCAGAATTTTTCTACAAAATCTTAGCCTCTGTCCTTAGATAGTCATAGACCAAGGTTTAAAAACTAACACTGACCATTTTTCCTTGACAATCAAGTTTACAACATATCCCGATGACCCGATATATCCCAGACATCAGTCACTCCTATGTAAATGATATATTTACTGAGTAAAACCTCCAGTATGGAATGATTCCTTCAAATAGCCTTTTAATAGAGATAAATTAATCTTCCTAAGATCTCAACTAGAGCTGGCAAATTTGAGGCATGTATAGAAAACAGATAAGCCTTAACTAATGGAAACATAATTGTGAATCTGACTAGAACTTCACCTATACCAAAAAAAACTGAGCTCAAACTCTAACACAATAATGTCCCCCTGAAAGTATGTTTTCAGCAAATCAGGCATGGTATTTTGTTAAGAAATGAATAAGTTATGCATAGATCATAATATAAACAAAACACAGAAATAATAATAGAGTAACAGAAAATTGTACCTGAGTGATTGCACCAAAACTACCAAGAGTGATGTTGGGAATGAAATACGGAATGCTCAACTTCACTTTTTTTGGAAATGCAGCTAGAAAATGCCCTACCTCCTGGATAGGAAACCAAACTAAAGTTAACTATAAATACTAAGCCGAACAAGTATGTTTTTAATAAAAACTGGAGTATCTGCTGGTGCTACTTACAAAATGCTAGGAAAGTTAGGCTTTGAGTTTGTAACTCATAAGATATCTTGGTGCAGTTTGCAAGTATGAAAAATCTGTCTGTCGTTTGTTTGCAAAAGTTAACAATTAACAGGCTTACAGACGCCGGCAAACAGAGAATATCAAGTTACTAACTCTGACAGTCACACAAGGTTTAATGTTATACATGAAATATGTGAACGCTCAGAACTCCATAAGCTAGTGGCAAAGCAGATTCAACATAGGGGACTAAAAGCTGCATATCAGGTGGCTCAATTGCATTTGGATCTGTGAAATACTTGACAACTTCTGGTGGAAGGCTGGTTATCTGTAAATAAACAAAAATAAAAAGATCAAACCAAAGATAAAAGCAAACTAGAGCGCATTGAATATCCACCCTGCCAAAATTAAGTAAAGCTTAGAGTTTACAATTTACAGTCCATGTAATAGTTACTTGATTTAAATAAGGTTCAATAAATTGGGCATTTCACTCTTCACTCCTAGTAAGCTCATTATAACTAGGTAAAAGTGGAAATTAGACGTTTACTACATGTCAGGTTGATCCATGATATTTAGTTTACTGGGGTTTGTAATGTACATATGATTGTTAGTAAGATATGAGTAGTGTGGGGAAAAAAAAAAGAGAGGTGTAGATATGCCTGAGAAGCAATGCCCAATTCGAGAGAGGAGCCGACGGTGAGAAGAAAGAGGAGAACCGAAATAACATATTGCCAGAGAGTAGTGGGGCCAGGCTCAGACACCTCCTTGCGGAGCAGGGCGAAGCTAACGCGGGGGCCGCCGCGGGGGTCAGGGCCCTCGGAGTTGGGCTCTTCCAGCATGAAGAGATTGTACTTGTCGCCGGTGAGCTGCCTGAGCTGCTGGCTCAGCTTGGCAAAGACATCCTCCCTGTTGCCCCTGAGGTTGCCGAGGAAGAGCACGCCCTCGCCGAGGTCGCCGAAGGGCTCCTGCTTGGTGACCCAGAAGGTGGAGTAGCCGAAGAGATTGTCCTTGATGAGCTGGGCATCGGAGGGGTCGACCTTGTCGGGGGCGAGGAGGTCGATGAGCTTGACGGAGTCGACCTGGAAGCTGGTGAAGAGAGGGGAGGGGGGCGGATCGTCTTTGGAATTGGAGTCATCTTTGCGGTCGGGGGAAGAGCGGCAGAGGAAGGAGGGGGAGGGGGAGGGGGAGCGGAGGCGAGGAGGGGTGAGGGTGAGGACAGAATGGTTAGTCCTGCGGCGCGAGGAGGATAGGGAGGAAAGGGAGGGGCGAGGGGAAGGGTGGAAAAGGAGGCGGAGAAAGGAGGGGGCGGTGGGGAGCGTCGTCATGGAGATGGAACTCGCTCTTCTTCTCCTCCCGTAATAACTGTTGTGTTGTGTTCTGTGATACTGATGACTGATGAGCAGCAGGCAGCAGCCAGCAGGCAGCAGCAGTTGAGGTCAGGTGCCGGTGGCAGTGGCAGTGGAGACTGTGGAGTGCACAAGTAAAGCATCCCTCAATCTCATCTCAATATCTCATCCGCTAATATAACAAGGGATATTCATATCCATATACTCTATTCATATTGGGTATGTTTGGATGGTAAGAAAATAGACTGTTCTTGAGAATAGCACCGCTAATCCTATACGACTGCGACCCAAACACACTCCAGCTATTCGGAACAGCTCAAAAATAGAGCTAATCTGCTGTTCTGACTAAAAGTTGGAACAGTGAGAATAGCAATTAGTAGAGTTAGAGAAATCAATAAAAAAATGTTTCGCCCACCTAATTTATTATTTCCATTCTACTTTATCTGGCACACCCGGTACGATAAAAAGAGGAAATGGAGAAACTATTTTCTCCTCCTGCTACCCAAATATCAACGATTACTCACCAATAATCAAGCGTGAATAGATCCATTGTACTCTCCTCATCGGTTAGAATCGATAGAGATCCGACATGCCCACATTTTTGTCCTCTTCCGAGCTCTCCGTCTCTCCATCCTTTCATCGGCCTTTGCCTGTTCTTGTGCGGCGGTCGTTGCTTGCCTCAGACTCAAAGCTTCAAATTGTAGGAAATTTTGGATATGTTGTCATGATCTATATAGGTCATACTGTCGCGAAAGCAATTATCAGTTATTTTTCATTCTTGGTTACTTGTTAGTGTTATTTAACAAGATGTTATTTGCTTTCAGCTGGGTTACACAACTGGTACAGTGTATCAGTATTGCAAAGGGACTCAAAATTTTTATCTTCGTGCTGATTCTGGCAAGAGATGACCCATATGTTGCTTGTTCTTTGTTGTTACTGAAAAATGAGTAAAAATCTTTTGTACTGATTCTGACAAAAAACAAATAGGAGTAGCTAGCCAAAAACAAAAAGAATAAATTAAAAAAATATATTATTTTCATTCATTCTTCAAATTACTATTCCAGACATACAATCCAAACAACATTTCACTACTATATTTAGAATAATACTAACTTTTACTATTCACCATTACTAATCCAAATCACTATTTTTACTTACTATTCTCAATTCTTCTATTCTTGTACTAATTCTTACGCGATCCAAACGCACCCATTAGAGTTTGTTTCAACTTTTTTAGGCCCATATACACAGCTCATTCGGCATTCGTTTATAAACCGAATTGGGATCCCCTGCAGTAACTCAAATTTTGGGTTACCCCATTTTTGGAAAGATATAAGATCAAATGTAGTTATGAACTATGTAGCTTTGGTGTAACAAGCATATGTCCTAATTATGCTGTAAGGATTTGAACAGAGTATACAATATTGGTATGGTAATTCCTGAATTATGAACCTAGAAATATTTGAATTAAGAAGTCTTTGTACCCTGTTTTAATACAAGAATTTTCTTGCTTTTTGCATAAAAACCTTGTAAAATCTGCAATTTTACGAAAACCTCTTCAAGGGATACTATCCCTTTCAATCAAAACTTTCTCAGACAGTTCATGTCAGACTGGCGTCTAACCTCTGGCAGTGACGATTACAAGGAAGCTCTAACCGCAACAACTTCTCTTGGAGCTCCTGCAGTCGGTTTTGCTAAGCTTGAAGACGTGACAGACAGAAACGAAGCCGTAAAAACAATCATAAAACAAACACAACCTTCTCATTCAACTTCTGGTCCAAACCAAACAAGATCTTGACGATTGTAAAACCACAATCAACGAGATTCAGCGAAAACTAGCAGCACAGAAAAGAGCCGGAGCCTCAAATTACAGAAGCAATTTCAAACCTTGAGGCAAATTTGAGAAAATTGTCTCTGGGTGAGCCATCCAAGCCGAAACCTCGTCCTAAAGGTCCAATTTATGTATTCAAGGACCCCCTCAAAATCCTTGCAGAAGAAAAGAAGAAAGGGTCAAAATGAGTTCAGCCAGGACTCAAACTGTTGTTGAGCCCAGACCCTCAATCTCTAACAGTGAGGCTCAGAATGAAAGAACCCCCTCAGTCCAGGACCAGGTACATGGCTATAGACTGGGTCACAGACTCCGTCATCAAGCCCAAAGGATGTTGCCAAGGCGAAACAATGACTTTAGACGAACTCTGGAGTCAGAGATGGACCCGAATACTGAGCTGAAGTTCTCTATCAAGTTGGATGGAATCAGTCTCGAAACAGAGTTTACCAGCATAACTCTGACGAAAGAATTCTGGTGGTTGGTAGCCAGCAGCTAGAGCTACCATTCATCACAAATGAGTCGTATGAACGGCTCAGGCAATCAGGTTTCCAGCACCTACACATTGGCATGATTATGGTAAGGCTAAGCACGCTGCATAGAAGGAACGCAGGTGTGAATGCGTTGGTGGTATTCCGAGACACAAGGTGGTTTGATGATCGATCTATCATATTAACAATGGAGATTGATCTCGCAGGAGGTGCCCAACTAGCGTACACGGCACCTGATCTGATGATGAGTATCCATGATTTCTTTAATCATATACAACCGGTGGTGCAAACTCACGGATACGACAACTGGCAAGCTGGAGAAAGCAACCTGCTCATCTCTAGATCTCTAATTGGGAGACTGTCAAATGATAGTTTCACCAGGTTCAATTACAACATACAAAATGTTGCTGATCACTTAGCAAGCCATGGTGTGCAAGCAATTCTTGGAAGGAACCAAAGTGCTGCTGAATTGAGAGGAAGGCAGTGGACAATACGACCACCCGAAGTGGTACAAATCCAAAACCCACAAAGTGCACACTTCCGAGCAAGAACAGATGGTTCTGTTCAAGTACAATTCAGAGATTATGCCCCAACCAAACCACAGACGGAGGCAAAGAAAGGTGCAGCTGGGGAAGATATCCTCAGTGACGAAGAAGAATTCGTAAATCTCCTGGAGGAGGAGTTTACAGATGATCAGCCAGAAGATGATCCAGAGGACGACGATCAGGATGATTTCCTGGATGTTATCCAAATATTAGCAGCCCTACCCAGGGAAGTGGTGTCCCAACCTGACTATTACCCTGCACGGGATATGTCAGACGATGATGATGAAGATGGATTTGTCAATCCATTTGCGGAAGTTGGTGGGAGTATACCCAATTCTTTTGCGTTTTCAGCAGAAATGGAGTACCCTAAGTTACAAAAGTTACTGGAGAAGGCAGAAGCTCAAAAGCAGATGCCAGTAGAAAAGGCGTATTCAACTGCTACGAGTGGGGTATCAGGCATACCTAGGGAGCCAATCATGTCCCAAGCAAATTACCCACCTGGCCGTTATGAGCGAGGAGAGTCCTCAACTCGGCCTGAAGGATTCACTGGAGGTAGCCGTTTCAAAGGTGGCTACAGAAAACAACACAATGAGATGTATGATCTCCCCTCAGCACAACAAAATGAAGGGGCGATAATGGTTTTACCGGAAGACATCTCACTCTACCCGGATGTCATTTCCAGATGGGAGTCCATTACACTAAACATTGTGAATGAGAGAGTCTGGAATGACAACAGATCCAAAGTTATGTTCATTGAAAACCTTTTGGGAGAAGTTGAGAAGATGTTGTTCATGCAATGGCGAGCAGCATACCCGGAGGATTATGAAGAGTTGGTAAACTTAGCTGAAGATCCTCAGAATGTTACTTCCCAAATCAAAAGGATGTTTCTATTCGAAGACCCTGCCCAGGGGTCAACAGAAGAACAAAACAAGGCGATAAGAGACTTGGAGCGTCTCACATGCCCAGGCATGGCAAACATCATGCAGTACCTCAATGATTATTTGGTACTGGCAGCCCGATCTGGCAGAGCGTACATGGACCTGGACCTCAACAACAAACTATTCATGAAGATGCCAGACCCAATTGGCAATATCCTAATGGAGGCCTTTAACAAGAAGTATCCAGGCCAACATGAAGGAGGTGTAATAGGTCTTGTACCAAGGATCTACTTCTGTCAGAAGTACCTACAAGAAATGTGCCAACAAGCAGCCCTGCAACGAAGTTTGAAAGATTTATCTTTCTGTTCAAAGATACCCATACCAGGGTATTACGGCAAAAACCCCTCAGAGAAGTACGGGCTTCGCAAATCCAAAACCTACAAGGGCAAACCACATGATTCTCACGTCCGCGTATTCAAAAGAAAGCATGCAGACAAAGTGAGAAAGTGCAAGTGTTTTATTTGTGGAGAAGAAGGGCATTTTGCCAAAGAATGCAAGAAAAACCGCGATAACTAGAGCCGCAGTTTGGAGAACCTTGACATCCCAGAGGATTGGGATGTTGTCTCAGTAGATCAAGATGAGCCCGATTCAGACGCAATTTGTAGTATGTCTGAAGGCAAAACTGGTGTATCTTCATTAAAGGCACAAACAATCATTGAGTCATACCCATATGAGGATGCGTTTATGCTAACAGTTAGCAGTTGGAGGCCACATGTGGAGCTGACTGATGCCCAGAAAAATTGCCGTCATCTATGGCAACACAATGATGAAGTTCCAAAGGGCAAGGAACGTTGTACATTTTGCAAATTCCTCACAGCCAGAAATATGAGAATTTTCTGTGGGAATTGTGAAATTACAACATGTTCTATGTGCGCAAGGCATTATGCCAAAGAGAAGATCAAACCAGTACAGAGCAGCCCCAAGGTGTTTTATGGGAAAGATTCCTTAATAAAGGAGCTGCTGCAATATATCGATTATTTGCAAGCAGAAAATGAACGACTGCAAAAACAGTTGGATGAGCTAACTATGGAAAATTTGGAGGAAGATTTCAAAAATCTACTCATTCACGACAAGCTAAAAGGAAAGGCCAAGGTTGATGAAGAATTCGCCAAAGTGGTATTTGAAGAAATTGAAATCCATACCACAGCCACAACCGATGCTCCAAAATTCAAAGAATCAAGGCGAGTAATCAACAGGCTGTATAATTTCATTGCAGTCATGGAGATTCCTGGTGTGAAGAGCTTTGAATTACGAGCTATCCTTGACACAGGTTCCTCAACCTGCTATGTCAATCAGCGTGCCGTACCCCCAGAAGCCTTAGAGCTCAGTGCTTATCCAGTCATCATAAATGGAGTTAATTCAAGGCAAGAGGCAAAACTCAGACTAAGGAATGGTCTTATGAGGATAGGGGATAACAGTTTCAGAATCCCTTTCACATTCAGCTTTGATACGGGTACTAGAGAT
Source organism: Cyperus esculentus (assembly GCA_030179965.1). Lineage (NCBI taxonomy): Eukaryota > Viridiplantae > Streptophyta > Magnoliopsida > Poales > Cyperaceae > Cyperus > Cyperus esculentus. The sequence continues at coordinate 3,176,213 of JASGLE010000046.1, read as the reverse complement.
GGTATCCAAATGCTGGTTAGTTGCAATTTCATCAGAGCGGTACAAGGAGGCTTACGCATAGAAGGCAACACGGTCACGTTTTACAAAGGAGTGACCTCCATTGAAACACAAGCTGACATTGAGGTCGTCAACAAAACCTCAATTCCTGAACTAGAGCTCGATGAACAGGAGTATATTGAAATTCAAGATGCGGTGTTCTATAATTTTGAGGAAGAAAGCAAGTTTTTCAAAAGTCGCTTTGATCAACTCCTGAGGCGATTAGAAGAACAAGGATTTATCGAGAATGACCCGGTAAAACATTGGTCCAAAAACCAAGTGACGTGCAAACTGGAGATCATCAACCCAGACTCAACCATTCAAGATAAACCACTAAAGCATGTCACACCTGCTCAGAAGGAACAATTCGAAAGGCACACCAAAGCCTTGCTGGAGATAGGCGTGATTAAACCAAGTAAGAGCAGACACAGGACCATGGCAATAATGGTAAATTCCGGTACCTCTATTGACCCTATTACTGGAAAAGAGGTGAAAGGAAAAGAAAGAATGGTCTTTAATTACCGCACCCTAAATGATAACACTCACAAAGACCAGTATTCTTTACCTGGTATCAATACCATACTCATGAAGGTGGGCAATTCAAAAATCTACTCAAAATTCGACCTAAAGAGTGGATTCCACCAGGTAGCTATGGACCCACAGTCCATAGAGTGGACAGCTTTTGTTGTCCCAAACGGGTTATACGAATGGCTGGTGATGCCGTTTGGATTGAAGAATGCTCTAGCAGCAATGTGAGAATATATTAGATGAGTTAATCACAGATGCAAGGCGTAGAAGATCTGTTCGGGAAGAACCTGTTCCAGAGGAACCTGATGTTAATAGTGACCCATGGAGTTCAGTGGGACTGGACGAAATTGGGTTTGCAAATTTAGATAATCTCCTTGAGCCTTAGTGAAAATCTTCAGAATTCCACTAATTAGCTCTTAGTGTGTTTTCTTTTTACTTTTGGAGCATAGTGGACCCATGTTGGTGACCACTTGTTCACCTTTGGCTTGTTTTTAGTGTACTGGCGAATATATTCGCTCTATTATTACTTTCTTTTGGCCACCTGTTTTGGCCATTAGTGTGCCTTTTTTTAGTGCGCTCCACTTTCGGTGAAGTGGGTGTACGAATTTTATCTTTTTCTAATCAGCCTGGTGGTTGATTCCTTTTAGTGGCAGACAAGGGTCTGTGGTAATCCAAATAATTGCATGACGATGGGGCCCAATGAGCACCCGATGCATTATTGAGATGCCAGCCTAAGTTGCCTATATAAGAGTGTGTTTTAGAAGATGCAAGACACGCAGAAATCATCTGAAGTCTTACTCTTCTCTCTTGTATAATATCTCTAAGTGAAATAAAATTTCCGCTCTCCACTTCTAAAAACTCGTGTTCTTAGTAACCAAAGTTTTGAAGTTTGGAGTTATCCTTTTTCAACCTGGTATCAGAGCTCGATTTTAGCAAGATTCTAGCAAGGTATTAATGGCTTTCTAAATTTCTATATATTCTAGGCAGTAAGGATATAAATACTGTACTAAGATTGTTATTTTGTTCATTTGTGTACCCAAAATTAGGATGCTGTATGTCAAAATATTGAACTATATTAAAATTCTGCAGTTTTATATTCAAATGTTAAATAATATTTATAAAAACCTTAGAAGAGTTCATGTACAATTAAAAGCTATAATATACCATAGGTGTAAGCCAAGAACTTAAAGAATAAGTGGTAATAACTGTGAAAAGATTAAAACAAAAGTATCAGGCCAGGCCATAGATAGACATAGAGGCAGGAGGCCGTTAGTCTTGTTGGAACCCGTCTGGTTGAGTTAAAATCTGACACATAAAAGACTACACAATAATAAAAAAGGCATATTTCCTTATTTAGAGGGCTGCAACCATGCAGCACCGCAGAGGATATGCACTCTTTATAAACCACCGCTACTTTACTACTTCACTATGTCTATATGTTGTCCAATGACATGAAAGAAAGACTGAAATTACTGTTTCATCAATTTCTTCTTACTCCTTCATTTTTCTTTTAAAATGGCACGTCAAAAATTATGCGTGATGATAAATAAATTGATAATCCCAGAAGACGACAACATGCTAGCTTAACCCTAAAAAGTGCCCTATCGAAATATCAAAGTAGAGTGAATCGAATCCCGAAGATAAATGGAAGCTAAGAAGAATATATAGTACCAGTAGCCTTGGCCATTTAAATGGCCTAGTAAAAAGTGAAATCTAAAAATTAAATAAGGTGTACTGCTGTATGGCTGCAGCCCGTATCGGGCACCGCTGCAGTGCATGACGACTTGCGAGTCATGTTTGTGTTGGTCCGTGTATTACTATTAGAGACTTGTAAGTCCATACAAAGGTGCGGACCCCTCCCTCGGGCTGTCGGGCATGAGATTGGATTAGATTTGATACTACCAGTACTACTACTGCGTTCCAGCTCCCAGATTCGTCCTTTCCTTTTACTCTGCAATTACAGCCACCATCTGCAAGTGCAACCACACAATGACGGTTGCAATGCTAATATCATATCATTCTAGTATATGTAATATGCTATGCTAGTCGGCAAATGATTTGGAACTTTGTATAAAAGTGTATTTTAGTTGCAACTTGCATCCAAGAGAAAAATAACAACCCATTCTAGGATATTGCTGAAAGATGAACTGAGGATTGGAATTTGGAGGGCCGAGTGGCCGACTCAAAATAAAAGAATTTTAAATGAGTGAGATGTGGATAATAACAGAGGAGAAAGGAGGTGGACTGTTGCGTTGCGTGGGCTTGCCGAGTAGCCGGTCGGTCGGGTCGCTCTTTGCCTTTCTTAAGAATAATATATTCTAGAATAACAATAATAGAAGTCCTTGCCCTTGTGAGGCTTGTGCTTGGAAGAGAGAGAGAGAGAGAGAGAGCGATCGACCGATCGATCGGAGAAAGAGAGGAGAGGAGACGCAATCAATCAGATCAGATCAATCGGCAATTATGTCGACGCCGGCCAGGAAGCGGCTGATGCGCGATTTCAAGCGCCTGCAGCAGGATCCCCCCGCCGGCATCAGCGGCGCCCCCCACGACAACAACATCATGCTCTGGAACGCTGTCATCTTCGGCCCCGATGACACCCCATGGGACGGCGGTCCGTCTCTTTACTCTTTCTTTCCTTCCTCCTCCTCCTCCTCCTCGCTATAATAGATCTATCCATCTCTAATCTACTACATAGAATAAATAATCATAGATCCATCCCTTCTCTCTGAAGCCATCTCATCTTTTTCTTTTCTTTATAGGTACGTTCAAATTGACTCTGCAGTTCACAGAGGACTATCCCAACAAGCCTCCCACTGTGAGGTTTGTCTCACGTATGTTTCACCCCAACAGTTGAGTTCATGCCTCTTCATTTCTCTTCCAATTTCTATTTCAATTTTCATTTTCCATCCAAAATATATCATTAGTGATTTCAAAGGCTGATTCAACTATCCTTTTTCGTTGTAGTTTATGCTGATGGAAGCATCTGCTTAGATATATTGCAAAATCAATGGAGTCCCATATATGATGTTGCTGCTATACTCACCTCGATTCAGGTAACTCATCCTTTTCTTTCTAACTTGGGTCAAATCTTCAGTACCAATTTTCTATTTCTTTTCCTCATTGTCATTGATAACTGTCTGTATTACTTCAGTTCTAATAAGAGGAGTACAACTCATTTTAAAGAATATATGAATCACCCATAAAATTAAAAGTCAGCAAAAGTTTCTTATAGCAATGACACATAAATCAAACTATTATAATGTTGGTATAGTATAGTGTGAGAAGTTAACTGGTCTTGTATTTCTTTGAGATATTGTTCTCAATATGAATTTGGCAGTCAATCAACTTCAACAAAATTATGGAGATGAAATATCCTGTTACTAAGGCAACCCTTAATTTGATGAATGAAAACAAAGGTGAACTTGGATTAAATTAAAATCAAATGCAATTACATTTGACTAAACTAATGTGAAATGTGAGGCCAAACGGTGTTCCTTCTTTTATAAAAATAATTTTGTACCTTGCTCTCTGAAAAGTTTGGATGTCAAAATGTTCTTGAATTTCATTTAGGCTTTAATAATGGCCTTTTTGCTTTTCTCTTATGAATTAATGCACTATTGTCCCTAAGAAGGTTAATTATTTTAAGACATGCATTTGGGTTGCCATCAGTGGTGAACCTATACACACGCCAACCAGTGCGTTAGCCCCTCCTACTATTTCAATTTCTTTTTTTTTTTTTTTACTAACAGGTGAAATTATATGGAACATTATACAAAATTTAATACTGACCCCTTCTATTTCACTATTGACCCCTCTTATTCTATTCTTCCATAGTCCCATTTGTTTGAAATCTGTCCACATTATGTCCCCATGGAATACAAAACTATTTGAAATTGATTGGTCCCCCTTATTTTATCTACAAGGTCCACCACTGGTTGCCAAAAATTTCCTATCTGCTTCTTCACCATTCATCCTTAATTCCTTAGTATTATACTGCCTATGTGCGAGTAAAATCTGAAGTCACTTTGTGCAATGACTTCCAAGTGCATTCTTTTTCCGGTGATCCTCTCTCATTAAGTGGATAGTTTTAGTTGAAAAAATGAAGAATATGCTCAAAGTTTTTTAGTGAAATTATCAAGTTCCTTAAGGGATGTAGCAGAAAGGAAGACATCTATTAGAGGGGAAGGGTCAATTTGGAATTAACTTAAGGAGGATATGTTCTCTCATAGTGTCAAACAAGAGTACTATGAGATCTGATCAGTTTGGGTTTCAGAGAGCAATGATGTTAGATAGTAAAGAATGGTGTCAGAGGGAAGAGAATATGATTTACATTGTGGACATGCCAGACTATTAACAGGATTAGTAGGAAATATACAATCCTAAATAGTTGAGGGACTGATTTGAACAACGTGCAAGTTTAGCCAATTGAGCAAAAAATGAATAAAAATGTAGGGCATATATTATTTACTTCACAGAACACAGAAGATTGACCTCATTTTTTTGAAAATAGTAAGTATTTTAATATTTTTGTAACCTGAGAATGACATGTTCAATGATAATTCATCCATAAAACCTGAGCGTTCGATTAATGCGATAAAAAAAATGTGAATTTGGGTTAAAAAAAAAAAAGATATTATCCAATGAATATACAGTTTATTTGCTGCTCCCTGAAACTAAAAGTGGACATGCGTATATCAAATCACCAAGTATATTTGATAATGTCTTGCTGGTGAGCCAGCCAGGTTTGTAGGTTTATAAAGTATGGATTGTTATGTTATGTTGTGCCCGGTCTGTCTGGTATTTAGAACTGCATCTAAGCTTTGCACTAGCTCCGTACCAATTGGTAACCACTTGAATTCTTACTGGTATATACTATGTAGGGCTATGCATGGCTAGCATACTGGGTTCAACTTTATACAATTTTAGGAGAATTCACTTGTCCTTGAACTATGTCAAAAAAACTGAATTGGTTCATGAACTTTTGTTTGCACCAAGTTGGTTCTTGGACTTCAAACTATACCAAATAAACCCTTAAACTTTTCGCATAACAACAAATTTGGTCCCTTGAATAGATCTTGAGACAATTGAAAAATATTACGGTTGTATTACTTGGAAAGATTGACCCCTCTTGATGATATAAATAAAATTCCAAGAATTATTTTATTTATATTTGGAAAGTTCAGGGACCAAGAATTATTGTGTCAGAAGTTGAAGGACTTAATGGTACACTCTAAAGTTAAAGGACCAATTTGTTTGTTGTATGAAAGTTTAAGAACCAAGTTCAAGGACTATTGGTGCAAATGAAAGTTTAGGGACTTAAGTTTTTGGACATAGTTATCCCTAATATTTTTTATCAATAGACGCGTTAGTACTAATTATGGGTAATTACAAGTTGTGGTTTAATTTTGGTATTGGGATATGTTTGCGATTACCAAATTCGATACCAGGTTGTACTTGCAAGTCTAATAAAATAGTTTGTGCATGTTGTTCCAGTACCTTACTGTCACTCTTGTCTGATGATTATGCATACATTTAACTTTTTTTCCTTTTTGCAGTCTCTGCTTTGTGATCCGAACCCAAACTCGCCAGCCAACTCAGAGGCTGCTAGGCTCTTCAGTGAGAACAAGCGAGAGTACAATCGCAAAGTTCGTGAGATTGTCGAGCAGAGCTGGACGGCTGATTAAAAAAAACAGAAATAATAAGATCTATAAAAAATGGAACTCCCCACCCAATTCGGGCTGTACTTGTTGTTCCCTAATTAAGCAAAAATACATCTTTGTAAGACTTAATCTCGTTTTCTTGTAATGAGCATGACTGTTGCTGTTCTCCTGCATCTTGTCTTATAAATTTTAGGTACATGGAGCATGAAATACTCTCATGATTGTATATTTTCAAGACCAAGGTAAAAACATTTGGGAAATGTGTTAAGCTGTGCTTCAGCATAACCCTTCTGCATTCGAGCTCTTGCTCGGTTTTGGTTAAGCATAGACCCTGGGTTCTAATTGTGGGTGTGTTACATTTACTATATCTACCATGAAGGTTAAAAGCTTTTGGGTTTTCAGCTTCTATTGTTATTATGGGGATCTGTTAATTATTGTTATTCATGTGAAGAGGGGAGGGATGCATTTTTATCTAAATAGTAGGACAGCAACTTGCATGTGTATTATCCCAAAGAAAGTAAGACATATTTTTCCTAAGAATGCAAATTTATCCTATGTAGCATTCTGTTTTTCTATGTCTATCATGCATCTATATGTCCTGGTTTTTGAAGTTCTATAACTTCTATTTTTATATTTTCCGAATGCATATATTTATGCATGTCGTAACTTTGAATGATTGAAAATGTTAAGGAAAAGAAAAGAAAAGACAAGAAAAGAAGGTTTATACCCCTGTCAAGCAGTTAACAGCATATGTTGACAGTATAGAATCTGAATTTCCATGTTTTTAGCATTGGATATACGGTTTAGCATAACTTGAACATGCACATTTAATTTAATAAGTTCAAACAATGTAATCAGCATCTTTTAAAATACGGATACCCGTATCAAACTTATCACCTGTTGCATTGTAGAGACTACAAATCTATCATTCCAAATGCCACAAATGCTTGACACATCAAGACTAAAAGCTATAACCATTTACTCGTTCAACAAAATTTCTAAGTTGAATCAAAAGAACTTCGTCTGGTTTTCTTTTTTGCTTTTATTTTTGTAGCGATGATTGGGGTTATAGCACTAACTATAATGATAAACAATTTTGTATTATTAAATATAACCACTTGCAAACTTTAAATTTTGATACTTTCACGTCAAGTATAAATATCTTAAGAACTATAGACAGAATACGAGATGCAACTAGTCACCAACAAAGAATTCACCCCTGAAACTTGTCCTAGCATTATGTTTATTTAGTTCATTAACCATTCCAGATGATAGATAATTTTGGTGATCATGTTAATAAAGAATGAATGTTTCTTAATTCTATGAAATTTTAGTTTCCTTGTGCTTGCTCTAATTTAATCCAAACAAGTGTAAATGTAAATGTTATCAGCTGATCGGTTACTCGGCGTAGAAGGAACCAAATGCAGAGTATCAAAAACAACAACTAAATCACGACAAAATTACAATGTAAAAACAGAATTAACCCCAACTCTGCGACCTTTTTGGGACGGCAATGTAGTTTTAACCTACGGGGAAATAGAAAGGGGATCAATAAAATCACTACCAGTACCAGTGCAGTGCGATGCATCTAATTACACTGAATTAAACATGCAAGAACATGCTTTTAATGAAAAAAAAAACTCTGGTTTGTACATAGTAACTAGCTGTTCCTATATTATGAATTTATGATGAAGTATGAATTAGAAGATGCTGCAATTGAAGGTTTTACATTATTTGACTGAACATGTAACATATATTACACAGCCAGGCAAGCCAGCCTCATATACTTGAGCTTAAAGTGGTTGTCCAGGGACCTTGATCGCTCTAATTACCTGCCAGTAAAAAACAATTTTATTATTGAAATAATCCAAAATATTGGGTTCATTTATTTGCATGCAAAATAAATAGAATGAAGTAACATTTTGAATAGTCGCACTTACTTTTGAAGGTTCATAATCTAATTTGTGGATCTGCAGGGTTCAGACTTGAGAAGGCGATTGAGGTGATTCTTCGCTGCTATATGAATCAGCACGCCACCCTTCTTGCACTTGTGCTGCAAATTGCAAATTCCAGAGCACATCTTCGATTGAAGGCCTTTGAGTTGGGTCCTTTGATAAGCACCTCAGACATATCTCCATTACCGTCTTTAAAGACTCGTCAGAGCAGGTCTTGCAGGCCTCTGTATCTGTAATGGCTTTCCTGTTTGCTGCCCCGTCTGATGCAATGGCTGATTGTAGCTGAAAGGAAAGCAAGACACTAATTTTAATTATCCTCACAGCCACCCCCGCTGAAACACGTGCATAGGCACAATTTTTCATGTGTCGTGTACTATGCAATATTAGAACCTAACTTGCAAATTCCTTGGACTAATCCGATGTATGCGCACTGCCTCAATGAAGGCTCATATGGGAAATAGTTTTTCTTTATTTGTTCTATCACACAATTTTGTTCCCTTTTTAGGTGTGCTATGGTTGATGTAACTAACATCATATAGAGGTCCAACAATGTGATGCAAAGATTTCCAAATGTAGAAAATATCCCAAATTAATTGCTACTAGATTATGCACCTAAAAGTTGTAATTTTGGGAGAAATATATATCGTGTTAGAACATAGAGATAGCTACCGCCTTATTAGAGTATTATTACAGGATTGTTAATGAAGTAAGATGCAAATACTTGTTGAAAATATACCTGGCTTTTCATTATCTGAACTTCATAATGTGTTGTGATAGGCCTTCCACTGATTATCTCAAGTAAAATTATGCCAAAATCGTATATGTCAATCTTATCTCCATGCATCTCCCTGTAAAAATATCAACACATGATTTGTCAATATATTTTTTTTTCAGACTAGCATATGAAAGCAATAACATGACAACTGAACTCACATGATGATGTTAATTGTAGCAATCTATAATCATGGATGTAAACTATCTTTTAAATAGTATAATTGTAGGGCCTTATTCATGAGATCATATTAAGGTTGCCTTTTGCTTAAGAATCACTGTGCATTTCTGGTTTGATGAACAGAAATGCAGTTTACTATAGCATTAATTGAGTTCCAAAGTTTTACTTTCATTTATATTATTTAGCAAATCGAACAGGAAGTACCTTTCAGAAAATTCCTTTAACAATCCAAGGGACAGCCCTCCGGCTACAGCCTGCACAACATTTTGCATGAGAAAATAATACTGAACCCACTTGTCCAAGCAGTGAATGACAATTTTTTTTTTAATGTTTTATCTTATTTTCTTTATTGATTGTATGGATGTTACAGGGACAAGGCTACTATGTAATCATTTTATTGAAATGCTAATATTCAGAGTGCTTATGTTAGAGATTTCTCATTTTGAGTGGTCCGCTAGAAATTGTGAATGCATTTTGATATTTTCCACTAGTCTGCAGAAATTGTTTTTATCTAATATCTTTACCTCAGATTTTGCCTGCTCAGTCAGTATAGGCAGATTATAACTGAAAATCTTTGCTCCTAGATTCTGATCTAATAGAACATTCGTGATTTTCAAGTTATTAGCAAATAAACCAGGTATAATGCCTCCATGCAAAAATTGAATTCCCTTTGCCACACCAATTGCTGCATTTATCCTCTGTGTCCAGCATAGCTTTTGGCCATCCAGCTTATCTGTAGAAATAACAAAATATATATTTAGCAGATGTCATTGAAAAAGTTCTTCAATTGAGTAATTTATAACTCCGTACAAAAAAGTATCAACTGGCCAGTATTATGCCAGTACCATGGCAATTATAATTTTACCATTGGTTTCTACATTTTCTCCATCATGAATGTTTTGGTGACTCAAGAACCAAGTGTGAAATGGACTAAATTCAGTTGCAATTTGTTTCCTAGTGAGTATTAATACAAATACATTATTTCTAAAGCATCTATAGAAATTATTCTTTTTCATTCTGTCATTGTTCGCAAAATACAAGTTTCTTATGAAACTTACGAGAAATTTTGCTTCTCAGGTCTCCGTTGGGCACATATTCAAATACAAGATATAATTGCGTCACAGTAGAGTCCTCTAGATTGTACTCAATGCAGTGCCCCAGAGCGCTCACCAGATGGCGATGCCTTAGCTTAGAAATTGTCTCTATATGCCGGTTGAAATTTTGTGTTGGTTGGCCCTTTTTAACATTTATACACCTTATTGTCACCAAGGTACCACTGCTAAGCCTTCCTCGGTATATCTGTAAAAGAGCAATGCTATGTTGTTATTTGTAAGACGACAAAAATAAGTTATGGTGTTGTAAGACTAAGCATCCAACAAGAACTCATAAGCTTGTCTGTTACTACTGATAAGAATCTCTACTGAGCACCCATATAACAGATCTTAAGTCATTGAGTACTAAACTAGAATTTTCTAACATTTCTAATATTTCTCAACATTTTCTGGCTTAATAAGGTGATTTTACCATCGAAATGATGTCAGCCATCATAATGTGAACAAGCATATAAAAGATTGACAAAAAATAAATGATTAGGATGAACCTGGCCGTAGGAACATTCTCCCATTAAGTTGGACTTCTCAAAATTGCTTGTAGCAGCTTCAAGATCCACCAGAGAAAAGGACCTGTACGGGGGAATGCCTAGTGCTCCAAGCTTCGCCGTTTGAGTAATATATCCTTTGGATAATAGGGGGGAAAAGTTTCACATAAATACAATGATCGAATAAAAGCAATAAACTTGTTTGGAGAAATTTTGAGTTAATTACTTCTATATGATATCTGTAAGTTACGGCAATCACAGATTAATAAATAAATAAGTTATGAAACCAATAGATGGAATGAGGAAAGAAAAAAAAAAAGGATGTATAAAATTTAGGTCTTACTGGAAATTTTCTGGTGGATGGATGAAATCATATTACCAGTATTTTCAGGTCTATTATAATAGATTTTCTTTTTGAAAGAAAGGCTTAAATGCCCGTTTTCATTTAACTGAAAATCTATTATAATAGATAGCATGAAATGTATATTTACATGTAAACACTTGATCACAGAAAGTAGAAAAGAAATACCGTACTTGCATCAGTTAGCAACTTAGAAGGATAAGCACTAGAAGCATGTTCAACTAATCGTCTTGGAGCTCTCTTAGATGCATTACTGACATTCTTCCTTCTAACTGTGAAAAAGATCAAAATAGCCCCAAGCAACACACCCACAACAATAGCAGCCACTATGCCAACTACAACACCTGCCTTCCTTTTCTCCTCGCCTTTTCCTTCCTTTTTAGGGGCTACAATGCCGACAGCCAATGCCTGATTCTGACAAAACACCAGCGGGTATTGCTTACCAGCACCATTCTGCATGCCACCCAAACAATTTCCAGAATATGTAACAGCCTTTGAGTGTTGGCTAACTGATTCCAAACATGCTGGTATATTCCCACTCAAAAGATTATTTGACAAATCAACAAACTCCAACTCTCCATTGCATGACATGTTTCTCACAAGTGTACCAGTAAACTTATTTCCTCTTATGCTGAGGTACTTAATTGACGGTAAAGATAGCAATGAAGGAGAAAACGGTCCCACAAACCTGTTAGAGGATATGTCAAGATGTTCCAAAAGGTAAAAGCTGCCCACATCGGGCGGCAAACCTCCTGAAAATTTATTTCCTTTTAGCACAACTATGATTATTCTCCTTTCAAATTTTGGAAAATTTGGACCAAGTGAGTTATTCTCCAGATCTAGGATTTGCAAATTGTTCAACCCGGTTAGATCTGGTACATCCCCCGATAGATTGTTTGAAGAAAGTGTTAGAGATCGAAGAGATGTAACACCACCAATTGAATCGGGTATGTTCCCATTCAATGTGTTATTTCTTAGACTCAAAACAGCTAGAACGGGTAAATTAGTCAACCAATCAGGGACTTGCCCACTAAACATGTTATAATCCATAATCAAGGTCTGTAGATTGCTTAATCTGGATATTTCATGAGGAATTGCACCAAAGAAGTAATTCGAAGAAATGTTAACGATCTCCAGGTTGGAGAGCCTTGATATCTTCGCCGGCAGTGGACCCCACAGACCAAGAGAGGTCAGAGTTAGAACCCTGAGGTCTGGAAGTCTTGTCAGAGTAGTGAAAAATGAATCGATGGAGAAGGTTTTAGGGAGGGGTGGTGTGCCTTCATTACCTAATTTTTTTTTTTCAAAAAAAAAAATAAAAGATCTAATTATCAATTTGAAGTTGGCAACTAAACAACAATTATGGAGCTGAATATGTTTTTTCTCAAAACCAAGCTAACTATGCTACAAAAGTTTGTATATGGTTGCTCTTTCTTTTTTTCTTTTTTTTGAGATAAAGTTGGGAGTCTAAGCTATCAGACACTTAATTATCCATAAAGATTTCCCATATGGGTTTTGAACCTGCAATCTCCTATACAGAAAGCATTTTAACCACATTTGTTGCTCATTATTTCAATCAAGTGATACTTTGAAAGCAAAAATAGGAAGAAGGAATTCTTAATTTGAAGTACTAAACAAATATTGGAATTCAACTTAAATTAGAACCTGCAAAGAGAAAGGTGATATGCAAAATGATAAATCAAGCGACCACCACCGACCAGATTAAAAAGCTATTAGCTTAACTAAACACAATATGAATAAGACATCATTTCCTTATGACTTTCATCATTGTTTTTCCTTTCTTGTCTCCACTGCAACCAACCAACCAAAAAGACATGTAATTATTTCTACCTATGATGTGGAGCTGTGTTACACTGTCTTCATAGCACACGACAGTCGCCGATGTATTTGCTGGAGCTCCATAGCAGAAGTCAGTGTACTCGTACCAGTGGCTGAGAACAGCCGGGTTGTTGAGCAGATGCTGAATTCTGAGTAGAGACCATGATTGGGAGGATTGGAGTTGGGTTGTGTATGGAATTAAGAGAAGAAATGTTGAGAGGAATGTTAGCTGGTAACAAAGGTGGTAGCTTTGAGTAGCCATTAATTTCCCTTTTGGTCTCTGCTCTGAAATTGATCAACTTGTAGCACAGTCTGTCAAAACATCTGCGAGAATTAAAAGAAAATATAATCATCTAACGCTGCTATAATGCTGGACTTTAAATTGAAAAAAAAATAGGAAATTAAACAACTGAAACAGTAAATGGGTTCCTTTCTAATTTGTGATCTGTACATCATAACACTGGGAAATTAAATAAAAAATCCCTGAACACTATGCTTTGTAGAAAGAGGTATCAATGGCTGAGAAAAATTAATAGACATATAAAAATTGTAATAAAGACCGAGCTAGGCACATTTTTGTAACAATGCTGCACCAGTACAAGCTAGCAAAAGAAAGAAAGAAAGAAAAATGTAAGGAAAGAAAGAAAGCTAAGACCTTTAATTAAGTGACTGTTGTAGTGCTGTGTAGTGCAGTAGACAATGTATGTCAATGTAGTCGCAGAAAGAAAGAAGAAGAAAGGAAGAGAGAAGAGAAGAGATGCAATGACAATGTGTTACACTTTACTTGAGTTGTAATCCAGCACAAGCAACAGCATAACCAAATGAAAATGAAAAAGAAATATGCAATGAGGGCAACAAAGGCATGGAGCCAAAACCCAAAAAGGCTGGTTTGGTGCGATTAAAATAGGCTCTTCCTCTTGCTCTCTCTCTTTCACGGGTGATCTCAAGAGCCCAACAAGATGCCAAGAACAGTCTCCAGAATGAGAGCTGGAAAATGGGACGGTGCGAAAAGGACAACGGATGGCCGATTATTATTTATTCAAGCACAGTCTTGATCGATCTTCTCCTTTTTATTTTGTTTTTCAAGTTTATTATGTACATGACGAAGGTGCAGTTTTTTTATTTATTTATTGGTTGCCGAATGAATCTTATCAATGCAGGTTACAGTTACACACAACACAACAGTAAGAAGCAGAGACATTTTCTGATGGTTTTTCAGGCAGTAATTAATTGCTACTTTAATTGTATTTGTGGGTAGGTTACGTTACGGTACTACTGGACTTTTAAGAGTTACTCACTGTAACTTTCAATTGGAATTTACACTCAACTTACTACACTACTAGTTATCAAATGGGGGATGCACAATATATATATATGAGGAGAGATCAAATGACACACCAATATTTTGACACAAATGTTACATTAAATCATATAAATTTATAAAAAATCTTAAAAATGGAAATTTTTTTATAAACGTGTTCATTTACTTATAGATCGATTGTGTTTCAAATTTCATTCAATTTAAGTGTCATTTGATACTCCATCGAGAACCATTAAATTTAGACCGTTCTAATTACTATATAAACTTGATGGTCGTTGATGGAGTATCAAATGACACTTAAATTGAATGAAATTTGAAACACAATCGATCTATAAGTAAATGAACATGTTTATAAAAAATTTTCCATTTTTAAGATTTTTTATAAATTTATATGATTTAGTGTAACATTTGTGTCAAAATTTTGGATGTCGTTGGATCCCTCCTCTATATATATTGTCTTTTCTTCAAAGTAATTAAAAAAGAAAGAGAAAAAAAGCTGCAGTGAGCACCGATATAGTGTTATAAAATAAAGAAGAGTGAGGCTACGATGCTATGCTATTAATAGTACAAAGTGCTCTATACTATGGCTCTATATTATCATTTTTAATGTTCAATTAATCGATTCAAACAGCACAATGTGATCTCCATATATAAATGTCATTGTGGACCAAATTTAATAATTTTTTTTTACTATTTTTTAGATAATTAGAAAATGACTTAATGTAAATATTATAGACCATTCAAAAATGTGGTTTTTTAATATATCAAAATATATAGTTAAATTTTTTTAATAAATATAAAATTTGGTCTAGAACTACATTAACATATGTCGATCACATTGAGCGGTTTGGATCGATCAATTGAACTTAAAAAATCATAATATGGAGCATAGTACAGATCATTTTGTACTATTAATAGTATCATATCCTCACTCAATAAAGAATATGTTTTTTCCTAATATATCTTATTATCTTTTAGGGTCAACTTTCTTGGAAAAATATTTCCCAAAATCTTTTTAATTTCCTTTCAAACAGGAGTGTCCTAATCAACTAAATGTACATGTATTGTCAATATATAAGTCAATAAGTAAAAGTAAATTTATTTAAATTTGTTTTTTGATGTAAATAGGCAAATTAATTAAATAACCTCATTATAAATTTAAAAAATAAATAAATATTTGCAAGAAAAATCAAAAGAAAATAATAAAAAAGAATATAGAAATAGAAGATACAATATGTAGTGGTTCTCTAAGAAAGATGCCCTTATCTTTATTCTGGTGGTGGAAAGAAATTAGACGATGATGATGATGATTATACCGATACATAACATTGCTTCCTGTGGTGGGGTTGCCAGGTTTTAATTAGGAGAAAGACGGACCAAATATTTGTGAGACCGACATACGTACATAAAGTGCATCAGTTCAGTGTGGCGAGCCATCGCTTGCATTTGCATATATACCAACGCACCCAACCATTAACTTTACAATTTCTTTAGAGAAACATCTCGCGTCCATTAAAAAACCATCCATACATCCATATATGTACAAATAATGTAACAGATATACTCTGAAATGTAATACATGCATCTTGAAATGTAACTTATAGACGTTATGGATAGTTTTTCTATGGACACTAGATATTACTCATTTCTTTAGTGTGTATTAGATGACTGTTATCTGGTGCCCCCATCATTTTGCTAGATATATTCTAATAATTAAATTATCTCATATTTTATATAGAATGCAAATTAAGATAAATATATACGTCAGATATTAAAGCTAAAAAAAATATCAAATCAATTTTACATTTTGATTTATATGGCTCATTATGTATTATTTACATTAACATCTTGTGGGATGTAAAAATTTTACTATTTTAGAAATTTTTTATGTGTCATGGATATTCTAAAAGTGACATAACAATTGTAACTATTTTATTAATTAATATGGTATAGTCACTTTTTACAAATAAAATAACAAATACTTACAATTTTCAAAAATGATGAAAAACTTTTGCATCCGACGAAATTTGATATAAAGAATATAATGAGCTAAATAAATTACTAAAATTGTAGAAAGTGATTTAATGTATTTAATATGATTTTAAATTTGGGAGTAAGAGCTCACTGTATATTTAGTCACAAATTGATCTATAAATTGTTGGGTTCATGTAAAAATTAAGGCCATTTAATTAATTAATCCATGGAAAAATATTAGGAGTATTAATGATGTATTGTAGCTCTTCAATAGTATAATAGGTATTAGCCAAGCTCTGTGACTGTGGACTTATTATTATATATATTGGTATTAATTGATTGTTTGTTAAATTTCAGTCTTCTAATTAATTTGTATGATGATATATATATAGTGGGATATAATTAACGTAACTTATAGAGTGTGAATGAGTGGTCTGATGAGTCTTAATTGTACTCTATTTTATATCGGGATTTATCTCTTAAACTATACATTTTCATTTAGTTTTGAGTTAATTTAGTTTAGTTTTTGTGTCAAGTTCGAGATACTGCCGCATTCTTGATTTTGATTGCAGATATGAAGAATCGGAAGAGATTTGGACACAAAACAAGAAGACCGAAGGAAGACAGATGAGACTCGAACTTATTGAAGAAAACTGCAGCAAATTTGGACCAAAACAATTCAATTCGGACCGAATTTATGTCGAGACAGAGAAGAAATTCGGACCAAATTTATTCCTGCCATAATGACCATGCTGTATTAATTCGTCATTTCGAGTGAGATGCCTTCCGAATATGAGAAAACCCAAAACATAAAAGTTGTAGCTCTTTTCGCTATCTTTCTACTGAAATTTGAATCACCTCATTTGGACCTGTATTGAGGAAGTTATGATCAAAATACCACAGCATATTAATCTGACCAGTTCGGGGGCGGACCGCCGGGCGGTTCTGCATCATTTATTGATATATTTAAGCAACCTTTGATCTGTTTTTGGGTCGGTTTTTATATATATAGACTCCCCTTCTCTTCTGAGAGTCGGGTTAACATCTTGGAGAACTGAATTAAGAATCAAGACCTAGGGTTAGGGAGGAACTTGGAGAGAAACTCGAAGATCGGAATCGGGAGTTCTCGCGATATCTCGGTGTTTGATTTCTTCTCCCCCTTTTCTCTCTTTTCTTTATCTCTTGCTTGAACATGGAACTTGATTTATTTCTTGTAGCCATGAGAGGCTAATCCCCTCTCTAGGGATGCAGGTTTTAGTTGAACTTATAGTTGTTAATTTTACTCGGATAATGTTTTTAATTGCTATGTTGTGATTTTATTTCTTTGTTCAATTTCTCATGTGTTGCTTAATCGTTGTACATGAAATCTTAGAAACTAGGATTAGGACTGAACAAATTCAACTTCAGTTTTGGAATTGAAGAAATAAAATTAAGTTAGGCGAGATACTTAACCGTGAAGCATTAACTTAAGAGATTCCGGTAATTAACCATTAATTGTGCGAGGTACTTAATCGTGAAGTATGATTTAGGAATTTTACCAATTTGTATCATGAACTTAATGAACCATAGACTTGTAGGTGAGGAACTTAATCGTGAAACCGGAGAGTTTTGGTACGGTATTAAGCCAAGAAATTGTAGTTTAGTACCAATATTTATTGATACCCTCTCACAACAATTCAATTAAAAGTGTTAGTCGAGTAAATTGCATCTACAAGGAATACGACACCGAAGTCCCTAGATCATGTTTTATCGAGTCCTACCAATAGTCGCTAGTGTTTATTTAATTAGGATTTATTTTCTTTTGCAAAACCTGAAAATTGAT
The DNA here is from genome assembly GCA_030179965.1 of Cyperus esculentus. NCBI lineage: Eukaryota > Viridiplantae > Streptophyta > Magnoliopsida > Poales > Cyperaceae > Cyperus > Cyperus esculentus. The sequence goes on along the minus strand of JASGLE010000046.1, from coordinate 3,158,171 downwards.
TAGTTTAGATCGGTAGTTTAGGTTAGACATTAGTGTATTATGTGTTGTCCTTGTGGATTCGACACTTAAGTACTACATCGGTAAGTTCATGCGCTCGTGAACCGAACCAATTTAGTATTGATATTTCACGTCATGGTCACATGTAACGAAGAAGCAATGGTATTGGTTGGTGGAGGTGTATGTATAACAGGATAACAGCATAATATAATTATAATTAAATAGCTGGGCCTGGGAAACAGACCGAATTGATGAGGGGCCGGGGACATCTAGACATGAGACATGGGGACATGACTCATGAGATGAGAAAATGACAGTATATATGAATGTCTGATAGTGATTCTCCCCTTAATTCTCTCTTCCACTATCCCTAGTATATATGACTACTACAGAGTACAGGGTGATGGTGATGACACTGATGAGAGGTTGTTGGGGGTGTCAGTAACAGTAACAGCTTACAGCTAACAATAATTAACATACATGGCCATTTGACCGTCGGCTTCGCGCCATAATTACGCTACCTGCTACCACTGGACTGCACTGGCTCACTCTGCTAATTCAATTAAACTACTTCTATATATATAATATGAGTCCGGCTAAGGTGCTTCGGTAAAACATTTCGGACCGAAACGCTTACGGTCCAAATTTGAAAATCTGTCATCCGAAATTTCAATCCAAATAGCACATAATAATCTTGACATAATTAAGTTGGATGATACCAATTTTTACCATTTTAGAAATTGTATTACCATTTTTAATGATTCTTTGAAATATGACTCTTAAAATAATTAAAAATAAATCAATTTTGTATGCTAATCTTTAAAAAATCATCAAAAATAGCTAAAATTTTCTAAAAATGGAAAATTTTGGGATTCTACAAGTTAATTATGTCAAGATTATTATGTGCTATTTGGATTGAAATTTCGGATGACGGTTTTTCAAATTTGGACCATAAACGTTTCGATCTGAAATGTTTACGGAAGCACCGTAGCCGGACTCTATATAATATAATCCCTTTCTTTTATCTTCTCAATTCATTCATTTTACCTTAGCTTAGTTAATTGCTCATTTCATCTCTCTCCCCCTCTTGCAGTTGCAGCTATATACACGGTTGAGACTTGACAGTACAAATGTACAATGCTGCTTGCTGGTGCTGGTGGGATTGATCATCCCTTGACATGTCCTCAGCTGATTCAATTTATATATAAAAGCATATATACATGCATTTTGATATGCCATTCAATGCTTAACTTTCTTATAAATCAATTTCTATTGCCCTTCACATGAAATTTTACGTACATCTGACTCGACTACTGCATTTATATGTGATTAATTAGCTTTTGTTTGATTAGGTTAGGTAATTATTTCTTCCCTTTTATACATCCATCCATCTCCATCATTGTCAGTTGTCACTCCAGTTATTTTCATCGAGAAATAAAGTTGTAGTTCTATATTTACTTCCAGTCACGTGTAGAATAAATTCACCAGTAGATCCAAAAGGTACAATATGAGATTAATATATGTTCCTCCTTTCTTTTTAATTATATTTATCCTATCATATCTTATAATCTTATCATATATCATTCAGAAATTCTATTCGTCCATCCAGTCAACTTCTCCATACCTCCATAGTTGACTGAATATCGCCGTGGCAACAACACATCAGAAGAAACGCGACACGCTGGATCCTCATTAGCTTCGACGACCGCATCAGCTTCGACGCTGGGAGCCCATCAGTTTCTTAAAGATGTTGACTCTTCCTAAAAGAGTTGTTAGAGTCACTTGTTGGTTTTGTTACAACTTCTTAAAGATGGATGTAGTGTGTTTGATTACTGATACTTATTTAAGAGTTGTTACAGTCACGTGTTGGTTTTGTTACACATAACTTATGTGTTTGTTACAGCCAGCGTACTGGTTTGTTACAATTAATGTGCAACGGACACATAAATAAAATCCACACATTTTCGTACTCGCCAAATAAATCTCGAAATGAGCAGGATTTCGATTCAAAACAACCCAAAAAATCCAGCAGCATGAGCGGGATTTCGATTCAAAACAACCAAAAATCTCGAAATTAACACCAGGATCTGCTACCGAGGAGCAAAAGGGAGCATTACGGATGTGGCGGGGGTTGGGGGCGGTAGCGACTACGTGGACGAGCGCTGCTGTTGACGACTTCGTTCATTTATCCAGCGCAGATCGCCAACACGATCGTATGGATCTATGGACGAGTCTGCTGTGGACGGTAGATCTCGCTCCATATAATTTACATATTGGTATTTTAATATAATTTTCCCCCAAAAAAATATATTAGGCAAACACACTAACCCATTAATTATTATATAGTCAGAGACATAGATTAATTGACAAGTACTAGAATTGTACATTAATTTATCAGTCTAGATATTTGGATACCACAAAGGATACCGTCGGGGATACCATGATTTTTGACCAATTCAATTAAACCTAAATATTCACCTTAACCTCCTAAATATTCAACTTAACACATTTTGCTTGACAACCAATAAAAACTCCACATAATAAGAACCTAATTGCAGCATTACACTTAACACATTTTGCTTTACAGCTAATAAAAACTACTCTTAATTTAACTTGCAGCGTTACACTTCCTAACTATTCAGCTTATCCTCCTAAATATTCACCTTAACCTCCTAAATATTCAACTTATCATATTTTTTATTTGTAGTCAATGTTTAATAGTATCCCCCGACGGTATCTTTTGCGGTATCCCCATAGCATTTTCCTTAATTTATTTGGATTACACATGGCATGCATCCCCGGCCGGAAACTGACAACTACATGTTAAACATTGTATTTATCTGATTAATATTATTATTATTATGACAATAGCTAGCTAGCAGTGATATAAATTAATTGACAAATATATTTTGGATTTTTAAGTCGTAGCCAATGGGCAAATTAATTAATTTTTAGATCTCAGGCATGCTCCTGCGCTCCAATTATATAAGCACGTTATCCCAATAATATTCCATGATTTGTGAACTGCAATTAATCTTGTGAAATGCAAATTTTATTAATCGTGCCTCAATTAATTCAGCTTTACTGACCTATGAATTGAATAGTGACCAAATCATGAGATGAGAATTTCATATATATAAAATATATAGGAGCGGACATGCAGGGATATAATAGGAGATGGAGGGGTGACAATTAGAAGGGGTCAATATATATTATTGGAATTAGGCAGGATATATTAGAGAGAACAGGATTACAGGATTACAGGAGAGGAGAGAAGAAAATTAGTAATAGGATTAGGACATATATAATCACAGAAGAGAAGAGAGTTACAGAGCTTTTATTTATTTATTTATTGGGTATGAAAGAGCTAGAGAGACTTAAAGATCGATGGAGTAGATGTGTTTAATTATGTTTTATATATGAAGCAAAGCAATTACAAAAAATATATATATAGTGCCTGCATTGGGCATTGGGCATTGGGCATTGGGTGCTAGATATATCTGTCGTCTCGTCCGTCCCTGAAGTCTGAAGTCTGAACTCTGAAGATGAAGAATAGGCACCGCACTGCACTAGGCGTGCTAGTAGCAGAGTAAAATCAACGATGCGGATTAGAGAGGGTCTTTTGAGATTGAATTGCCTAGATAGTTATTGTCAATGGATCACTCCTCATGTATACTACTAGCATAGTGCCCACTGCCTACGCGTTGCTGTGGGATGTTAATATTTCTTTGTATTATTGAATTAATTGAAAAATCAAAATAACATCTAACATCCTACTATCTCATAATTATATATATAATCAACTACTAAAATTACTAAAATTTAATTGGATGTTGCGACGCGTGAGGGAGTAATTAAGATACGCGTCTTTGCTGTGAAAATCGAAAGTCCAAATTGATTCGTGTACGGACCGGATTGAGCTAAATCTTTTGATCCAATGGTTGAAAATGCTTTTAGACAGATAGTCTTTTCAATGTGTAAAATGAACTCCTCCTTTTATAAGGAGTAAGGATAAGGATATCCTATTTCAATTCAGGTGAAGTGAAATGAATGAGTGAATATTATATCCTGAGCAGCCAGGCCACTGCCACTGGCAAACGAACCATGACATTTGTGGCCCATTTCATTTCGTAACACATCACATCACTTTCCAGGCCCAATTTATAATATCTAATAGTCTCCTTGTACCATTCTTACCTTATTTATTATTGGAGATTGTCGGCTTCAGTTTTACTTCCTCAGATTTTCCATTCAGATGCCCAGCCCAACACATTCATCTCTACTTTCACAAATAACTTGGCAGTACGTACTGTGTGCCATTTGACCCTAAAATTTATGATCCTGATCCTGGGGAGATATAGGTAACAAACAATATTGAACTGTAACCTAAATTGGTCTATATGTGTAAACATCCAATAATATTAATTGCCCATAATATTCTTTCATATGAATCATTTGCATTTTTTGTATTTTTCGTTCGTGGCTCATATCCATTCTGATTCTCAACATAACCCCAATTGATTCCATATATGATCCTTAGTTTCCGGGGTCGTCATGAATTAAGTAGCAATTAATGTGTTTGGCTTCTTTGATTGTGCTTTATCTGGTTGTTCATCACTTTACTGGCACATAAATTTGCGTTTTGATCGTTGTAATTCTACAGTTTTTTATTCGAGCCCGTTGCTATGTTCACTGTCGACCTAGAAATATAAATAGTGAATCGTTTTTATCGCAAAGTTGCGGGCCAAGACAAATATGGGAACCTCATGTCCCAGTCCCCACACATAAAGTGGCCCACTATAAAACTTCAAACCTTCTTTTTTAGATACTTAGTTGCCTCCAATCTAATTACTACTCAAACAAAACCAAAAAGGGTGCTATAGAAAAAAGAATATGTATGGACCACCACAATACCGTTATTTATTTATTTATTTATTTGAGTAGTAATATTTCTATAGCATTAACTTTTTGTGTTCATGTGAATGAGATTCACGAAGGAAACACCCCCTAATCCTATTGCTGAAATTTGGACCGTTCGTTTTAATGGATCTCACGATCCCTCTTATCTATGGTACAAACACAATACTGCCATATAGTTTTTCATGGCAGCAGATGGAGATCCCTATCATATTCATGTCATATAAAATACAATTATTTGGTGAAAACTGAAAAGAAATAATTATCAAATGACGATGTATATGCACCACATCCGTATGCATATTACATGTGTGATTTATTTAGTATTACATAAGCTATTAAAAAAATAGAACTTGAGTTTATTTAACACAGACACTCCTACAGTCATACATTATATTTTTTTCCTACTTTGTTTAATAAGCCTCAGTACATATGAAATATTGCAACTTTACAACTATTTTCTTTTCGTCTGCTGTACAATTTTTTTGATCCGATGAGCCAACTAAATTTCCGTGACCTAACATCCAATGCAATACATGAATGCAATGAATGACCAATGAGTTCAAAGAATCATGGTTGTTGTCAAGACCAAAAAAATTATATATACTTAAGAGAAGGGATCCGATGGCATCCGATGCCACTACATCTCAATTATTTAATATGAATATGTCATTGAGATTTACGGCTGTGATTTATTATTTTTGAGTTTTCTCTTATTAACTTCCTTTTCTCTGTAGGTTACGAGTTCGAAACCCGGACGGAGGTATTTATAGACATTTAATTTTAAGTAGTTTGACCCTCATCTTTATCTAAAAAAAACTCCCCTTTCCACCAATGTTTCAAGGTACTGACTAAAAGATATTGGTAAAGAAAATGTAGTACTTATAGTGAAGGAGAGTCAATGAGAGAAAGTTCAAGAAAAATAAATCTCAACAGTAAATCTCAATCACATATTCATATCGAATGATTGAGATATGGTGGTATCGGATGCCACCAAAAGCTAGTGGCATCGGATCCTTTCTCGTAAAATTAATAAGTCATAGTCCGTTGAATTTAAATGAGTTCAGAATTCTTTTGTATTTAACTTTCTATTAACTTATTTTCATAGAATTGACTTGTATATTTCGTTATAAGTAAACGTACAACAGATTATTTATGTCAATGCCATATATTAACCTGACCGCTTTTTATAAAGAGTAGGGATCCATTGACAATACTTTAACTTAACAATTGGACTTTTAATAAATAAAAAAATGGAAGCGTAATCAATATATAAATTAAATAATATTGCTGTAAACTTCTTTCTATTTTTTAAAAATTGTAATGCTTGTTTACAAACTTTTTGAAAATTTTATTGTCAGCATTGTGAAGATAAGTATTGTCAATAAATCTCTCATCTTTTATAAATTAAGTATGTACTGCATCTCTATGGCCCTGTAGCAAAAATCTAGTAGTTGGGGCTAAGTCTAACCACCATCACAGAGCTTCAATGGTTGACATTTATCCGGCTTCAAAAGCCAGATCGTTGCAACCGTACGTCACTTCAAGAACAAAAATTGGTTGTGTACCGTTTCCCTTTATATTATATTTTTTTTTTTCAAGTTGAATATTGCGTAATCGGAATAATCCTTTTTTTTTTTATCTGAGATTCGATGGCCCCAGCCTGGCATGTATCATGTATGTTGTCTCTTTCAGTGAAAATCAAAGGAGGAATATGCTGCTTGGAGATGTCCCACTTTCTAAAGTTCAATTATTATTGCTTAAGTGCATATCGATCAACGATTAATTAAGGTGAAAGAAAGTTTTTTTTGTCCTCTACGATTAATTCATTAAGATTCAGATTTTAGTGCACTTGCGAATTAAGTTTATTTAGCTCTAACAAAACTGCATGTGTCTCACTAAATATATTTGTGCATAGTCAAGTTTAGGCAAGTGTTTGCGTTTAATTTTTGTTTAAAACTATCGCATATATATGTATATATAATATATTTTCATGGAACATACGTTTAAAATACTAAGTAAATGTTATATGGTGTTTGGGCTAGATCAACAATTGACCATGCATCCTCTTAAAATGCAAGTGTGCGCTAGTTTGCTCAAGAGCTTGGCTCCACCTTTCCTTTTATATACGTAGTAGCTAGATAAATCTAATGTTCACATATATTTACACGCTAAGATGTTGCGAGGGTGACCCTCGGTTTAACGTTCTCATGTGAATGGTCATCCATTATAATGGTCCACCCAACCCTCCGTACCCCACCCGACACGTTTAAAAAGTCAAACTAATTGCCCGACCTAATCCGACGATATGCAATTCAATTAATCTATGTAAAAAAAAAAAACCGATATTAAATTGATCCAACACGACCCACACGTGATGTGACCCAACATGACTTGGTATCTTCCAAAAGGTCAGACTGACCTGACCCCATCCAACCGAACCGAACCCAAACCTGACCTGCCGCATGATTTGCCACCTCCAAAGTATGATACAATATGATACCATACAAACACAATATTCATTGAATTAGCATGTAAAAGAGTATTACTAACCCAAACCCTAATTGACTGAATTATTATATTTTTCCAGCATATATTAGCCAACTGTTCGAATGTACATATAATTAAAAACATTATATAAGAATTTATCCAATACGGTCAACATTATCCAACTAAATGAAGATATGAGAAAATTATTATAGAAAACTATTAAAACAATGTACAATGTTGTCCAAAGTCAAATGTATCATCCTTACTATTTTTTATTTTCTTTTTTCTTTTGCAAGAAGATAGGGGATAACCAAATTTTTTACAGAATATTTCAGCTGTTTTTCACCTAGTAGATAGACTAGTATTATTTGTCCTTGATCATTTGCCATTTTGCCCGTGACACACACAACGTGATACTATGTACATTTGCCAGGACCGAAACAGTAATTTTCAGCAGCAATTTTTTTTTTCTTTAAACATCAAAAAATTGTAGACAACAAATTCCATTCAAGAGAAATGATTACAAATTAAGTTTATAGAAACATAAAAAGGTTTCTCCATCCCAAAACCAAATAGAACATTAGATCTTCCATCAAATATTCTAACATGAACGATTAATATGATAAATTTTGAGTAAAAAAAAAAAAACATAAATTTTTTTTTTTTTTCCTTCAAAGGTACTGCTTTTGATGGATCCATTAATGAATGAATAAAAAAAGTTGTTAATCGCTTTGCAATATATATACTTAGAAGTTGGAACTTTCAAACTATTTTTTATTTTTTGATCTTTCAACTGGCCCTTAGGCGTTCAAACTATTTGTTGAAGTCAAAAGATGGATGTCATCTCAAGTGTTTTCCATGATATTCTTGGCTAAATGGTGAAAAAGCCCCTACAACTCTGTTCAAATAGAAATTAATTTGTAGAATAGACTGACCGAGCCGAGTGGAGGAGGAAAAAATAAAACAGAAGTTCACACATCCCCTCGAGATTTGAGAATATCAATATTACATATTTTTCCCTTTAAAATTTGTAATATCACATGTACTCTTGAAAACAGTAAACTCTAAAATTTGAACAATTTGACCTCTGAATTATCCTTACTCCTAAATAAAAGGAGATTTGATTTTTTGACATGAAAGTTCTATCTTCCCCAAAGAATAAATCCAAGCTGTTGATTGTTTACTTAAAATTAATCACCACCGTTAACGTACTTTAATGTCTCAACCCATTAAAACTTAAGGCTTATATCAATTTTCTCAATTTAAAGCCCATTACATATTATTTTACAAATTTATTATAATTACTTCAAAAAAATATTACAAGAAACAACAATTTCAATCAAAGCAACGCGTGAGCTCTTTACTAGTAATAATAATAATAAAATCTAGTGTCATTAGGTTTGTTTTGATCCCTATTGCATGTAGCACATAAAAAGTAATAATACATATATTATTATTTGAGGAGGAAAATGAAATAGATAGTATAGAAGTTTTTGAGGGAAGAAAAGAAAAGAAATGAAATAAATCGTGGGGAAAAAACAAAAAGAGAGAAAACAAAGGCAGCGGAAAAGTGAAAGGAAATGAAAACAGAAGCGGAAAGAGTGGAGAGGAAGCGATCACAAGCAGGGCACGCTTGTGCAGTTGTGCAGTTGTGCCATGTCGTGTTGTTGAATGTTGGGTTGGGTCCGAGGGGTCCGAGGGGTCCGAGAGTATATTCGGCGAACCGATCCGATCCTCTCCTCTCCTCTCTATTCGACTATTTCTCTTCCTTCCTTGCTTCTCTTCTCTTCCGTTGCGCATGACCGCATGTGCTGCTCTCTTTCCTTGCCTGGCCTCCACAAATTTGATTTGATTTAGCCATCACAAGTCTTTCCCATCGCAGATCTGACCGGACCAGACCATCGCAGAGCTCCCCCCAGGTGAGGTGCCTCTCTCTTTTCTTCTCTTCTCTTCATTAGATTTGATGATTACAACATTAGAGTGCAAGCAAGCATCCCCGGCCCCTAATCTGATCTCTCTCATCTTCTCTCTTCTTTATTCTTAATACTGTTACTAGTAGGTAAAAGAATCCTTTTTCTGCATGCTATGCTGCATTCAATTCACATCAGTATGCAGCGCTTTCTCATCAATTACTTATTTTTATTCAGGTACCACTGCGCTGTTGCCATTGATTCTACGAATTCTACTTCAATAGGCAATAGCCCCTCCCATGGACATGGATTAGTACCAATCTACTACTGCCATTCATGATCACTCCAATGGCAATGGCCTACTAACTGCCATCCTATCCTGCCTTCTCTCGTTGTTCCTCTACATACTCGGTAGTCGGTACGTACCCTCCTCTCTTCTCAATTGCAATGTGCCTATGTAACTATGTTCCTCCACAACTGTTTGCACCGAAAACTGATAATGTTTGCTTCTGATGAAGGAGAAGGGTATAACAATGATCCTCGTATTACTTTTCAGGATTAGGTTATCATCATAATATAATCATACTACATAGTAGTAGAGAGTTACGTCTAACTAGTTTATGGAGGCACCGGCATCCTCTACTGGCACCACCGCAAAACATACCTTACACCGCAACAAGTCTTCGTTGATTAAAGATTTATGCCTCGTGACAAAACATGGTTCCCTCTCTGAATTTGAGTCTGCTTTGGCCGCATTCAAGAAAGCTGGTATCAGTATCGATGCAAGAAATGCATTTGGGCTTACGCCTCTTCATATTGCGACCTGGAGGAATCACTTGCCCATAGTAAGGCGCCTTCTGGAAGCTGGCGCCGACCCAGATGCTCGGGTATTTCATACTTACATACTTCAATTTTTTTTATTATTATAAGTCACTAGCAAGCTCCTCAGCAAAATCTGAGGGGCCATTTGGTCCGTTCTGAAAGAGCCATGAACACATACCATATAACTTGATTGTGAGATTATTGCCCTTGTTATTTTATCTTCTTTTTAATTTATGTAATAATCGTCCCCTGGTAGGATGGGGAGTCGGGATGGAGCAGCTTGCATAGGACATTACATTTTGGGCACTTCGCAGTGGCGAGTGCCCTAATGGAGTCTGGTGCATCTCTCACTCTGGAAGATGCAAAGGGAAGAACACCCGTTGATCTCCTATCTGGGCCTGTTTCTCAGGTTGTTGGAAAAGCACCTGATTCAGGTATACATCTTGTTTCCTCTCTTTCATTTTGGCCTGAGTGGTCTGAAACTTTTTTTATTGTACTTGATCTCATACAACTGGATTTGGAGAACGAAAAATAATTGCTTTTTACGGTGAATATAGTTCTAAATCTTCTTTTCTTGTATAACATTGATAGAGAGTACAATCGGAAAACAGTAGATTTGCCTCTGGAAAAGAGCTTTTACTGGATAATTTGGATATAAATAAAAAAAATGAGATAATAGCACGCTCTTTACTCTTCTCTTTTGTTCTATTCTTCTCTGAGTTCCCAAGGGTAGTGTAGATACTAATTAGTACTGCACTTTTGGATTCATTCAGGTCATTTTTTTTTTGTATTATGCACTTACAGTTGAAACTGAAGTCTTTAGCTGGGGAAGTGGGACAAATTACCAACTTGGCACGGGTAATGCTCACATTCAGAGACTACCTTGCAAAGTAGATGCATTGCATGACTCATACATCAAGGTGATCGCTGCATCCAAGTTTCACAGTGTGGCTGTTGGTGGGAATGGAGAGCTCTATACCTGGGGATTTGGGAGAGGTGGCCGCCTTGGACATCCGGATTTTGATATTCACAGGTACAATACTTATATCCTCATTTCATGATCCCCAAACCACACAAAATCCTGACCTGATCATATCGTCTTCGCTGGAATTAACTGTCATTAGAATGCCATCTACTGGTGGGAGGGCGAGAGTTGTTTTGAGACCTTAAGTTGTTTTCTGTTTGTTTATTTTCAAATTTCAAAATTTTCTTTTTAACTTGGAACTGACGGTAACATTTCTTAAAATAATAGACTCTGGTTTTAACTGAATATCAATCAAGTAATTTTATCCATTGAAATTGATAGAAAATGATACTTGGAGTAGGGTGTTATTCATTGTAACAAACTTTAGGAAAGAAAGAAATCATGGACTTATTATGCTGTGCTTTTCTTTTGAAGACAAGCCGCTTTCAGTTAGTGCATTCCCCTTTCTATTCTAAATAGGTATTTTTAGTTGAATTCTCTAAGCCCCATAAACCCGCTGAGACGACCTGGTGATTTAGCCGCCGGTCTTCCTCACTTGTTAATACATATACTGCTGAAGATGCTTGTTCTGAACAAGTTGTTGTTAATTGGATGCTCCATGCTCTTAACATGCCATCATTTTCCAAAGAGAAGAATTTAAGTACGAGCATGTCAAGATTAAGCGATAGTCTTTCTAAATCTAAAAGTCTAATGATTAAGCTGGTATACAAAGAACATAAGAGTAGGTGATATATAGATTCATTGAAAGGAACTTGTGTTTCATTACAATGGAAGCAGAAGCAGCAGTGTTGAATGGAGGATTTCCTCGCCCTGCTTATCATGTTTCATGTTGTTTAATCAAAATTGATTCACTGGGGCAAATATTCTAGCATGGACCATGCCCTTATATATCATTCGGCTTTATAATGTTATTGTTGCACAGTGGCCAGGCTGCAGTTATTACTCCTCGACAGGTGACTTTGGGCCTTGGCTCTCGCAAAGTCAAGGCTGTTGCGGCAGCCAAGCATCACACTGTAATTGCAACAGATGCTGGGGAGGTATTCACTTGGGGTTCCAATAGAGGTTGGCTTATTCATTCAAATTCTTATTATTATTTTAGAAAAACAAAACTATCGTGTAAATCGTTCATAGTATTTAAGGATTTTGAACTTTATATTTGCCTATCTCACGAATTTAAAGGAATATGCTAGCATCCTGAATGTTAATATTTGACTACCATATGACTCGTTTTCAAATGCTTGCATTCAGTTTTTCTGATTTAACAAGTCCGTTTAAAGCGTTGTGAACTATGTATATATTGGGGAAGATATGAATAGAAGTAACGGAAGGAAAATTATCATGTCATGTGACATTCTTGTAAGGTGAAATCTGTAGCAAAAGTGAGGTTATATGAAATTTCAACTTAATGAAATGATTTCTTCAAGTGATGATCCTTGTTCCGCATGTTGAGGAAGACGGGATAATTTGTTCTTGCACAACCTCAATGAATGGGCAAGTTCAGTAGTTTGAGTTTAGTAAATGCATTAACCTTCATCATGTAGTTGATTTTTTTTGCTGCCAAATTGAACATGTCCAGTACAAAATGCTGGACTCAGGTATGATGTGTCGATAGTAGGCATAGTGTTGTTAGATATATAGAACACATGATATTAGTTTTTCCCTTTTTCAACTATCAGGATAAACTAGTAAAAGATTCAAGCATTGCTCAGCTGCTGTTTCGTTAACCTCTGTCGGATATAACCTGGTTGAATTACTGCATTTATAAGTGATATAGTACTAGTCAAGAAAACTGTCAACAAATGTCGATCAGGATTGTCATGCTGTTTGTCATGTTACTTCCATGCTAATACCTTACTGGTCAATGTGTGCAGAGGGGCAGCTTGGGTACACATCAGTTGATACTCAGCCAACGCCACGGCGTGTTTCCTCACTCAGGGTGAGAATTACTGCTGTTGCAGCAGCAAACAAGCACTCCGCAGCAGTCTCTGAGACAGGAGAGGTCTTCACATGGGGTTGCAACAAGGAAGGCCAGCTTGGTTATGGTACCTCTAACTCAGCCTCTAATTATTATCCAAGATTGGTGGAGTACCTCAAAGGGAAAGAATTTAAGGGTGTATCAGCTGCCAAGTACCATACTGTTGTGCTCGGAGTTGATGGAGAGGTATTTCTTCTGATGAAAGATATAAAACACAAGTATTAATAATCTCAGACAAGAGAATTGAAGTTTCTCAGAAGACCCTAGAAGCAACAATAAACCTTGCATGAATCTAATGTCACCAATAAGTTACGGGAACACTTAAGTTTATTTGGAAAAGAGAGAAACCATTTGGTTTTGATTATCTTGGGAGTGTACTTGTATATATTGAGAGCTAGTCTCTGTATTGTATCTGTAGGTGGAAAGGCATAAAATGGTGAATTCACCAAGTACATTTGAAATTTATATTAAAATGTTAAGGTTTACATAACATAATGACATTGATTTTTCATTTCATTATATTCCACCATTTTCAATTTCAATTATGTTTTACTATTTAAACTTTAAACCATGGTAGGTCTTCACATGGGGTCATCGATCAGTGAGCCCGAAGCGAGTTGTGATAGCAAGAAGCCTAAAAAAATGTGGAACTGCTCTTCTGAAGTTTCATCGAGTTGAGCGTCTTCATGTTATTTCTGTGGCTGCAGGTGTGGTTCACACTACAGCTCTCACTGACGATGGGTCTCTCTTCTTTTGGGGATCTTCTGATCCCGATTTGAGATGCCAGCAGGTTTGACATCCTTTATAATTGATCTAAACTTGTTCAATAGAGTTTGATTCCATTTTTTTTTGTGAGCTGAAGTTGCACAAGCTTGTTCTATAATTTGTGATAGGTTGCAAATGATGGAACTAGTTACGAACTGAGTTTGAAATTTTGTTAGTTTAGGGTGATTGGGTTCATGATCAGTCTAAATTGATCATACTTTAATCTCTTAAAAAATAATTATAGACAGCCACCATTTATAAATGTCAATCCAAGTACAAGACTGCTGGTTTTATTGACAATATGACAATTTTAAAAATCTATAGATAGAGTCATGAGGCTTGAGGTTGATGATTCATAAAAACATGTTTGATGCAGCTTTATACAATGTGTGGGAGGAATGTTATCAGCATCTCAGCAGGCAAAAATTGGACAGCTGCAGTAACTGCAACTGGAGAAGTATTTATGTGGGACGGCAAGAAAAACAAAGAGGCTCCTTCTGTTTCTCGTTTACATGGAATCAAGCAGGTCACTTCAGTTTGTGTAGGTGAAACCCATTTACTTGCAGTCTGTTCTCTTTACCATCCTACATATGCTCCCAAGGCCCAGAAACCTGACCTGAAGCACAGATCAGAGCGGAGTGATGAGCTTCAAGAGTTGGATGAGGATATACTTTTTAGCGATGTGGACATCAAGGAAAGTGTCGTAGGTGAGGAAGATGGTATGGCTACTAAGAGGGCGCCAGCATTGAAGAGCTTATGTCAGAAAAATGCAATTGAGTTTTTGTTGGAACCAAGGAGTTCAGTTCAACTCATGGAAATAGCAGACTCCTTGGACGCTCCTGAGCTCAGGAAGCATTGCGAGGTGCTTTTGTTTTGCAAGATCTTCATATACTTTCCAGCTATAGTGTTTTTCCTGAGTGTTATTTATGTATTTGTAAGATTGATTCCGGCTTTTTTTTTTTTTTTTAATCAGGAAATGGCAATACGCAACCTTGATTACATTTTTACTGCTGCGGCCCCTTCTATCATCAATGCATCACCCGAAATTCTTGTAAAACTGGAGAAAGTACTGGATGAAAGATCGGCTGAGCCTTGGAGCCACCGGCGATTACCCACTATGACAGCGACTTTTCCAGCAATAATAGACAGCGATGAAGGAGAAGATTACACTAACCAGCGAGCTTTAGTTAGGGCTAGAAATAATGAAATAAATTCATCAAAGTTCAATAGAGAATCAAGAAATGACAGTTTTTTGCTAGCAGCTACAGATGCTGACCAAGCAGTGTCCAAGCAAGTCAGGGCATTGCGAAAGAAGTTGCAGCAGATAGAGATGCTGGAACAAAGGCAGCAGAGTGGTCAGCAGCTCGACGACCAGCAGATTGCAAAGATCGAAAGTAGAACTGCACTTCTCAGTGAACTTGAGGAGCTTGGTTTTCACTATGAGAGTGAAGTAAGTCAAGCTTTCTCCGGTTCAGTTAGTACAAAAGGACGTAAAAAGTTTGAAGGTTCTAAAACACAAAGAAGGAAGAACAAGCAGAAAAGTGCTGCTCAATTGGATTCTTCATCGGTAGTTAGTCAGGAGCAAAATCCAGTCTTGGGAGTTGAAGATCCTCTTGCTCTTCTCATATCAGAAGAGAAGGTTAGTTTCCTTGTTTGTTTGTTTGTGCGCAAAACAATAATTTATTTATTTTTTTGTGTAATCTTCCCACTATTTGACTTTGTTGGAAAATGTGGTATTGTTTGACAAAATCTGACCCTAATTAGGCCAGGTTTGGTTTTTTTCTTCCCTACTAAGTCTACCTGAAGGAAAGAACATATACATCTATCTTGCAATTCAAGTTTATTAAATTAGTTTTTGAGAGTTCTATTTTGGAAGTGAATCAATTTGTTAGCTCTTTAGGAGACTTGGTTTTAGAAATAATAAGTTGTGGCCTGATCATTTTGGTACTTACCCTAATCCTTGTTTTGAAGTAGGGTTTGGCAAGTACTCCAACAATTGTTGGTGGTTGTTTGCTAATATTACAAACTATTGGGTTTAATGAGACATCTATCTTGGAATTCTAGTTAAATAAATTAGTTATTGTGAGATTTATATTTTGGAATTGAAGCATATTTGCTAGCTTTTTTAGGAGACTTGGTTTGATGAAATAGTAAGTTGTGGCCTGATCCTTTTGTTACTTACCTTAATCCTAGTTTTGAAGTAGGATTTGGCAAGTACTCCAACAATTGTTGTTTGATATTTGCAAATATTACAAACTATTGGGTTTAATGTGAAAAAAGCTTCATTTGATTGATATTGGTGAATGTTGTGGTATCATGCCTACTTTTTCACAAATCAAGTATATATGGGTATTCACACTACACTTGCTTTCTGTATAGCTGGAGAAGGAAACAAACATCAAAAATGAAAGATCTGAAGAAATCTCCTCAGAAAACCTCCCCAGAGACATAGTTACTCCGAAAAGTGACAGCAAAGCCATAAAGTCTGCCTCATCAAAGAATAAGAAGAGCAGAAAAGGTGGCTTGTCATTGTTTCTTAGTGGTGCACTTGATGAAACTCCAAAACCTGCCCCTCCACCGGTAAATCCATTTGTTTGCAGTTTTTTTTTTTTTCCTTTTATTTTGGTCCTTGTTGGGAAAATTAGGACTTCTGTGAAAAGGGAAAGGGTTAATGTTACATTCAAGATCTGAAGATGCTATATTGAGTTCCCTACCTTTTTGGTGGCCTAACACAACAAAATTTGCTTATTGCATAAGCATCTAACTTGGTTTAACTGTTGCTTGAGATTAAAAAGTTTTAATTCAAGGGCAAGTTGTGTTGAACTGGGATTAATTTATTCTATTTTCCTCTGGTACAATGCTGGTTAGGCCTGGCCCCATTGCATGCAAATCTGAATTGTCATATTCCAATTTTTGTCACAGAACTTGTTTTGCATTTCATTAAATAGCATAATCTATAATTTAATCTCAAAGATGTGCGTACTACAGGTGACCCTCCCAAAACATGAGGGGCCTGCCTGGGGTGGGGCCAAGTTCTCGAAGGGTCCGGCTTCGTCTCTACGTGACATACAAAATGAGCAGAGCAAGAGAAATACAGTTACAACCAATGGTAAGAGAACCAAAGAACATGTTGAAGAACTGGTGGAGCCTACTTGCAGGGTGAGGATCCCTTTGGCATCGTTCTTGCACTCAGATCCAGTTGCTGTTGTCCCAACTCGTGGTGTGTCAATTCCTGAAGCAGATAAAAGCACCCCACCGTGGTCTTCTGTGGGCAGTTCACCAATATCCTCCCGACCTTCCTTGAGGGACATTCAAATGCAACAGGTACTTGAAAAAGAAGTATGAATACAGGTTAAAACATAATAGATCTTGAAAATAAAAGTATTTATAATGAGTATACTGTTGATTTATCAGGAGAAAAAACATCAGAACATCGCTCACAGCCCCAAAACCAGGACTTCGGGTTTTTCTATCCCGGCTCACACTGTGCCATCTGAAATAGTTAGTACAAAGGAGTCTGTACCAAACTGTTGGTACAGGCCTGATACTGATTCTCCTTCTTCTATTCGTTCTATCCAAATCGAAGAGCGTGCCATGAAGGATCTGAAGCGCTTTTACAGCAGCGTGAAGCTAGTCAAGCCTCAGACTAATTAGTGATCTTAGACAATTTCCTATAGAAGTATCTCCCTTGCCTTCTTTCTCATTGAATTTTTAGGTTCTCGGTGTAAATTTGGCTGTACAGCTGATGGTTTTTCAGATTTGATGTAACCCTGATGTTTCAAGTTCAAAATAAGTTGAACTTAGTTTCCTTTTTCTTGTAGCTGTACAGCTGACAACATTTCCTTCTAATAAAAGCTGCTTTGTTTTTGCTTGTTAACTCGTTCGAGTTCGCACATGGTTGTAATTTGCGGTGTTGCTTGCTCATTTAGAGTTGCTGCTGGATTGTACAAATTATGGTGGCTTTAAATTTACAATAGAATGTTGTGTGTTGATGGCCGTGATGGCTTGTGATCAAATCAATAAGATTCATTTTTATTAGACAAAAAATTATCAGCATGAACGGGGTGTCAATGTGTCATTGCCAAGCATGAACTGTATGTAGGGGAAGTTGGGGACTAAAATTAGCGGTTGGTATTGAACATCAACTATAAATTTATAATTTACAAGGTATTGTAAAAGATTAATAAAAAGTGGGTCCTGGCATATGATAGGAACTAAAATTCTTGAATTGAGGAATGGTTCCTTTATTATATGGCGAATAGTCGGCGGGTGCCATGCCCCCTGTTGGCCCTGCCCATGCTTCTTGCTGGAGGCAAGCCCACGACATTCAATCTCAGCTGTCAAAAAAGGTTGCATGCTTCATTCATGGCATATTATTTTGTCCAAAAGATGTCACTGATTGGTGCACGTATCGACATCGTATGTCAAAGTGTCTTCTATCCCCGTCCCCATGATGACACGGACGAAGGTCATGGCAATGTGGCATTGGCAGCATATGCATCGCATGTGACACTGTGAGAGCTGGTGAAAGGGACACCCAAAGGTCGGTGCAGCAGATTATGAGAGAGCTTTTCTTCAGTTTAGTTCACACTTTCTTTTTGCTATACTTTTGTCTTTTTAACGGGACAGTGGTCGCTTTTTCAAAAGCTGGCTTTAATTTTTCTTTGGAGGGACCAATAACCATAACCAATTGCATTGCAAATTTGGAACCAACGTAAACCGTTTTTCCCTATTAAATTAGAGGAAAGGAAAGGAGTTCTTCTTTCAGCCTCAGAAGAATGGAATGTTATTCGAGTGCAGGAGCACAAGCAGAAAAATTTTTTGGCTCACATAAATTGTGAGATCCAGTTAGATGCGATGCCAGAGGACAAGCCGGCACAGCTAAAGAGAGCATGTCATGTGGAATCTAATCTAATCTAATATTATATCTTTGCTTTATGTAATAAACTTTTCTTCTCTTGAAATAAAAAGGAGAATTAGAGATAGAAAGGAATTAGCAGCAGCAGCAGGGGTGGCCTGCTGCTGATCAACTTTGCATGCTAATGCCATGTCCAGTAAGCTTGATGTGTGATCACTGATCAGTACTACAACTAATTTGCAACCATAAAAATTTGAACGACTAAAACAAAAGTGAGACAGTAACAATTCTTTAAAGATTACTTTTGCAATTTACAACAACAAAAACAACAACAAATTAAGCACAGATGGAGACCGAGACGCAAGCTAAATCGGCAAATTCTACAACTAAAGTGCAGTTCTGCGTTGGACACAACACAATGCATTTTCTGCTGACTAGAAGCGTACCCGCACTTTGTTGCAACCTTACATGCAATTTTAATTTTCATTCAAGTTAAATATGATGAAAAAAATCGAAGAGAAGAAGAAATGAGTTTATGACTTTAGCGGTCAATACTTTAAAATGTCAGTCAAACAATTCGTCACTTCGATTTTGCATTGAGACAGAAATGGGGAGAAATACAATATGAAATAGATGCGATGCGAGCCTTTCATTTATTTGATAGATAGAGATTAATATATGAGTTAGACTATGACTATTAATGAAGAGTCCAATCTTTAGTTTTTTTTAAAGGAGTATTAGATGATTCAGCAGCTAAATAAAGTGCTCCTTGGTATTGAAGCAAAGCACCTGTAGCCAAATAAAATAGGTTTCATTTTTTGTAGCTTTGGCACCTGTCCCTTTTCCCGCTGCTCTTTTCTTCTATTCAAAATTCTGCACTTATTATATTATTACTTAATGAATTTTTAGGCCTTTCGCCCACTGTAAGCAATGCAGAAAATAAACAAGATAAAAAGTTAAGTTTCCCTTTTCACATAGCAACTACTTTTTTGAGTTTTACTTTTGAGTAATACCTAGAGTCCATTTAAAAGTTGTCCATAGTGTCTATAGGTTATATTCTGAGATGTATCTGTTACATTTCAGTATGTATCTGTTACATTATTTATATGTTTATGGACGTATAGACAGATTTTCAGTGGATGCAAGATGTTTTTCTTTACTTTTACAGCCAAGCATTCCACTAATCAAACCCCCTCTTAGAGTTCTATTGTGTTTATATAGACACCTGATATACTGATACTGATAGTTTCACTTCTCTCTTATTTCTCATACACTCATTCATTCATTCATACTCATCTTCAACTCAACTGCACCAGCCTATGTTATGTGATCATACATGGCCACGACTCGAAAGCTGATAGTGGAGATCGCAGAGGCGCACAATCTCTTCCCGAAGGATGGCACCGGCACGTCGAGCCCTTATGCGCGTGTCGATTTAGACGGGCAGAGGAGGAAGACGCGCACCGTGACACGCGACCTGAACCCGGTATGGAACGAGGCGCTGGAGTTCAGTTTATCCGGCACAGGTGGAACCGTTCTGGGTGAGCCGCTTGAGGTGAGTGTTTTCCATGACGTGCGCGTAGGCCCGAGCCGCAGGAACTGCTTCCTCGGCCGGGTGCGTTTGGACCCGAGGCATTTTGTGAAGAAAGGAGAGGAGGCTCTCATGTACTTCCCTCTGGAGAAGAAGAGCTTCTTTGGTTGGGTCAGAGGGGAGATCGGGTTGAAGGTTTATTATGTCGAGGAACTGGTGCCAGAGCCAGTACCAGTCCCAGAACCAGCACCAGCACCGGCACTTCCTCAGGAACAGAATGGCACTGACACACCAGCAGCAGAGGCTACGCAAGAAGAAGCGACACCAGCCCCGGCACCACCCCCGACTGAAGCTGAAGCAGCATCTGCAGCACCACCGCCAGAGTCTGCTGAGAACACTACAAATGTACCAGAAAGTGCACCCGCACCCGCCGAACAACCAACAGATGAAACAAAGGGAACTGAAAATGCCGAAGCGGATATAGCAGATCAACCAGCAGCGGAACCTACCGCTGATTTGAATCCTCCACCGCCGGAAAATGAAAAGGTGGCAACTCCACAATGGGTCCCACCGCCCCGCCAAGTGCCTCGGCGACAGGAAACAGCTCCTGAGCTGGTGGAAATGTCGAAATATGACCTGGTCGACAAGATGCAGTATCTTTTTGTGCGAGTTGTGAGAGCTCGGTCTCTTCCTGGTAACACAAAGCCGCATGTGCGCATATCAGCATATGGCCGGCATGTCAGCACGCAAGAGGCACGCCGTGGGGCATTCCTTGAGTGGGACCAAACCTTTGCCTTTTCAAGGGACCCCTCTAACGACTCCTCGACGATGGAGATATCTGTGTGGGACCTGCCTCCGCACTCTGATGTGGCGGAGGCTGAGGAGAGACAATTCCTTGGTGGGCTCTGCTTTGACATAGCTGAGATACCGATGCGTGACCCGCCAGACAGTGCCTTGGCAACACAGTGGTACCGTTTGGAAGGTAGTGGCAGCCGGTGCAAAGGTGACCTGATGCTTGCTACGTGGATTGGGACCCAGGCTGATGCATCATTTCCAGAGGCCTGGAAGGCAGATGCACCACCGAGCCATGTCAGTGCTAGGTCAAAGGTTTATCTCTCGCCAAAGCTCTGGTACCTCCGGCTCACAGTAATTGAGGCACAAGACACATTGACCGCACCACCACCTCGAGAATCTGGAATATCTGTGAGGGCATCACTTGGTCTTCAGAATCTGAAAACTCGTGCGGCAGTTAACAGAAATGGCGGCCCGTTATGGAACGAAGACCTCATATTTGTTGCGGCAGAGCCTTTCGAGGATGAGCGCTTGGTCCTTTCGTTGGAGATCCGATACGGGAAGGAGACAATTGTGGTTGGATCTGCAGGCATACCTCTCTCCTCTATTGAGCGCCGAGTCGATGATCGCAAGGTGGCTTCACGGTGGCTTGATCTGATACCGAATGACGAGATCAAGAAAGGGAATAAAAGGGGTGCTGCTGTAGGATTACATGGCGGGCGGCTCCATGTGCGTGTTTGTCTTGATGGAGGATACCATGTGGCAGATGAACAACCGAATGCAAGCAGTGATTTCCGGCCATCTGCACGACAGATATGGCGGCCGCCGGTCGGGACGGTTGAGCTTGGTCTGATCGGATGCAAGGGGCTCCTTCCAATGCGTACTGTCGAGGGCAAGGGCTCTACAGATGCATATGCAGTGGCCAAGTATGGACCAAAGTGGGCCAGAACCAGAACTGTTGCCGACTGCTTTGACCCGGCTTGGAATGAGCAGTACACGTGGCCGGTCTATGATCCATGCACTGTCCTTACAATTGGCGTCTTCGATGATCCACCGACATCTGATCCCTCCAAGGACTCGGGCAGCATCTCCCGTCCATTGGGCAAGGTTCGAATCCGGATCTCTACCTTAGAAGCCGGCAGAATCTACCGTGGATGTTATCCACTTGTCATGATGCTACCGACTGGTGCTAAGCAGATGGGCATGATCGAGCTTGCAATACGCTTTGCTCCTGCAGGACCGACACTTGATCTCCTCAGTGTGTATGGACAGCCAATGCTACCCGTAATGCACCACGTCCACCCGATACCTGCATTGCAGCGTGACCCTCTACGCTATATAGCAGCCCGATTGACGGCAGCACATCTGGCACGCTCAGAACCGCCACTGCGTCGCGAAGTTGCCACATGGATGCTAGATGCCACTGATCCCCGTGGGTTCAGTATGCGAAAGGTACGAGCTCACTGGCACCGAATCGTGTCTGCCCTCTCATGGGTTGCTAACATGGTGCGATGGATTGAATATACAAGAACTTGGAGAAACCCGACATCCACTTTACTTGTGCACGGGGTGGTTCTACTTCTGGCATGGTTCCCCGAGTTGATTGTGCCAACACTGGCATTGTACATTGCTGTTGTCGGGGTTTGGAAATACAGGCAAAGGCTCAGGGGGCCAGTGCCACACCCTTGTGTAAGGGCTTCTCTCGCTGAGATGACTGATCGGGAGGAACTGGATGAAGAGTTTGACTCGGTGCCGAGCAGTAAGCCAGCAGAAGTTGTAAGAGCCAGATACGACAGGGCACGGACAGTGGGCGCCAGGGTGCAAACAATGCTGGGTGATTTGGCGGTGCAAGCAGAGCGGTTGCAAGCGCTGGTAACATGGAGGGATCCACGGGCAACCGGGTTGTTCTTAGTGATGTGTGTGGCCATTGCAATGGTGCTGTACCTGGTGCCATCCAGAGCTGCGGCAGTCGTGGGAGTGTTCTACTACCTCCGGCATCCGTTGTTCAGAGACCAAAGGCCGTCGCGGGCATTCAATTTCTTCCGTCGACTTCCTTCCCTCTCTGAACGCATCATATAGATACAAGGAATAGCTAGCTGCCGTCTCTAGACTATATGAGCATTATGTTTTATTGATGATCATATTCATATCCCCTATTTGTGATATGTATGCTCCTGTTAGTTTTTTCTGATGTATTCAGTAGGCTAATAAAGAAGCTCAATATTAATATATCCACTTCCAACTCCATTAACTGAAGAGTCGTTACAATTCCAATATTGCTGCCAAGCGAGTAAGTGCAATACTCAGAGCAATGAGCCATTAAGAACTAGCACACATGCATTAAACCATAAACCCACAAATACAAATTAAATCCGGTATTTTGGTGTAACAACATGCCCAGATCTCAAATTTACCTATGCTATTATTGTAGAGCGGATATAAACATAATGAGTTCACTTATAAATAAACAAAAAATAAATAATCAGTCTCATCAAGTGGAAAAATTGCAACCAGAAAAGATCAAATAAAAAAGAAAAAGAAGAATCAGTAAGACTTCGCAAAAATAGCAACTTCATCTGCTGGTTGACCAGTCATAAAGCATTTCTTCTCACCTTCCGGCTGCTCAAAAGGAAAGCATCGTATTGTCGCACTGGTCTCTTCTTTCACCTTTAGCTCCTCAGCATCGCTGTGCAAAGAGCAGGTTTATCAGGGTTCAAAAGGCTCAACACTATAACTTGGTTCTAATCAGAAAACTATGCAAGCAAACTTTGAATACGCAAACTGTCAGGATTCATAAGACTCAATGAACTGTGTGAACATGAAATTAAGGCTGCTAATGACTTGGCACAAAATTAAATCTTCATGCAAACTGTAGAGCTATTCCACATTTCAAAGATGTTCTCCCCAAAAGAACTTGTTAACTTATTCATACCTGGCTGACCAAGGACCTCTTGCCCACTTTCCTTCAGCAATTGCCTCCTTCAGCTCCTCGTAGGAGCTAACATCTACTATGTTACTGCAACACAAAGAAATTGCACCTTCATTTAAATGCTTGCACAATGTGTATGAATGCATGCACATAGTATAAATATCCAGAAAAAATGTGTAGAAGCAATTTTCCAAGTGCAATACAAAAATTAATCAACCTTCCCTTGCAATGAAGCAAACAAAATCCTTATCAGTAAGAAGGATGCATTGAACTAGAATAGTGAATATTACAGTGGTTACCTATCTCGGAAAGCTATCGCCCTTTGCAAAAGAGAAGCTTGAATTTCTTCTAATCTTAACTTCACATGGTTTACTAGAGTAGAAGCCTCCATAGACACCCCGAATTCCTTACCTGGCTTGCCTGGTACATCTCTTCTAGAAACGACCACACTCTTCTTGGTCACGTCACGTGGTCCAATTTCTAGCCTTAAAGGTACACCCTGCAACATACAGAACAGTAAATAAAAATGTCTACGCCAATGATGACGCGAAGAGACAAATGCAAAACTTTTTGGTCTTCTCCATCCTTATGTTCTTTTTTTTTTGTTTTTCTGGTTTATTTTTTATATAAAATACCTTTTTGCTTGCATGTGTCAACTTTTGGAACTTACATGTAAATTTCAAAGATTCATGTCTGGAGTAGAAACATGTTTATGATACATCATAGGTGCAGTCAGATATAACTCTCTTAAAAGTCTAAATTGAAATATATTGGGGAAATTATGTGTAACAAAATTTTACTTTCATCTCCCAAAAGTTGAATTTCCATCCAGGTTTACGCTGCTCTGAGTCATCCACCTTGACTCGGATACCTGCCTCCTTCAAAATATTATTAACAGTTGCTACTGCCTCTAGAACTGATGCTTTTTCATCAATCTTATTCCAAATTGGCACAATTACCACCTACATGCATCAGAGATCAAATTTAAATTAAGGCGAAGTTTAAATTTATGTGGTCAATAATTGAATACTTAACAAAAGAACACACATACTCCGATCATGCACCAGATCAGTATGCTTATATGCATCTTAAAACAGAAACAGAATTGTAACAACATAATCATGTGCTTTCTAATATGTTTAAAACAAATATCTATGCCACTTTAATGGGTTAGGAGAGAGATATATTGAGCTTAGTGAATCTAATATCTAATTGATGGCAGACAAAAGCTGGAATGCCAGCAAGATACAATTTCCAATAAAAGTTACTTGTATAGGAGCAATTCTTGGAGGAAGCATGAGGCCAGTATCATCTCCATGTGTCATTATAATGCCACCAACAAAACGAGTGCTGACTGCCCATGAAGTCTGCCAAACATGCTGTCGATCTCCATTTTCATCCATGAACTACAAAGGAACAAAGACAATTTGATATTCATAGAAGTCAGCCTCTCTCCTTGAGCAGCTAACAAAAGAACTAGGAGCATTCAATAAGAGGCCATGAATATGACCTGAGTGCCAAATGCACGAGAGAAATTCTGGCCAAGGTTATGGCTTGTGCCAGCCTGTAACGCTCTTTTGTCACCCATCATAGCCTCAATTGTGTATGTACAGGCAGCCCCAGCAAAAGTCTCTGCTTTTGACTTCCTACCAGTAATCACAGGTACAGCAGCTTGCTCGTATGCAAAATCCTTGTATATATTAATCATCTGCAATGCCTGCGGGAGATTTTAACAAAATAAATAAAGAAGTAACTGATGTGAAACAATGAAAATAGAAGTTCAGTAAGATAGCTAAGAAGAAATAAATAAAAAGAAAATGAAACCTCCTTCTCAGCCTCGTCAAAGGTGGCATGTGCTGTGTGACCTTCTTGCCATAGAAATTCTAGTGTTCGTATGAATGGCTTGGTTCTCATTTCCCACCTCGTGACGTTAACCCACTGGCAGTACATAGTCGTCATCAATAAAAAGGAGGGATAAGGTAATTGGATGTGATAAGGAAGAGGGGAGAGAGAAACCTGATTAATGAGGAGAGGAAGGTCGCGGTAGCTGTGAATCCATTGAGTAAACATGTGATTGACAATGGTCTCACTGGTGGGCCTCACCTGTCAGACCCTCGAAGAAGGAATCGACAAGAAAGCACAAGTTTAGTCACTACTCACTAGCATTACCATTACCATTAAAATTAGGAATGAAGGAGAGATGCATACCACAAGCTTCTCCTCGAGGTCCTTCCCTCCGCCGATGGTGACGAGGGCGAGCTCAGGGCTGAAGCCTTCGACATGGGAGGCCTCCTTCTCGATGAAGGAGTAAGGGATGAACTGGGGGAAGTACATGTTGCTGTGGCCGGTGGCCTTGAACTGGACATTGAGGTAGTCCTGGATGGCCTCCCAGATGGCGTAGCCGTAGGGACGGATGACCATGGTGCCTCTGACGGGGCCGTAGTCGGCCAGCTCGGCCTGGGCGATGACGTCCAGGTACCAGGCGCTGAAGTCGACGGAGCGCGGAGTGACCTTGGTCTCCTCGGCCTTGGTTGGGGTCTTGGCATCGGCATCGACGCCTGTGGTGGCAGCGGCTTGAGAGAGGGAGCGGAAGGAGCGCGGGAGGCGGCGGAGCGGGGAGGTAGAGGCCCAAGAGGGGCGGAGCAGAGAGAGGGAGAGCGAGGGGAGACGCAGCGCTCCCATTCCCATTTGCCTTTACAAAGTCTGAAGTGAAATTGGATGAGGGAGGGAGGACCGGAGGAGTCAGAGGCAGAGGCAGAGGCAGAGGCAGAGGCAGAGTCTAATCCCTTTTGCAATATGGGCCTCTTTCTATATATGGGCCTATTTCTATATATGGGCCTCTTTCATCACTTCACTTGAAACCCATTAATTGTTCATGCTCCATTCTGCAACTCCACTTCATCTTCTTGCTTGCCAAATGCCAAAGCATATTCAAAACCCAACAACATTCTTCACACAACCCGACGACCCAATTTTTACTTTAATTACTGGATTTTGAATGTAAACCATGCCATGCCATGCCACCCCAAGTCCAAATTTCTCAAAATAAAGGATGCATGTGTTCTTACCTTGTAAATTTTAACAGCTTTCTTAACACAACTAGAGTTGTAACTCGGGCTTCACCCCGAAATATGATAACAAAAAAATAATAAAACTTATAAAATAAAAATATTTATTTTAAAAAATTAAACATAATTTTAGAATTTTTGATGTGAATAATGATGATAATGTATAATTTATAAATAATAGCAAATAAATGTTGGACCACTTTAATAATTAAATTTTATCTTAGACATATCATATCATCTTATTAAATAGGGAGAGAGAATAAATATAAACCATTGGATCAAAGTAGATGAAGAGATTTAAACAAAATCAATGGTTAATAATATTGATGATGTGGCATAGTTGAGGTGCTTGAAGAGTTACCTCTCTTTTTAGTTTATAGATTAACAGAATGGCATTCTGATCCAGCTTGTTGCTTAATGCCCAACAAGATTGGCATCAGTTTATTACACATAAATCCTTACTACAAAAGCATATTGAAAAAAATGATATGAAAAGATTATCTTCCCCCAAATAAAAAATCTGAGCCGTTGATCATTTTCTTAGATAGATCAGAACCGTTGATTTACGTTAATGTCCGTTGACGTTAATGTCTCAGCCCATTAAAATCTAAGGCCCATATCAATTTCCTCAATATAAGGTCCATTACATATTATCCTAAAAATTTATTATAAGAAATAACAATTTCAGCCCAAAGCAATGCGTGTGCTCTTTACTAGTATCTTACAAATATATATTTGTTGTAAAACAGATCTACAATAGTTTTAAAACATCATTACATATCTATTTCAACCACTTATTGCATCCACTTTTCTAATGGACTATTCTGACATTGTGGTTCTCCACTACTCTCAATTATTACACTCAAACCAAGTTTCTCACTTCGTGGAGTATAAAATAATTTACAGGAATATGTAATAGAAATTAGGCCAAGGTTTGCAAGTACTTCTCGACTATATCAAGACCGCACAATTCTTTGACCATCGGCATAGTTGTGGGCACATCCATCTGGAATGTCAGGGGAGAGCCTTCTGATCCGACATGGCTAGGGGTAGCAAACTCTGTTCTTGCCGCTCTAATTGCTTCTCTCAATGCACAATGAACCGATGACGCGAGAAGTAATGGCGGCTCCCCAGATGCTATAAAAAATATTTAACATAGTTTGATTATGGTCTTTGAATGCACTTGTTTATCTAAATTTTAGAATGATGGATTTAGCGATTCCTTTCTTCTTTATTCACCATTGCTTGAGATAACTAGCTAGCAAGTTGCAAACAACTGGCTGAAATTTGATCCTGAACATGTTTGGTCCTACTGCACATGTTAACTGAACTGACTTAATGACCACAAGCATATTTTTGGGCTTGTTATGTACATGCTATCAAGAAGATAGGGCGAAAAAGGACCCAATTTTCAGACTTTAACCTTGTGCAAAAGGAAGGATCACAAGCATTTATATTAAGATCTAAGAACCAAATGATCGATGTGCAAGAGTAATTGTACCTTTCGAAGAGAGAAGACGATTTTTGTTGTGAGGACTGTGAAGAAATTCAACATTGAACTCCTTGGGGATAGTGTCTACTGTCGGTATCTTATAATTCCAAGTGCTATCGCTAATGGTCAATCCATCAGAGTTCGTAAGGAACTCCTCATACAAAAAGAAACCAACACCTTGAATAAAGCCACCTTCCACCTGTGTGAGTGTGAGAAACAATGGCAGACAGATATTAGGATGCAGCTTAAAAGTACTCCCTCTCTCTTTTTTTTTTTTTTTTACTTTCTGGTAAGGAAAGAAATCCCCGATATTCAATAAATTGTTCATATATAGAAGCATAAGATTTATAACCTTCCACCAGCTATCCTATATCATCTTATGCTTTTAATTTTTAAAGTAATTGTTAGTAAGCATTCTTCAATCATCAGATAATGCTCAAGCTGTCACAAGAATGAATTCTGCCTGGCAATTACATTAAAATTGTTCCCTTTTGTCCCCCCTTCCATTAATATTCTTGAAAAGGAGGACAAAAGAAGTGAAAAAAGGAAAAAAGAGAAAAAAATATATATATACTACTTATTTTAAAGCATGCTCTGTAACTAATGTTAACACCAAAAATTAAAATAGCTAACCTGGCCTAAATCCACAGCAGGGTTCAGACTCTTGCCACAGTCATAAGCAAGGTCACTTCTTAGTATAGTTGTAGCTCCAGTGAGAAGATCAATCTCAACCTATAGTTGCAAAAAACTTTCTTAGAAGTGCTCAAATTAATGCTGCCTCTTACTAATTAGATATAACTGGCATGAACGCACTAGTGCCACTAACAGGTACACTAAATAAGTAAAAAAAAAAAGAAAGCTTATTAATACTGCACTAGCATATCCTGAATCATCTCAGATAACATCAGTATATCTATGAAAATCTAAGAATTATCACTGAACAAAGGATAGAGATAAAAGGCCACACCTCACTAATGGCAGCTCCATAGTTTATGTAGCTGGAGGTAGTTTGTTCAGGAAGATAGAATGAACTTGCAGAAAGATTCACATTTTGTGCCAAAGCCTGTACAATGAATTAGTACATGATAGTAAGATAAAGCTCTTATAAAATTTCTTATATATATGGAACAACTATTGAATAGTAAATTTATGTTTTGCTATGCATATAATGTGGGCTCTATGCATCCTAGAAATTAAAAGACTATTCATAACTTTATAATTATAATAGAAATATGCATGAGTGTTTATAACTTCTGCAGTTAAAATATTAATTAAAACCAATGAACTGAGGTGTCTATAAACCACGATTAAAGAAGGACAAAAGTTGCAAAACTAACCAGACCAATCAATGCTTCCCATGAGACGACACTCTTCTCCTGTTTCATTTTATCCTTCAAAGGTTTCAACCTTTCAACAAGCATATTACAAGCAAGATGAATTGCCTCGCAGCTGCTCTCCGATGTTGTGCTTCCACCAGTGATTCCTCCCTGGACTAAACTCAAACTATCTGCCTGAATAACACGAACTTTCTCCAGAAGATCTTCACTTTCCTCCAACAACTCCTTCAAACAATATGCTGTCATCTGTTTTACTTTGGTCCATAGACCTTGTCCTATCTCGATTCCTCCCACTTCCACAACAATTGATCCATCATTAAGCACAGATACTCTCCCTGGAGATTTTTGGGTGCTTACTTTGTATGTAATTGGCACACAAGAAATACCCCGTTTCTTCCATTTGTTTACACTATTAAAATGCTTGACCATCTCGGTACGTGTATCATAGCTTGGAGTTGAGGCCAAGCGATCAAAAAGAGATGGAAGAGTATATGTGGAAGCATCTCCAGCACTTTGTTGGAAGAAAACTTTGAGGCTCTCATAATCATGAAGATTCTTTCTCCGAACCACATTTGTATCCAGCGAAAGCTCAGAAGCAACACGCTCTATTATTGCTTCAGCAATGAATGAGCCCTGCACATCACCCGGAGCCCGCATAGCAGACTTTGATGTGTTGTTAGTCTTGCATACCTTTATGTCGAAGGAGAGGTTGCCCCAGTTGTATTTCTTCATGGCCCCTATAGTAGCACTTGCTAAAATAGGGCTGCAGTCTGCAGATATGCCTGCATTTAGTCTCAAGTCAACGTGCAAGGCTGTGATTTTCCCATCTGACTTGAAACCCACAGTGTAATATGCCTTGGTTGGATTTCGACCTCCTATCATTATCATGTCAGTTTGCCTATCAAGGTAAATCTTTACAGGACGTCGAAGCTTGTATGCCGCAAGAGCACATGCAGTGATGACCTATAAGATAAGAAATGTAACTCTTAGTACACAAATAGTTGCATAAGAGTTTATGGCTCAGTTGATGAAATCTGTAACAAAGGAGTTCAGTTTTGTAATTGCATTAATTAACAAATGTCACAAGTTGGGTTCTGGATGACTTACAGGCACAGCTCTGAATGCTTTGGCACCAAAACTTCCACCAGCTCTTCTTGTGATGACACGTACATTATGGAATGGGATGCCAAGAGACTTTGCGATCTGTGCTTGGGTACTTTCAGGCGATTGACTTGCAGCATAAACCGTCATGCAGTTATCCTCATCAGGAATAGCTAAGACTGCTTGTGGCTCCATGTAGAAGTAGTACTGTGAAGCTAGATTAACCTGAAACAAGATAAATTTCAAATGTAGTGATGTATACATATGTAATAATGGTTTTTCCTTAAATTTATGATTAATTGGAGAATATTGGAAACAGATCCTCATCAATATATGTTTAAATAAATATCTTTGTGAATGAGATACACAGTAGGTACGTTTCATATATATAATATAATTACCTCAGCATATTCAATTTTTTTATCAGCTTCAACCATTCCTTCAGAGAAGTTTCCAACTTCCTTGGGATAAAACATTGGAGGAATCTCAAAGTAGCTGTTGTGCTCTATGGCATCTTCAACTGATAAAATCGGTGAGCCCAAATTATCTATGGAATATTCCACTACTGCTTGTTTGGCTGCCATGTTAGCATATCTTTGTGTTTCTGCAATCTGAAGAAAAATATCAAAGTGTTATTTCTCATATTAAGTCATATAGATCACACAGTTACACTCATCTTCTAAGAAAAAAAAAAAATCTTTTAGTAATGTATATAAGTACCAGAAGACCAAGCGGTTGACCGGCATATTCAGCGAGAGTATCAGCAAATAATGGCTCACTTCCAAACAAAAATTCAAGCCCAATGTTTTTTCCACCTTTCGGGATGTCTTTGGCAGAGATAATAGTGACAACTTTTGATGATGCTAGAGAAGCTTTGAAATTAATTCCCTTTACATGAGCTAGAGGCTTTGTGCTATAAATAAATGCTCCATAAAGACAATCTTTTGGTGTAGGGATATCATCCACATAAACCACTTCGCCTGCGAAAAGAATGTAAAATTTTGTAATTTTATAACGACTACTAAATTTTGCATTTTTTCTATAAATCTAAAATTTCACATATTCCCTGCTAAATAAGCTATGTGTTTTTGTTGCATATATATCTAAAAAAAATAAGAAGCAACTTATAGGACACAACCATCTTGCAACACAATCTGATTACCAAAAGCAATGGCTGTGAAAAAGGAAAGCTAGCTGCACAAAGCAATATGGACAAACCGTGTTTATTTCTTTGCGAGATTGTAAGAGGATAGCATAATTCAAAATTGTGTTATTCAATGAACAATGATGGACTCTAATTAAACTAAAAACCTTAAAGAAAAGTGCAGGCAGAAAACATACCTGAAGCTTGAAGCTCTGCTCCAACTTTTTTAATTGGATCACCAACTGGGCTATATTCTGAATTTAACAATATCTCTTGCCGTGAAGATATAGGAAGTTCATCACAATTTTTGGATTCTGTGTGCAATTCACCATTATGGTGTTCAACAGGGACAATCTTTCCAGGCTCACAGATACTTTTGGCAATGGGGGAAAGGAACTTGAACATAAAACCAACAGCCAAGCTGACTCTATACTCGGGATGAGCTGTGTCGTTTGTTGGCACAATTACTTCTCGGAGTAGCCTTGTTGCTTCAAGCAGAACTGATCCAGTGACAATTTTACCCTTCAGAAAATCCTCAACCTTCCTTGCTCTAATTGCATGTTGAGTGCCATAGGCACCAAAGGCCAACTGTATGTTATTCAGGACAACATCTCCTGTTTCATCTATTGAAGTTTGTGCCAGAAAAGCAGAGTTAACATAAGAAACGGCATTGCCAAGAGGACGGGGAGATGCACGGTATGTTTCGAAAAGGATGCTGTTGGAGGAAGTCCAAGAAGGGACAAAGATGCTCAAAAGAAGTGTTCGATAGTCACATGGAGGCATCTCTAGAAATTCCTCAAGTGTAAGAGTGACTCTTTCTTGTCCTTGTTGGATGGAAATTTTTGAGCCGGCAGCAAGCAGAATAGTTGCAATGTCCGACTCAAATTGTTTTCTTTGTGCTAATATGAGATTACCTCCTACACTTGCTATGTTTCTCACAAATGGAGATGCCACTTTGTTCATGTGATTTGCAATCTTTTCAAAAACCAAAGATGCCACTTTATGCCCTCTTAAAACTTCTATTGCTTTGGAGATGGTCACTGCTGCACCCAATTCCACACCATCTTTACCGCTTTTAATTATAGAAAGCTCTGGGATACCACGTAAATCAATAAACTTCTCGAACAAATCTTGATCCTTGTATACACCACTGCTTGTGTTTCCCACAACAAGCTTGGTGTTGCTTGCACTAAATGCATTTGAACTAAACAGAGCATGTAAATGTTCAATACTTTTTGGTCGGTACCAACCTTGTTCTACCATTTCAGACATGTGACCATTCGAAGCACTTGATGTTGATTTTATCTCAGATTTCAGGAAATCCGGAAATGTGCACACACCCCCAATCGAGTATTTTGGCAAGTTTCTTGCGCACTCATTTTTGTTTTCTTTGTTCCAAAAGGTATTCAACCCCAAATCTTCCAAGTCAACATCCGCTGCAAAGCTCTTGCAAGCATCTACTAAGGGTCGATAGCCAGTGCATCGGCACAGATTACCATGGATAGCCTTCTCGGCCTCAGAAACAGTTATCTTAGAGAACCCTTCCGGGGGCTCTGGTCTACTAGCATCTTTATCTGCATTCACAAGGGAAGAGAAGAGTGACATGCACATGCCAGGGGTGCAAAACCCACACTGAGAAGCATGAAAACCGGCAATCCTTTGGTGAATAGCATGGTGACCATCTCTGGTATTTCCCAGGCCCTCTGTTGTTGTTATAGAACAGTAATTTATGCTGCCGAGAAGTGTCAAGCAGGAGCTAGCTGACACATCGGTCACCTCATCAGTTTCAGGGTCATACTTCGATAGAAGAACAACGCAAGCCCCACAACCACCTATAATGGTACCAAAAAATGTGACAGTAAGAGAGGTGATGTTTTCATTTGTAAGGTACAATTTTATAATTTATTACGTTTTTTGTTCAGTTAATCTCACAAGCATAGAGGCTTATGACCTCTTGACCTACAAACTTGTTTGGTTCTTTGATCAGGTATGATTTTAGTGAAGTGTTCAGGTTGATATATTCAGAAGACTTCTCTATAACATTCTTTAGGATTAAAAAGAGAATATTATATTGATCAAATCTAACCGTTTGTTTGGAAAAGATAGCTTACAATTTTGAGTTAATTTTGAAAATTAAAAAGTGGAGGCATGATGGAGGCACAAGAAATGAAGGCATTGGAATCCTCATTATATATCCCAAATATGCAACTTATCTCTTCTGTTCAAAAATTTTGTTTACAATTTGAAGTGCATCATGTACAGATGTACTCCTTTCAATTCTTTTTTGGGTCAAAATGTGATACTTTTAAGATGGTCGTTCCAGCGAACCTCATCCTCTTTATGAGTTGACATGAAAACTGAATGGAAAGGCAAAAGGTAAAATAATAATAATAATAATAAATAAAATAAAAAAGTCTATTTATGGAGTGAAAAAAGAAAAAGATAATGACCATCTTTTCTAAAAACATGAGAGACAATAAGACAGCAATTGACCCTTCTGCTTCCCTAACCTGCTTATAATAATCTGACATCATATAAAATTTTGATCATTTAAAGGCAAGTTATCCAAGGTTTAGTAACTTTTTAAATGAGAAGAATTTTTGTTACATCTGTAAAAGCATCAAAAGATTAATTAATAAGATGTTATAAAAATACTTTAACCGGAATAGATTTAATTAAATATTAATATAGACAGTGTTCAGGTACTGCTCAGGGTAGGTTTCACTTTGAAACAGAGTTGGAGCACTAATTGGCTGTCATTTTCATGATAGATCTGAAGTATTGATCTTCACAGAAAAGTGTATGGGCGATATATAACAAGTTTAATTAATATATAAATTAAAGTTGGATAAATAATAAAGAATATTCTGATCTCTGGAATATGGTAGGCGAAATTGACTCGGTTGACATCGACTGTGGAAGATAAATTGTTTAGATAAAAGTTGTGCTCCAATTTTTTTGATGATAGTAGTAAAACAGAACAGCAACTACTACTTAATGGGAAAGGATCAATTAACAATTTTAAAAATAAAAAAATTATTTTAATACATTTGAAAAAAATCTTAAAAAACTAATATTAAACTTAATTATAGATATATGTAAATTAATTATATCGAAATGCTATTTGTTAGTTCATTAAACTGATAATTAAAAGTGTTGAACTTAAACTGTGAAAGGAGACATAATTCTAATTTTGATGGAGTACGTATATATTGAAATAACTTAAAAAGAGCATGCATGAATCTAGCTATATATGACTATAGATGCGGTACCGGTATTGGTATCGGTACTGGTACAGACGTATATGAAGTCTGGAACTTAATTAGTTATACCGGAAGAAGAAGAAGAAGAAGAAGAAGAAGAAGAAGAAGATGAAGAAGAAGAAGAAGAAAGAAAAGAGAGATGGAAATTAAGGATTAGATAAAGGAAGGAAGGAAGGAAGTACCTTCGCCGCAGCCGAGCTTGGGGCCCCTGAAGCGGGTGCGGGTGCGGATGAACTCGAGCAGCGACATGGAGAGATCGGCGGCATGGCGCACCTCGTACCTCTCGCCGTTCAGAGCAAAGACCAGCAGCTGCTGCTCATCATGATGCTTGTTGTTACTATCCATTGATCTGATCAGACTGCTGCTTCTTTCCGGAGTTGTTGGGACGAACTTGCGAGAGAAAAAAGTGATCGAGCGATACCACTCCCACTCCCACTCCCACTCCCACTCCCACTATACATGCATATGCTATGTTATATTGCTATGCCTATATATGCAAATAAATGGAAATAGAGGAGGGTTCTAATGCCTCTATTTTTTGTGTCTCCATTGTGTCTCTATTTTTTTAATTTCAAATAACTCAAAATTTAAAACTCATTTTTCAAAACAAAATCGTTAGATTTAATTTATATCCTTTAATTTATGTATATATAAAAAATCATCAAATTTAAATATTATTTTGTTTGACATCAAGGACTTCAAAAAATGTACTAATTTGAGTAATTTCTAGACGTTGATTTTTATAACTCATTGATTTATATAAAATAAAAACAAAAAAGTGAAAAAATTGTTATTTGCACATAAAGAATATCATATTGATCAAATCTAACGGTTTTATTTTGAAAAATAAGTTTTAAATTTTGAGTTATTTAAAATTTAAAAAGTAGAGGTATGACGGAGTCAAAAAAAAAAATAGAGACATTGGAACCCTCTTCACGAAATTATGCAATGCGTTATGCAGTGACGTCATATTCGTTAGTCAATCGTACTTTTGGATAGTGGGATGATTGCTCTGCTCCCTTTCTAGCTTAGCAGCCTTACGATATTATATTATTATTATTATATCATTATTTGGTACCACTTAAGTTCTTAACTTACCTAATCAATCTATTACTTACGTATTTTTTTATATTTTTTTATTCTAAAGTGAGTGGAATGAATGAATGATTACGATTTACGACACTCGATCCGATCGGCCACCTTTTTTGGGTCAGCAAGTCAGCAGCAGCTCCTGCTGAATTCATATTAAGAGGACCCTACTTTTCCATCTAGAATCGTTGGATTAAATCGGATGGTTCAGACTGATTACAAAAAGACACCTAAGATCTGAATCGGATCAATCTGAAGCGTCCGATTTAATCCGACAGTTTTAAATAGGAAAGCAGGGTCGTGCTAATCCTTTTAGAATAGCAGCAGATATGAACTCGGAGGCTGCTAACTGCTACTCCTACCCCAAGACAAAGACAAAGCCCAGAGTCCAAAGTCCAAGTTCCCACTTGCCACACCCTGTTCGGTGCAACAAGATACTCTCTGAAGTTAGAGAGACACCTCACACTCACACCTGACCTTATCTTCAACACAACTCCATTTTCATGGTTCCTATTCATTCACTCCTCCAGTACTCTCTATTATATTTGACTGGTATATCTTTGAATCCTTAATCCTTTGCGTTCTTTGCTTCTTACCTATGTTATATAAGTGCGGGTGCGAGTATCGTATCCGATAAGGTGCAGATGCGGCGATACGGATTTTTAGAAAATTTTCCGATACAGGTGCCGCGATACACAATAAATTTTAATATAAAAATAATTATATATAATAAAAAAATAGAAGGAAATACGTCAGTAAAAACAAAAGTTCATTTAGTATGATAATATATATAGTAGAAAGTGTGGAGTTTATCTTAATGGCAAAGCAAGAACATGGGAGTGTGCCTGCGCAAGTTTGATTCCCACCGCTGGCTTTTTATGATTTAAAAGAGCTTTCCAGCGACCCAAGGATTATGTGTGGCAGAAACTCATGCGGCCACGTGCGTTGTTTCCATCCTATGCGGTGAATATGTACCCAAAACGTATTGGATTTGTACTCCAGACGTATCGGGGCGCGTATCGGAGCCGGATCTTTGACCGTATCCGCAGGTCAAACCAAATAAAATATTCGGATACGTTACGTAATGCACCGGGTACATACCCGTACCGTATCGGATGCGCACCCGCACCCGATACAAATTCTTCTGGGTATATGGAGTATCTGGGAAGCATAGCTTCTTACCATTAGTACTAATGCTTGTGATGTTGATGTTCATGGATCTTTCAAATCTAGTATCGGTTACCCTCCTCCGTCTTCTTTTCTGCTCCATTTCTAGCATCTATCTATCTAGTTACACATTATATCGATTTGAATTAATTGAAGCTACAATTAATTTCTCTCTCTTCAAATTCATAGCATGCATGAATTTTCTAATTGCTCTCAATAACGTTATTAGACAATGTGAGTTGAAATCAACATAATACCACAATCAGTTCTTCACTTCTTCTTAAGCGAACCGATAGGAAATAGGATAGATGCTATTCAAATGAAAGTGATTAAAAAATAAAAATAAGTACTAGAGACAAAAGCAAAATTAAAATAAATTTAAGAGCAGAGAGGCCAAGAGAAAAGGGGAGGGATCAATTGAAAATGCTTAATTATCTTAATAAATTTGACAATAGGACTTTTTAGAATTAAAAAAAAAATCATTACAAAAATCATTATCTTGACAATTTTGTTACATTATTTGTACGTATATAGTCATATAGACAATTTTTCAATGAACACAATATATTTCTCTCTGTTTTTTTTTTAATATATATATCCAATCTCTCTCTTTTTGTTTTGGGTGATGTGATTATCTACCATATTATAAAAGGAATTGGATTTTGTCCAAAGCCATTTGAACATTCTCTCATCCAAAAGATTTGGAGAGTTGTACGATATAATTGGTGATGATCGATCAACAATGATAGTAGTGTTTTAAAAAATCCTGAGAGGTCCAAACCCGACCTGAACCCAGGGAAAATGGACCGACCGACCCAACTCAAGGATGTGACCCAGGCAACCTGAGAGGGTCGGGAGGGACAGTCCTCATAAGGAAAATAATCCAACCCATAGAAAATTTTCTAAGGAAACCCGACCTGAGTGAACTCGGGACCCGACCACCCCGACCCGAGGTACCGGGGTAAAGAAAAAATAAAATAAAAGGTCGGAACCATGTATATGTTAGTAACATAGCCGGTCCAAAACGAAAAATTAAAAGAGGGTAACTTTTGTTTTTCAAAACGATTAGTAATATAAAATATATACATTTCGTATTAAAACAAATAATTTTTAGCATTAAATATAAATATATTTTAGTTTAAAATAAATATTTTTTAATCTTTTTGTTTTTTTTAGTATTTTTCTTGATTTTTATAGTATAAAATAGATATAGTATTTTTATATATACTTTTTCCTTATTTTTTTGTTTTTCGGATTTTTTTTCTACCATATAAATCAAACAACTTGCGCAATCTGACCCGGACAACCCGGATCGGAAAATCCGAGCAACTCGGGAGGGACGATCCCAATCTAGGTTCAATCTCCATCCTTCAAAACTTTTTCTAAGGTTCCCCGACATGAGCAACTCGGGAGACCGGGGAAACCCGGGACCCGAAGAACCCGGGACCCGAAGAACCCGTGGATCAGAACGGGTTTGGACCGACCCGGACCTACCCGGGCCGTCATTAAAACACTAGATAATAGAGTGTGACCCCATCACTCTAAATATAACCAACATACAATGTATACGTATATTGTTTCTATTTTTAGTGCATACATGATCAAATCACCGTTGATCAATCGTCACCAATTATATTATATAGCTCTTCAAATCATTTATATGGTAGACCGTTAAATGACTTTGGACAAAATCCAATTCCATTATAAAATCAATTTGCATGTTTTTTTTGGTTCACGGAGGAGTAACTAAAGAGCCGTCGAATCTTGATAAAAGGGCGAGCTTTTATTTTCCCTTAAACTGTGACTTAGAGGGACACGTGTGTCATGTTATAGGATATAGTGGTAATTTAGGTAATATGTTATTAAGTTAGGGGTTAATTAGTAAATTATGTTATTATGTGAGGGGCAAATTAGTAATTATGTTAGGTGGGGTTGGTCTATATAAACTCATCTTGCTAATGTAATTGGGATGTTGAAAATATTAAAAAAATATTGAGATGAAATAGAATTCCGAAATTATCCGATTTTCGTTCTTTTCCTTCCAATTCCGATTCCGAGTATCAAATTCTCAAATTTCCGACTTCGATTATGAAACCATGAGCAAATCAATCGATTTCTTCCTAAAACTCTTGAATCCCGAATCAAGAGTGTGACAACGTATCTCCATCGTGGCTTGTTGAGGCTGATCTCCGGTGACCGGATGCCCGATCGAAGATCCGCCAGCGCCAGTAGACCCACCAGTGGTGGTGATGCTGGCTGAAAGGTCGTGGATCATCGGAGCCATGTGTACGTCTTCAGTTTACCTTACCGGTACCAAGAACAAATTTCGTCAATCTCAGTCAACTCTTCATCAATCAGCTCATTTTCCATGTCAAATATGATCCTTTTACAATTTTTATTTCGATTTTCCTTTGTTTGCTGCTGTTCATTTGAAACAGTCGGGAGAAGCTGAGGGTTCACAAAATTCATAACAAATCAAAAAAGTTCCAGAAAAATGTAAAATCTATACTGGATACACTCTTAGCTATACACTTCGTATTTCAAGCTTAATGTGCATTATATATGTTCAAAATATGAGAGAAAAATATAATCTTAGCTGCTGCCAGTATTCAGAAACTGGCACAGCAGCTACCAAGGGCAATCCAGTCCATATTTTGAAACTTTCGTTAGCACTCTCTGTATTGGTTTCTTCTTACAGACAATAAGAGGGACGTTTTTGGGACATTTCTTCATGTGATTAGTAATAAGTCGGTATTTCATATCGTTTTATAGAGAAATTATTTCTAAAACTCAATCAATTTTAGTTAGATTTTGTTTGAATTCACTTTGTTTCATGTCAAGATCAAGATAATGCCGCGCTTCCAAATTTATTGCAGATTTGGAGCAATTTGGAGCAGCAACGGATCAAAATACCGAATATGGGCATGATATATTTGATGAAAGCATGTGCTATCATATCCATGTTGTAGAGCATGTTTCAAGCTTTCCAACGAGCTTTGAATCGTCCAATTTGGAGTTAAAATGAGAAAGTTATGGCCAAAACAGTAACATGGACGAATTTCGGTCCGAAATTGTGTAGTTTGAACCAATGAAGAATCTGTAAATATTTCGGTCCGAACTGAATAATTTCGGTCCGAAATATTTGCTGACGAATTTTCTGTCTGAGCAATTATTAATGTTTTAAGTGACTTTTGGTCTGTTTTTGGCCTGGTTTTATATATAGACTCCTGTTCTCTTTTCTTGGGATGGCTGGCAAGGACTCTTGGGGGATCAAGTTAGAATATATCTAGGGTTAGAGAGAAGAACTTGGAGCGAGAATTGGAGATTGAAGCGAGGATTCGAGTGAAAAACTCGGTGTTTGATTTCTTTCTCTTTTTCTCTCTTTTGTTTGTGATCTTGAACATGAACACTTGTTGTTTTCTTTTGTATCCATGAGAGGCTAATCCCCTCTCTAGGGATATAGGTTTTAGTTGAACTTGTAGTTTAGTTTACTCGGATAACGCTTTTAATTGTCATGTTGTGATTTTATTTCTTTGTTTTAATTGCTCATGTGTTGCTTAATCGTTGTGCATGAAATCTTAGAAATTAGGTTAGGGTTGAACCAATTCAACTTAGTCTTGGAATTGAAGAAATAAAATTAAGTTAGGCGAGATACTTAACCGTAAAGCATTAACTTAAGAGATCCCGGTAATTGACCATTAATTGTGCGAGGTACTTAATCATGAAGTATGATTTAGGGATTTTACCAATTTGTATCATGAACTTAATGAACCATAGACTTGTAGGTGAGGAACTTAATCGTGAAACCCGAGAGTTTAGGTATGGTATTAAGCCAAGAAATTGTAGTTTAGTACCAATATTTATTGATACCCTCTCACAACAATTCAATTAAAAGTGTTAGTTGAATAAATTGCATCTACAGGGGATACGAAACCGAAGTCTTTAGATCATGTTTTATCGAGTCCTACCAATTGTCGCTAGTTTTTATTTAATTAGGATTTATTTTCTTTTGCAAAACCAGAAAATTGATTAGTCTAGATCGGTAGTTTAGGTTAGAAATCAGGCATTTGGTATTTTGATCCGTTGTTGCTCCAAATTGCTCCAAATCTGCAATAAATTTGGAAGCGCGGCATTATCTTGATCTTGACATAAAACAAAATGAATTCAAACAAAATCTAACTAAAATTGATTGAGTTTTAGAAATAATTTCTCTATAAAACGATATGAAATACCGACTTATCAATTAGATTTTGATTTGACCATTTAAAAGAGGACAAAAGGCAAGGTACAGTGCTGCTGCCATTTTTTCTTTTTTTTTTTCACTTTGGGAGCCTGAAGCTTTGAATTTCTCAACATAAATTTGCACATAAACCTCATTTCATATGCATGTCAGGAATATAAGACAAAAAGAGGTGCTCAAATTCACAAATCAACTCAGTTTTATGTTACTTCATCAATTCAAGACATCGTTCTTAACCAGTTTTGTGTTTCTCAACTTATTGGTTGTTTCAAACTCCAAAAATTCTCAAAATTGGACACAAGATGTATATAATATCATGTTTCAACTAATTAAAGCTAAGTTCTGGATGCATTTCAACCAGCCATTTGAGAGTTATTTCAAATTTTGGTTTCAGACAGATTTGCCTTCAGCTTTGTACCAGAATAGTCTGCTTTGGTTTGACATGCGTTTTGCTTTGTACTAGCAAAGCCATTGTTGTTCATTATATTGTTTTTTCTTCACAACTATTTGTTCTATGCCTGTATTTCAATCATGTAACCTTTTTCTTTGTTTAATGAAAATTATTGCCATTTTTCCACTTCAAAAAAAAAAAAAAAACAAAGAAAGAAAGAAAATCTGATATAACTAAAAGCAAATTATGCTCTTTCTTGTTGAGATTTATTCCTGCTATGAGAAAATCTGATAATGCAGAGTACGATCATCCTATTCAATCATTATTCCAAATAAATATGATCAAACATATGCACATTAGCACATATAATACTCTGGAGTTTTAAGACGCCATTGCATATGAAGTCCATAATCATTATTTATTTCCACCCTTCTAATTGAGTACTTCTGGTGAGATTGTTCTACAATACTTTTCCATGTTTAGACATAGAAGACAATACAATACGGCGTAAGGTACGGAATTTATGCATCCAAAATCAGGCCAAGGCTTCCAAGTATTTCTCAACAATATCAAGACCGCACAATTCCTTGACCGTTGGCATAGTTGTGGGAGCATCCATTTGGAATGTCAGGGGAGAGTTTCCTGATCCGACACAAGAAGCAAATTCTGTTCTTGCTGCTCTGATTGCTTCTCTCAATGCACAGTGGACGGATGACGCAAGAAGTAACGGCGGCTCCCCAGATGCTATGAAAGTAATTAAGAAGACGTTGATATTAATTATGGAGTTAGCTTCACAAGCACTTGTATTGCTATCTAGCCGAATGATCGATGAACAAGAGTACTGAATTGATGTACCTTTTGACGAGAGCACACGGTTTTTGTTGTGAGGACTGTGAAGAAACTCCACATTGAACTCCTTGGGGATGGTATCTACTGTTGGTATTTTGTAGTTCCAAGTGCTATCGCTGATGGCCAATCCATCGGAATTCGTCAGGAACTCCTCGCACAGAAAGAAACCAACTCCTTGAATAAAGCCACCTTCCACCTGTGTGAGTTCATAATAGAGATGTTACTTAGGATATGCAGCTTAAATAGTGCCCTTCATGTTTTACTTTCTAGGAAGTTAAGAAAGCTCCAATATTCAATAAATTAATAATCATTCATCAGAATCATGGTTAAACTGTCACAAGAATGAGCCCTGCTGCCTAGCATTTAGAAAGTTGTTCTTTTTTTTCTTCAATTTGTATTTGTTTCAAAATAAAAATAAAATCTACTAATTAAAAAAAAAAAAGTTAACCTGGCCTAAATCCACTGCAGGGTTCAGACTCTTGCCACAGTCATAAGCAAGGTCACTTCTTAGTATAGTGGTAGCTCCAGTGAGAAGATCAATCTCAACCTATGATTGCAAAAAACTTTCTTAGAACTGCTCAATTTAATGTGGCTTCCTATTAATTAGTTCGTCCTACAGGGGGAACTAATATTTATATAACAATTGAAAATATTATTAATACTACACCAGAATATGCTGAATTATGTCAGAAATCAGAATTAGTACGTCAGTAAATAAAAAACCTGAGAACCAAAAAGGAAAAAATTTTAAAGACAACACCTCACTAATGGCAGCTCCATAATTTATGTAGCTGAAGGTAGACGGTTCAGGAACCCATAACGAGCTAGCAGACAGATTCACACTTTGTGCCGATGCCTGCGAACAATACATGATAATGCAATTAACAGTATGCTGTGAACATTATTCCTATAAAAACTTCTTATATATTGATATGGTACAACTTTCAAATAGTAAAGTTTGTGTTTTGTTACGCACCAATGTTGGTTTTATGCAATTTGGAAACTTAAACATACATGTAAAACTGTAACTTATAATAACTACGATAGAAATTTGCAAATTGCATGTTTA
The DNA here is from genome assembly GCA_030179965.1 of Cyperus esculentus. Lineage (NCBI taxonomy): Eukaryota > Viridiplantae > Streptophyta > Magnoliopsida > Poales > Cyperaceae > Cyperus > Cyperus esculentus. The sequence continues at coordinate 3,113,990 of JASGLE010000046.1, read as the reverse complement.
TAATTTCTGAAATTGAAAGATTAAATAACTTATTGAACAAAGGAGTCTATAAAACCATGATTAAAGGACAAAAGTCTTAAAACTAACCAGACGAATCAGTGCATCCCATGAAACGGCACCCTTCTCCTGTTTCATTTTATCCTTGAGAGGTTTCAACCTTTCAACAAGCTTATTGCAAGCAAGACGAACTGCCTCGCAACTGCTCTCTGATGTGGTGCTTCCACCAGTGATTCCTCCCTGGACTAAACTCAAACTATCTGCCTGAATAACCCGAACTTTCTCCAGAAGATCTTCACTTTCCTCCAACAATTCCTTCAAACAATATGCTGTCATCTGTTTTACTTTGGTCCATAGACCTTGTCCTATCTCGATTCCTCCCACTTCCACGACAATTGATCCATCGTTAAGCACGGATACTCTCCCTGGTGATGTTTTGGTCCTTACTACGTATGTAATCGGCACACAAGATATACCCCGTTTCTTCCATTTGTTTACACTATTAAAATGCTTGACCATCTCGGTACGTGTATCATAGCTTGGAGTTGAGGCCAAGCGATCAAAAAGAGATGGAAGAGTATATGTGGAAGCATCTCCAGCACTGTGTCGGAAGAAAACTTTTAGGCTCTCATGATCATGAAGATTCTTTCTCCTAACCACATTTGTATCCAGGGAAAGTACAGAAGCAACATGCTCTATTATTGCTTCGGCAATGAACGAGCCCTGCACATCACCCGGAGCACGCATAGCAGACTTGGATGTGTTGTTAGTCTTGCATACCTTTATGTCGAAGGAGAGGTTGCCCCAGTTGTACTTATTCATGGCCCCTATAGTAGCACCTGCTAAAAGAGGACTACAGTCTGCAGATATGCCTGCATTTAGTCTCAAGTCAACGTGCAAAGCTGTGATTTTTCCATCCGATTTGAAACCCACAGTGTAGCATGCCTTGGTTGGATTTCGACCTCCTATCATTATCATGTCAGTTTGACGATCAAGATAAATCTTTACTGGGCGTCGAAGCTTATATGCTGCAAGAGCACATGCAGTGATGATCTATAAGATGAGAAATGTAACTACTGTTAGTAATGTTTACACATCATCCCACAAGATTATATTGTTCAGTATAATAATCAGTTAATCACAAATTGGGTGTCAGTTTCGTGAATAGATCGAATAAAAGTGATAACAAATCCAAACAATAAAAAAAACAGCCGCAAACACATTAATTAGTTTTGTAAATTACGTTATGATATATAACTTAGCCCACAGCCCCTGTGTACTGTTGTTCCACTGACCAAAAATGAAATGGTACAAGGATATAATTACGATCTGTTTTATTTTTCGTCAAGCCAACAAGTTAGCAGTCTTCATGTGAAATTGAAAAATTGCAGTTAAAGAAATGTAACTAGTTGGGTTCCGAATGACTTACTGGTATAGATCTGAATGCTTTGGCACCGAAACTTCCACCAATTCTTCTTGTAATAACACGTACATTATGAAATGGGATGCCAAGAGACCTTGCAATAATTCCTTGAGTACCTTCAGGCCATTGAGTTGCACCATAAACCGTCATGCAGTTATCCTCATCAGGAATAGCTAATACTGTTTGCGGCTCCATGTAAAAGTAGTATTGCGAAGCTAGTTTAACCTGAAACAAAATTTATCTCAAATTTAGTCATACATACTAAGTTTTCTCTTTTTTTTTGCCTTTAAACTAAGTTATCTCAAATTTTGTCATACGTACTAAGTTATCTCAAATTTAGTACCTCAGCATTTTCAATTTTTTTATCAGCTTCAGCCATTCCGTCAGAGAAGTTGCCGACTTCTTTGGGATAAAATGCTGGAGGAATCTCAAAGTAGCTGGTATGCTCAATGGCATCTTCAACAGACAAAATTGGTGGGCCCAAATTATCCACGGAATATTCAACTATAGCCTGTTTGGCTGCCATGTTGGCATACCTTTGTGTTTCTGCAATCTAAAAGAAAAATACTGGTGCATTATTTTCTCATATAGATAGATGAAAGCAAAAGGTAAACTTATCTTATAGAAACTTATAGCAAGGTATATATGTAAGTACCACAAGACCGAGTGGTTGACCGGCATATTCAGCAAGAGAATCAGCAAATAGTGGCTCACTTCCAAACAACCAGTCAAAACCAACATTTGCTCCTCCTTTCGGTATGTCTTTGGCAGAAATAATCGTGACAACTTTCGATGATGCCAGAGAAGATTTAAAATTGATTCCCTTTACATGAGCTAGAGGTTTTGAGCTATAAATAAATGCTCCGTGAAGGCAATCTTTTGGTATAGTGATATCATCCACATAGACTGCTTCGCCTGCCAAAAGAGAGTCAAATTTTGTAATTCTAGAACAGCAAAATTTTGCATTTTTTTGTTAGAAAATTCAATATTTCATACATTCCCTGCTATATCAGTTATGTTCTTATGTTAGATATGCATATGAAACAAAATACGAAGCTACTAATAAGATGCAACGATCAGATTTTAACCAATTTCACACACAAGGGCTGTGAAAGAGCGAAACCTGGAAGCAAGAAGGTACACATAGCATGTTTATTTCTTTGTAAGGCGGTAAAAGGATTCTAGAATTTTAATTTGTAATACTCTATACATAATAGAAAATAATGAAGGGAGAACATACCTGAAGCTTGAATTTCTGCTCCAAATTTCTTAATTGGATCACCAACTGGGCTATATTCTGAATTTATCAATATCTCTTGCCGTGAAGATATAGGAAGTTCATCACAATTTTTGGATTCTGTGTGCAATTCACCATTATGGTGTTCAACAGGGACAATCTTTCCAGGCTCACAGAGACTTTTGGCAATGGGGGAAAGGAACTTGAACATAAAACCAACAGCCAAGCTGACTCTATACTTGGGATGAGCTGTGTCGTTTGTTGGCACAATTACTTCTCGGAGTAGCCTTGTTGCTTCAAGCAGAACTGATCCAGTGACAATTTTACCCTTCAGAAAATCCTCAACCTTCCTTGCTCTAATTGCATGTTGAGTGCCATAGGCACCAAAGGCCAACTGTATGTTATTCAGGACAACATCTCCTGTTTCATCTATTGAAGTTTGTGCCAGAAAAGCAGAGTTAACATAAGAAACGGCATTGCCAAGAGGACGGGGAGATGCACGGTATGTTTCAAAAAGGATATTGTTGGAGGATACCCAAGACGGGATAAAAATGCTCAAAAGAAGTGTTCTATAGTCACATGGAGGCCTCTCTAGAAATTCCTCAAGTGTAAGAGTGACTCTTTCCAGTCCTTGTTGGATGGAAATTTTTGAGCCGGCAGCAAGCAGAATAGTTGCAATGTCCGACTCAAATTGTTTTCTTTGTGCTAATATGAGATTACCTCCTACACTTGCTATGTTTCTCACAAATGGAGATGCCACTTTGTTCATGTGATTTGCAATCTTTTCAAAAACCAAAGATGCCACTTTATGCCCTCTTAAAACTTCTATTGCTTCGGAGATGGTCACTGCTGCAGCCAATTCCACACCATCTTTACCGCTTTTAATTATAGAAAGCTCTGGGATACCACGTAAATCAATAAACTTCTCGAACAAATCTTGATCCTTGTATACACCACTGCTTGTGTTTCCCACAACAAGCTTGGTGTTGCTTGCACTAAATGCATTTGAACTAAACAGAGCATGTAAATGTTCAATACTTTTTGGTCGGTACCAACCTTGTTCTACCATTTCAGACATGTGACCATTCGAAGCACTTGATGTTGATTTTATCTCAGATTTCAGGAAATCCGGAAATGTGCACACACCCCCAATCGAGTATTTTGGCAAGTTTCTTGCGCACTCATTTTTGTTTTCTTTGTTCCAAAAGGTATTCAACCCCAAATCTTCCAAGTCAACATCCGCTGCAAAGCTCTTGCAAGCATCTACTAAGGGTCGATAGCCAGTGCATCGGCACAGATTACCATGGATAGCCTTCTCGGCCTCAGAAACAGTTATCTTAGAGAACCCTTCCGGGGGCTCTGGTCTACTAGCATCTTTATCTGCATTCACAAGGGAAGAGAAGAGTGACATGCACATACCAGGGGTGCAAAACCCACACTGCGAAGCATGAAAACCGGCAATCCTTTGGTGAATAGCATGGTGACCATCTCTGGTATTTCCCAGGCCCTCTGTTGTTGTTATAGAACAGTAATTTATGCTTCCGAGAAGTGTCAAGCAGGAGCTAGCTGACACGTCAGTCACCTCATCAGTTTCGGGGTCATACTTCGATAGAAGAACAACGCAGGCCCCACAACCACCTATAAAGGTACCAAAAATGTTATAGTAAGAGTAAATAAGTTTCCATCAGTAAGGTAAATTTTATGATTTATGTAGTATGTTTTTGTTCAGTTAATCTCACAGGCATAGTGACTTATGACCTCTTGACCTAAAAAATTGTTTGGTTCTTTGATCAGGCATGATTTTGGTGAATAATTTTTGTATCATTCTTCACATATGATGTCAAATAATAAATATCCTGCTTGGTGTGTGTGTGCTATAATGAACAAATTATAGTGTGTTCAAGTTGATATATTGGGAAGAATTCCCTATAGTGAAATTGTTAAGTTTGTTGATTCTTTTAAACCATTGATTCATACTTCATAATGAAGGTATTGCCCTCCTCATATTATATATCCCAAATATGCCACTTATCCCTTCTCATATTATGCATCCCAAATATGCAACTTATCCCTTCTCATATTATACATCCCAAATATGCAACTTATCCCTTCTGTTGTCCAAAACATTTTATTCAATTTGAACCGCATCGTGTGCTCCTTTTTTGGGCAGAATGTAATATTTTTAGATAGTCCTTCCACTGAGCCTCATTCTTTTTTATAAGTTGACATGAAAACTGAATGGAAAGGCAAGAAAAGAAAAAGAAAAGTCTGTTTATGGGGTTATAGAAAAAGATAATGACCGTCTTTTCTGGAAACATGAGAGACAGTAAGACAGCACTTGACCCTTGTGCTAGCTGCTGCCCATAACCTATTTATAATCAGACAATATACATAATCTTGATCATTTAAAGGCAAAGCATTTTGTTGGTTACATCTGTGCTCATAATAAATGCACCAAACTCTTAATTAACAGGATGTTAATAAAAATACTGTTTTGGAATAGATTTAATTAAGTATTAATATAGACAGCTTATATTCAGGTAACTGTTCATGGTCTTTTTCACTTTTAAACAGAGTTGGAGCACTAATTGGCTGTCATTTTCATGACAGATCTAAAGCATTGATCTTCATGAAGAAGGGTTTTATATTGCCCATGGGCGATGGAGAACAAGTTTGATATGAAAGTTGGATAAATATATATAGAAAAAAATATTCTGATCTCTGGAATATGGACATATGGTAGGTGAAAGTGACTCAACTGACATCGACTGTGGAAGATAAATTGATCACATAAACATTGTGTGCTCCAATTTTATTGACGATAGTAGAGCAACTACTATTTAATGGCAAAGGAAAGGATCACTTAACAACAATGACAATTTTTTTTTTTTTATAAAACATAAAAACAATAATGACAATATTGTCAATAGTATCATTATTTTTGTCAATAATATCATAATTACTGTCAATAATGACAATATTGACCGTGCTTTTCTTGATAAATATTGACAATGAGACAGTTGAAAATTTTGTACAAATTCATAAAAAAAATCTTAAAAATGAAAAATTAAAAGATTTATAAATGTAATATTATTTATTAACTTGTAGATTGATAGTATTTCAAACTTCAATCAATTTGAATATAGTTTGATGGCTTATCAAAATTTTATATACTTTTTAACGTTTGTAATTTAATGGATCCTTGGAGAGCTATCAAACATCGCTTAAATAGGATATAATCGGAAACATAATCGATCTATAAGTTAAGAAATACTTCCGTAAACCTTTTTTATTTTTAACAATTTTTAAAGATTTTTCAAAATTTTGAAAAGTCCAATTGTCAAAATTGTAAAGATAAGTATTGTCAATGAATCCTTCCCCCTACAATTTTGACAACAAAACTTCTAATAAGTTTCAAACAAAATCTTAATCAAACAACTCAGAAATCTCAGGAAAAATTATAATTACAATAGTAAACTTATAGATTAAATATGTATTAAGTAATTCAATTTAGTCTTGAACTTAAACTTTCAAAGCCCACAAAATTTTGATGAAGTATATTCAATTCAAACACCTTCAAATTAAAACACCATCAATCTATATATGAGTTGAAATTACATGTTATTAGAATTTGAAACACAATCGATCTGGTACATTAATGGTAAAGTCTTAATTAACTTACTCAAAGATCTAAAGAAAAAGAAAAGAGAGAAGCAGGTGCTAGTATAGCTGAGAAGGAAAATTAGAGCACACCTTCGCCGCAGCCGAGCTTGGGGCCCCTGAAGCGGGTGCGGGTGCGGATGAACTCGAGCAGCGACATGGAGGGATCGGCATGGGCATCACAGAGCTCATGCCTCTCCCCATTCAGAGCAAAGATGAGCTTCTCCATTATCGATTGCACTATATCTCAACAGGTATATGTACACTGTCTGTCTCCTTAATTAATTTATGTTCTCTTGCACTGTGAGCCTGTGACTACATAATACATATACTCTTTCTGGAAGTTGCATGAGATGGAGAAGACAGAAGACAATAGACAGAAGAGTGTGCCCAGCCCAGCGTTACCACACTCGCATGCGGTATGCGGATGCGGCACATCAATATATGCATGTGTGGTTATATCACTCACAACTCACAACGGGCTTTGAAAAGTAGGAGGCTAGCTAGCTAGCTGCTACCCTTTTAGCTATATAACATTTTGTTGGCATTTTACATATATACAATATTTGAAAAACCTAGCGTTCATGGAAATATCATACATAGCGTCCATAAGTTATATTTTGAGATTTATATGTTATATTTCAGAATGTATCTGTTACATTTCGTACATGCCTATAGATGTATGGACAATTTTTAACGCACGCAAGATGTTTGTCATATATTATATATACATAGTTAATTGATTTGATTTCGGAGTAGGTGGAACGACTACTACCTTTAGCTATCTAAATTGGTTAATTTACTGTAGTACTAGCTACCCCATCGATATTTATTTATTATGAATCGGGGTGAACCCGAAAAAATAATATTACGTAAATTATAGATATTGAAAATAAATATACATTTTTCATATATATATTTTATTAAATAAATATTGAATTTAAAATATTTTCTATACAACATATTTGTAGCTACATATCAATTCATATAAAAAAATACAAATAGTTGCAAATATTTTGAGTCTTAAATTGTTCTTTAGACAAATTATATTCTCTCTTTAATGAAAAAAAAGAAAAAAATAATTTGAGCCATTTTATTGAGATAAAGAGGAGAGAGAAAAAAAATTTAATGGTTGAGATTAATGATGATGTGGCATAGCTAAAAAGTTTGGAAGCTTACCCCTCTTTCTAGAATATGAATTACTAGGCTGGAATTTCGGGCGAAGAATAGTAATATATGAAATTAAATATTTAAATAGATTTAAAAATATATATAGTTTATTTTCATAGACAATTAAATATTCTTATTATGGTCTCATAAATTTGTATAAGGATATAAATCTTTCAAATAGAAAATCAATATATAAAACACTGCAATGTCGTGAACTTGTATTGTATATGATAGGATGAATTAATTTTATGGCTATTATTTGTGTAACTACTCAAGTTGATAGGAAAAAATATGCATTAGTGACAACTTGACGTCCGAAAACGTATAGGCTTTTAATTATAACCCTAAGTAAACACTCGGTCGCAAGCGTACGACCTCGTGTAGTACAGTCGGGGTCGAACCACAAGGACGGTACCAATTCCGAACCGGACTTCAATCGCAATTCTAATAAAGGCAGTAAAGGCAGTGAGTAAAACTTGGAAACAGGTAATAAAAGGGCGTTCCTAGGGTTTTCAGCTTCAGTTTGGCTTCTGGATTGACTGTCTGCGGCCCCGCAAGATGTCTCTGCGGGGTCGCAGGAGGTATGTAGAGATGCCGACACTGCTCGATGACCACAGAATGTCTCCTGTGTTCACAAACAATGTCGAAAACTCTGTCTTGCACTCTCTGCAGTTGTTTGCGGGTCCGCAAGATGTCTCTGCGGGTCCGTAGACGACAGACAGAGAGCAGATCTGGTTCTGGTTTGTATTCTAACTCACGCTACCAATTCCTATGCAAATCAGATTCGCCACAAGTCCCTCAACCGTCGTATTTTGGTCTTTGTAACAATTCTAGCCCGATAGAAATTCACAGATTTATGTCTAAACCTACGTTCAAGTTACTTTTTGTTCGCGGGTTCGGTTCGACTGTTGTCGGAACCGCAATCAACCTGTCGGTATTTCTTGGAAAGCAAGCAATCAACCCAAATAGTGTAAATAACAATTCTTGGTCATTGGATATTCGAATAGCCGCACCGGATTTGGCCTAATCCGCGGGCTTACCAAACAAACAAGTCAAGTCAAGAACACATAAATGATAAAGCGCAAGTAACTATGAAAATAACGTGAATCATAACAAAGTACAATCAATCCATAGTACAAACATCAACATCAACCCTAAGAACTATGAGTCTACTCGCTCATGGCGAGAGGAAAACAACAAAACAAAGAAATAAAGAAGTTCATGATACTAAAGAGAAGGAGAAGAGCGAGGAGGGTTTCAATCTTCGGTTTCTCCAAGGAAGTCTCGCGAATCCGTCGAAGAAATCGATGAACACAAGCAAGGCCGAACTCCTCTTCCTCTCCTATGGCGGCTAGGTCAGAGAGAGTAAATGGTAAGGAAAAGGTGGTGAAAAGAATGTCAAAAACGTCCAGGAAGATCTGTTTAAATAGCCTAGGGCGGCTAATCTTCTGTTCTGCCCGCCTCGTCTTGCGGCCCCACAGAAGGGCCTTGCGGCTCCGCAGAAAGTCAATTCCAGCACCGTTTTGCTCCAAATTGCATCCAAATGACTCCAAAAGTCCAATCAACCTGAAATAAGGACAAATGCAAACAAGTGACTGGAATCTAGGCATATTAACACCAAAATGCATGTGAACTCGGAAATTTTAGGTCAAAAGCAAGATGCAAGTCTGGTAAAATATAGATATGAATGCGATGCATCACAACTATTTTAAATCCTTATAGTATAAAATATGCTTATAAACTAATTATAATCATTAATATGGCATTATTTTTTTCGGCGACAAAAAGTAAAAAAGAAAACTTGTAACACATAATTATACAGAAGTTTTCTACAAGAGATCACCAATTATTGAGTAATAATACTTAATTACACTAAATATCTCTATGCCTTTTAAAATTCTAGTGAATAAAGTAAAACAATTTTAGCCATTAGATTGACAGTTAACAATAGATCCAACAACTAAGAAGATTGATGATGTGGCATCCCTTATGATCTTTGAAACCTACCCATCTTTCTAGTTTATAGATTATTATTAGAGTTGTTCTTCTATGGACAATCATTCATTTCTAATCGAGCGATTCGGATTTCATAGATCAACTCTCTCTTTAATTGTTCTCTAAGAATATATTATAACCATCCGATTTAGACAAATAAATGGTCCGTATATCTTCCAATCCACATAAGAATTCACCTTATTTTATTATTATTATTATTCTTAATAATCAGAGCAGATGAGATAGATCTTGCAATGCAAGATAGAGACGGAAAGCGCGATGACAACATTAATATTTCTCCCTATAGCAATCATGCAAATGGTTGACACGTCTCTGATCAAGTAATTAATTAAAAGAATCCACTTTAATTTTGGTTCCTAACTCGCTTTCAAGTGAAGACAACTAAATCTAATTGGTGGCTACTATTCCTAATTTGTGGCTTTATTCAAAGAACCTAGAATGTTTCCATGGCATTTCTTTAATTTCGAATATCAAGAATATTCAAGAGTATACTCGTTGACAGCCACTGTCAACTTTTCGAAAAAAAAAAGAATATTCAAGAGTAAAGCTACTATGAACTTGACTAAATGCACATAGTAGTTCTTCAGTGAGAACACCTCCAAAATTATATCAAATCATCTCCAACTTTTTATCTGTATAGCTCAACAAGTTTTTTTATATTATATGGGATTAAAAAAATTTTAAACATTTTTTTTAGATTTTTTACAGTGGGTTATACAATATTAATAATAAAATAATTAATGTTTTATATAGCATTTTTAAAAAGAATCTTAACAAGTATCCAAAAATTTTAAAGATGGAAAATTCTTATATCAGGTAACATTTTGATCGAAAAAGTTTGTTGAACTGTATAAATCAAAATTTGAAAGAGTTGAACCTGAGCTCTTTGTGTGAACAATATATGTATTGGGACGTAGTAACTTAATTAATTAATTAATTAATTATACTTCCGAGTTGAGAGCTGGTTCGAATGAAAGAACATAATTATAATAATAAATTCAATTTTTGTTTTTTTAATCGTAGAGTTACATCAAAGTGAGGAAGGCACTATATACTAATATAGATAGAGAAAAGGTAATTAGTAAAGTAGAGGAAGCAAGTGAAGTCAGAATTGAATTGAAATGGATGGCCGAAGAAACATTGGCACCATTGGGAATATATAAGAATAGAATAGAGGTGAAAATGATGTCAATGGCTCTAAAGAAGATAAAAAAGAAGTGTGTGAGTGTCACTACAGCAAAGTGGAGAAATGAATGAAAGCGCCAGTGTAGACATGGGACTAGGGGATTGGGATTGGGATTGGGATTATAGAAATCAGAAAAGGAACCATTAGTCCATTACATTACATCACATGCATTAGAATTTAGAAATTTAGAAACTAGAAATTAATAAGAGGTCACGGCTAACATCATGTCATGAAATGAAAATGACAAGGGGGGAACTGAAACAGGAAACTGAAAGGAAAGGAAGCCCAAAGGCCCCCAAATTGTAAGTAGCTTGGTCTCCTCCTCTCCTCTCCTGGCCCGAATTAAGATAAGGTTCCTTGCGCCGGCTGCGCTCCTGATCCATTTTGCATACAGATTTTGTCAATTTCTTTATCTATTCGCATTGACCAATTCAGCTGGTTCCTTGTCATCTATATATATATACGAGCAAATATACCGTGAGCTTAAGCTCTAAAAACCAATCAAATCACTTCCAAATTTCGATTTATATGGCTCAATAAATTCTCTATATCAAAACCTTACTCGATACAAAATTTTTCCATTTTTAAAAATTTTTAAGTATTTGTTTTAGATTTTTTTAAAATGACTATACAATATTAATAAACTAATCAAGTTTTATGTATCACCTTTAAAAAATCTTAAACAAATATTTAAAAATTTTCAAAAATGGAAAAAATTTTTGTATCCCGTTTTGATATAAAGAATTTATTGAGCCATTTAAATTGAAATTTGGAAGTGATTTGATAGGTTTTTGGAGGTTAAACTCACGAAAAGCTCCGTGAGCTTAACCTCACAGTATATTTGCTCATATATATACTATACATAGTTGGACTTTGTCATCCATGTTTTTCCGATTCTGTCACTGTTTAATTTGGAGCATAATTAATGGTGTTATCTCTCTCTTTTGTTTATTTGTAGAATTGTATCCCATCATGGATTTGCTAGTTAGTGCAGGAAAGGAAGCCTCAATTGGTTATATACAATACAACCTTCGTTTCATATTTCGCTTATATATATAGCTAACAATAGAAATATGTTTTTCCTTTATGTTTATAAGAAAAAATATATACACCGGTCGAATTGAATCGACTATTGCAGTTAGATTATTGAGATAGGAACACAAAATAAAAGTGTTATTTTACTTTGCAACTCACATGTAAGCACACACACGAGCTTTTGAATTGGCATCATGTAAACATTGGTGTTCAGATACTAGACTCAGTCGCGTTATATTTTTTAAAACTTGGAATAGTATTATAATTATATATATTTTACGGGTCAAACAAAATAAATAAATAAATTAGTGTGGGCTACTGTTTTAAAAAAACCCGAGAGGTCCAAACGCGACCCGGGAAACTAGAGAAAAATGGACCGACCGACCCGACCTGAGTATGTGACCCCGGCAACCCGGGAGGGTCGGGAGGGTCGGGAGGGTCGGGAGGGTCGGGAGGGACGGTCCCCGCAAGGAAAGGAATCCAACCCACATAAAATTTTCCGAGAAAACCCGACCCGAGGTATCGGGGTAGCCCAGGGTAAAAAAATAAATAAATAAAAAATAGGTCGGAACCCCATATAAGTTAGTAACATAGCCGATCTCAAACCCGAAAACTAATTAAAGGAGAGTAACTTTTACTTTTAAAAACTAACCGATTAGTAGTATAAAATATATATATTCCGGTTTAAAACAAATAATTATTGAGTATTAAATATATATTTCAGTTTAAAATAAATATTTTTAATTTTTTGTTTTTTTAAAGTGCTTTTTTCGATTTTGTAGTATAAAATTAGTATAATATTTTTTATATATTTTTATCGCTTCTTTTTTTATTTTTCGGATTTTTTTTTACCATATAACCTGAACAACTCGGAATGGACGGTCCTAAGCTAAGTCCAATCTCTATCCTCAAAATTTTTCAGAGGTTTCCCGAATCAGGAAAACCCGTGGACCGGGGCCAAACCCGCCCCGGACCTATCTGAACCGTCTTTAAATCACTAGTGTAGGCGAAGTTTGTGCTTGACTGACATGAGCACGTGAAAGTGAATTGTTTTGTGATTATAGGTTCTTAGAAAAGAAAAGAATACTGGTTGACCGCTGGTGGGTAGTTGGATTTGAGAGTTCGAGAGTAGAGGCAACGAAACCTGATCCGACTTGAAAAATCCGTTAACCCGCTCTAACCCAAACTCAACCCATATTTTAGGAGAAAGTCAAAATGACTCAAACCTAGACGATCCGAAACCGTGATGATCTGAAAATTTGGTGACCCAAACGAGACCTGACCCTAGCCCGAACGATTTGAAACCTGAATGACCCGCAAATCTGGTAACCCGAACTCAGACGACCCGAAATCAAATGACAGGATACATCAGCAGCCGTCAACCAGATATCCAATCTAAACTGACCCGATCCAAAAATGACTTGAGACTCGAAAATATGCCATTATCCGTCCGATCCTTGACCCAAAAAAATATTAGCACCAGTGAACTCGACCCGTCACAAGAAATGTCGATCAAATTGAGCCGACCGAGCTGAAAGCCAACGAATTGCCAACTGTAGTTGGGACTTGGGAGTGTGAGAATTCAGCACAGATTACGGAGGCCTAGACAGAGGCTAATATAATATAATATAATATAATATAATATTGAAGAAGAGAAGAGGAGAGATGGAGAGAGGACCGACGGAGTGGAGGCACATGGATTGGATTGGATTGGCGGCATTGAGTACCAGTATTTTGTTATTCAGTGCCATGGCATCAGTGGGGTCGTGAGAGTGAGACAGACCGAGTCTTTTGTGGTGTTGCTAAAGCTAAAAAAAAAAGTGATAAAGTGATAATAGAATAGAATAATGGAATATATAATCCGAAATAGAACAGAGGAGAAGAGAAGAGAAGAGAAGAGGAAGTTGCATTGTCCAGACTCATCAGGAATCACGCATGCATGCATATGACAATACGATGGAGCCGTCGATCAAATCAATCAATTTCATCGCATTATTATTATTATATGATCATATTCATATCTCACTCACCACTCACCAGTCACCAGTCACCAGTCACCATTCGCAGTCAGTCAGCTGCCAAGGCCCAGGACAAACAAGCTATACTACTACTGTAGAACATGGAACAGCTAGCAGCAGCAGCAGCAGCAGCCCAGGCCCAAGACACTAGTACCAGCAGCTTAGTCTTCGCCATCAATGGCCTGCGCTTCCAGCTCCCCGACCCCGACCCCAACCTCACTCTCCTCCACTTCCTCCGCACTCGCACTCCCTTCAGGGGCCCCAAGCTCGGCTGCGGCGAAGGTACCTAGTCCAAGATCATCCTTTTCTTCTTCTTCTTCTTCTCTATATCTACTATCACTATAACTATTCATTCATTCATTCATTCATTGATTTGATTCCATTCCCCCCACCCCAGGCGGCTGCGGCGCCTGTGTTGTCCTCCTCTCCAAATTCCACCCCGCCACCGGTCAACTCTCCCACTCCACCGTCAGTTCCTGCCTCACCCCGCTCCCCGCCATCCACCACTGCTCCATCACCACCACCGAGGCTCTCGGCAGTTCCAGACACGGCTATCATGCAATTCACCAGCGATTGGCTGGCTTCCACGCCTCCCAGTGCGGCTTCTGCACTCCCGGCATCTGCGTCTCTCTCTACTCCTCCCTCCTCGATGCCGACACTGACACCACCAGGCCTGAACCAAGAAACGGTTTCTCCAGGATCACGCTTTCTGAGGCCGAGACGGCACTTTCAGGTCATTTGTGCCGCTGCACTGGCTACCGCCCCATTGTCGACGCCTGCAAGAGCTTTTCCGCATCTGTTGATATAGAAGATTTGGGTTTTAATTCCTTTAGGAAGAAAGGAGGTGACGATGGTCATGTTCTTACCGACTTGCCCCTTTATTCTCTTGACGGCTTCTGCATTTTCCCGGAGTTCTTGAAAGCTGAGATCAAATCCTCCGTGCCTTGTCAGTCTCTCGCGGGTGGCAGATGGCATTGCCCCAGAAGCATACAAGACCTGTGTAATCTGCTCGATTCTGACTTGTTAAAAAGTGCCAATCGTGTCAAACTGGTATCTGGTAATACCTCTTCTGGCGTTTACCGGGAATTACATTTTCATGACCATTTCATTGACCTTAGGGGGATTCCTGAGCTGAATGTTATTGCAAAAGATAACGATGGCATCGAAATTGGAGCATCGATTACAATTTCTAAGGTCATTCAAATCCTACGGGAAGATGACAAAAGCAGGGTATTTCTTAAGCTCGCAGATCACATGGAGAAGGTTGCATCGAAGTTTATACGAAATATGGCAAGTATTGGTGGGAATTTAATCATGGCACAAAGAGACCAATTTGAGTCTGACATTGCTACTATACTTCTCGGTGCTGCCACAACTGTCAGTATTCTTTTGGGCTCAGAAATGCGGAGTCTAACACTCGAGGAGTTCTTACAAATGCCACCATGTACTGATAAAATTATTCTCTTGAGCATTTACATCCCTTCTTGGATTTTCTCTCCCAATGTTTTGTTTCAAACATATAGAGCGTCAGCAAGACCTTTGGGTAATGCAGTGGCATATGTCAATGCATCTTTCTTAGCCCAGACTCTGATAGATGAGAAAACAGGAGATGTCATTTTGGATAATATACTGCTAGCTTTCGGTGCATATGGAACAGAACATGCAATCAGGGCAAGAAAGGTTGAGGGATTCCTGAGGGGCAAAATTATCACTATATCAACTCTGTTGGAGGCAGTTAGAATTCTTAGACAGACTCTAGTGGTGAAAGAAGGCACTAGCTATGCTGCTTATAGGATCAGTCTAGCCATTGCTTTTCTTTTCAGGTTTCTTTCTCCTATTACTAAAGGCTTAATCACCCCCAGAATAAATGGTTGCGTTGGTGTTGAAACAAGTGACCCTAAAGGATTGATTATTGGGAATTTGCATGAAGAAAATCAGATCCTTCATTCTTCAAAACAAAAGATTGAACATAGCACTGAGTATTTTCCTGTCGGTGCAGCAACTAAGAAAATTGGATCTGAGATGCAAGCTTCTGGTATGTAGTTCTTTGATGAAAAAATGCACATCATTCTTGTTGAATTCTCTTGTTATTTTCTGTATTGTAGAGTTCAATCACGTTGTATATTAATAGGGAAGAACTTCACATTGCTGCATCAAAATGAAACGAGATCAATCATCATATGTGACACACAGTGTGTGCTCTTTATAGAAGTTTTTACATCCTTATTTATTGAAAACCAATTGATGTAGGTGAGGCAGTGTATGTTGATGATATCCCTTCACCAAGAGACTGTCTTTATGGTGCATTTATTTATAGCACAAAGCCTTTAGCCCGCGTAAAAGACATTGGGATGTCTTCATCGGCACATAAGGTTGTGTCTGTTGTATCTGCAAATGATATTCCAAAAGAGGGTAGCAATGTCGGAGCATGCACTATTTTTGGACCGGAGCCACTCTTTGCTGATTCAATTGCTGAGTATGCTGGCCAACCAATTGGTCTTGTGGTATCTACTCTTTTGAAGATTTTTCATTGTTATGCTGTTAGAAATAGAATCATTATTCTAATTTTTTAGAAAGATATCTCTATATCAAATGACAGAATAAGTTCTCAAAAATTTTTTGTTGTTCCTGTTTTTCCTATTTTGAATGAGAAAGATTAATAGCTAATTAGTCCTAAATAGCAAAATTTTTGGTCGGATAGGTTGCACAGTCGCAAACGTTGGCAAACATGGCAGCAGGGAATGCAATTGTTAGTTACAGCACTGATAACTTGGAAGCACCAATATTAACATTGGAGGCAGCAGTACAAAGATCAAGTTATTTCATGGTCCCTCCCTTCCTATGTCCTCAACAAGTTGGTGATTTCTCCAAAGGAATGGAAGAAGCTGATCACAAAATCATATCATCTGAGGTATCTGCATTTGTTCCTGAAGTGATGGATTGTCCACTAAAATGAAGAAGAATTTAGTTATATTTAAAAACAAAAGCTGATGATATTACCCGTTTCATTTTGCTGAAATTCATTGATTGCATTGATTGGCTTTAGACTGCTCTTCATAGACTTCATTAAGTGTGCTTCTTATATAGACATATCTTAGATGGAGAACTTTTGTTAGTTTACGTGTTGAAGGTCATCATCTCTTTGCATGCATCTATAATGTACAAATTTCAATACCATTGATGGTATTATACTATTATTCATTCTCTAACGCTTCAAAGTTTAAGCTTGTATATAACTTTCTATTTTCCAGGTTACTCTTAGCTCGCAATACTGGTTTTATATGGAGACGCAAACTGCTTTGGCAGTACCTGATGAAGACAACTGCATAGTGGTATACACTTCATGTCAAACACCTGAGACTGCACAAAATGCGATAGCCACATGCCTTGGTATCCCCTTTAATAACGTGCGTGTTATTACTAGAAGAGTTGGCGGAGGCTTTGGTGGAAAAGCTGTTAGAGCACTGCCTGTAAGTGTCAGAAACTAATGCCAAGTGTTGTTGCAAATATTATCTTTTCCAGGAGGGGCAAACACTACTCAAGCACACTTAATACCTAGAATCCATTAGGTTCAGATTTATATATCCATCCTTTTCCAGAATAAAGTAGAAAAGGCGAATAGAAATCTTCTTCCTTTCTTCTTATTTTGTGACATTGTTTGCTATATTTGTGTTAGACCATTGTCCCAGTGGGGTCAGGTATAGTAAAGCTTGGCATATATTTGCCTGCATCAATGATGTATTTGGCTTCATGCATGCTTCTTAACTGGTGTTTTCTCTTTTGTTCAAATTTTTATTTAACAAGCATTATTTGGCTCTTTTGGATTATTTAATTAATTACAACTTTAGTTTATTCAATTTGGTCTTTTTGCTGATGTAGGTGGCAACTGCTTGTGCACTGGCTGCCCATAAGCTGCGTCGACCTGTCAGAATATACCTTGATCGAAAGACTGATATGATAATATCAGGAGGTAGGCATCCCATGAAAGTGACCTACTCTGTTGGTTTTAAATCCGATGGTAAAATCACAGCCTTGCATCTAGACATCCTTATAAATGCTGGTGCGACCCAAGATATATCATTAATTATACCTCATAACCTAGTTGGGCCTCTAAAGAAGTACAATTGGGGTGCCTTATCTTTTGACATAAAAGTTTGCAAAACCAACTTGTGTACTAAATCGGCTATGCGGGCGCCAGGAGAGGTACAAGGGTCTTACATTGCTGAAGCTGTTATAGAGAATGTGGCTTCATTTCTATCCCTTGATGTCAGTGTAATAAGAGAAAAGAATCTGCACAGCTACGAAAGTCTTTCTTTGTTTTACAGAGGTACTGTCGAGGAGCCATCTGAATACACTCTCCCTTCACTCATCTCAAAGTTGGTTTCCACCGCCCGTTATAAAGATAGAGTAGAGGTGGTTCACTCCTTCAATAGAAGCAATGTATGGAGGAAACGTGGTATTGCATGGGTACCAATAGTTCACGGTGTGATGCTTAGACCCACCCCTGGTAAGGTGTCAGTGCTCAATGATGGATCAGTTGTGGTTGAAGTAGGAGGGATTGAGTTGGGACAAGGACTATGGACTAAAGTGAAACAAATGACCGCATTTGGCCTTGGCCAACTTGGATTTAACAGGGATGATTCTCTTTTTGAGAAAATAAGAGTTATTCAAGCTGATACTCTAAGCATGATACAGGGGGGTTGGACTACTGGCAGTACCACATCAGAGTCTAGCTGTGAGGCTGTGAGGCTGTCTTGTGACATTCTTGTTGAAAGGCTGAAACCAATTAAAGAAAATTTGGAGACACAGAACAGCTCAGTCACATGGGACACTTTAATTAAACAGGTCTGTATTCAATTCGAGGTCAAGAGCTTACCACAGGCATGATAGCCAGAACCATGTACCCTGTGTTATCACCTTGCTGTAGCAATGCCCATTCAATTTTATTTATCTCTACTAGCTTTTCTCTTTTTTAAGAAGTTTATTGCAAGGAACAATCAGTACGGTCATATCTAGACTTTATTGAACATCATTATGCAATAAAAAAAATTTCAAAGAAAAACATGCACTAGATGGTAGATTTGAAGCATTGTATCTAGTACATTCCAGTACTCTTAGCATGTTTCAGCATAAGAAATGTAGTGTGGAGTTTGTTCATTGCACTTATCACCTAAACTTGTTTCTTAGGCATCTATGGCAAGTGTAAACTTATCTGCTAGTGCATATTGGGTCCCTTCTGTTGCTTCCATGTCCTATCTTAACTATGGGGCTGCAGTAAGCGAGGTACTTCTCCTTTCATACCCTCTTACAGTTTACAATTGATGTTCAGCATTGAATTGGTACACCTGCTTGAACATTTTAGTATAACACGTCTAGTACTGCCGTTTTTATTTGATACTTAGTTTTAGTAAAAGTATGTTCTCATTTATTCTTACAATTTGCAATTAAAGTTCAGCTTTGAACTGGTATTTCACCTGCTTGACCATCCAGTATAACACACGTAGTTCTGTCATTATTATGTACACAATCATCTCTAAAGCTTCTAGTTCAACCTAGCAAAATGAACACTCATGAAACCCATACCATAGATGATAAAAGTAAAATAGTTATAGCTAGCTAGATATGTTTGTCCTCATTAGAACCAAACTGAACTGTCAGTAACTTTGTTGTCATTAAACTATAAATTTTAACTGGAGTTTTACAGGTGGAGGTTGATATTCTCACAGGATCCACCACTATATTGCAAAGTGACCTTATCTATGATTGTGGTCAGAGCTTAAATCCTGCTGTAGATTTGGGACAGGTTTGTTTTACTTGTAATAGTGTTTCACCAGGACAAAGTATGAGTAGAAGCTGTTCTTTTTAAATTTACATTTCATGTTGCAGCTGCTAGTTTATACTTGTTCACTATATACAGATTGAAGGTGCCTTTGTTCAAGGGATTGGTTACTTTATGTTAGAAGAATATGTTACCAACGCGGATGGAATGCTTACTTCAGATGGCACCTGGACATACAAGATTCCAACTGTGGATACAATTCCAAAGAAGTTCAATGTTGAGTTGGTCAATAGTGGACATCACAAAAACCGTGTGCTCTCTTCAAAAGGTGACTTACGTCTCTCTATGTCACTCAAGTTTGAATTTACGACATATATTTACAATGTTGATGTTCTGGTCTAAGTCTAATTACTACTGAGATATGAATGGTATTACTCTTAGATTTTTGCCAATTTCACACATAACCAACTCTACAAAACTGTTTAACTTGGATCTGTCTATGTCATGACCTATTTTAATTGGAAGATGCTAAAGGCAGACAGATGTCTGTGCACCCGGATAGAACACAAACTAGCCAGATTGCAGTTGTTGATTGTAATTAACTTGCTATGCTGTTCTTACAGCCTCCGGTGAACCACCTCTGCTTCTTGCATCTTCTGTTCACAGTGCTACTAGAGATGCAATAAAAGCTGCAAGAGTACAGTATTTTTCTCTCATCGGCTCCAAGGATTCACCTCTGGAATTCCAGTTGCCAGTTCCTGCAACCATGTCTGTTGTTAAGGAGTTGTGCGGTTTTGACCATGTTGAGAAGTATTTAGAGGCTCTCGATATTTAGCTGAAAATTCAACAATCATGACAGAAGGCTCACGTATGCACAGTTGTAATCCAGACGAATGCCAATTTTCATAATATTATATGATGGATGTAAATGCACCCGAAAATAAAATAAAAGGTGTATTATAGATTGTAGTATAGGTTTAGCCGAAATTGTAATTTCTTTTTTTTTTTTTTTTGGGTACATTCTTAGGAATTCATGGTACAGTTATGTAGTATTCCCGAACGAATTTTGTCCTTGTTATATAGTTCTTT
Organism: Cyperus esculentus; assembly: GCA_030179965.1. Classification (NCBI taxonomy): domain Eukaryota; kingdom Viridiplantae; phylum Streptophyta; class Magnoliopsida; order Poales; family Cyperaceae; genus Cyperus; species Cyperus esculentus. The sequence goes on along the minus strand of JASGLE010000046.1, from coordinate 3,093,380 downwards.
CTAAGTATCAATTAGCTTTGCTACATTGCAAAAGATTTGAAGAAAATGATCATGGTCTGATATAGCAATTTACAAAGTGAAAAGCAACAAAAACATATCAGAATTTATTACAAATAAAAAAACCTCAAGCAAAAGAGGCAAACAAGAGAACATAACATACAAAGTGCATCACAAAAAAGATAGCCACAAAACACAATGCAGCCTGCATACCAAAAACTGCTATTTCAATTAGGCAACGTTCTCAACTTTGGGTATTTCTCCCTCTTTTTGATGCAACTCATCTTTGGGCAGCTCTTCCTTGGGCTTTGCTTCCTGTTTCTGTTGCAGCTCCTGAATCTGTTTCAGTATTCCTTCCTTCTTTGCCTTGAGCTCCTCCATCTTGCCATCAATCTTTTCCAACTTCTTCTTCAATGTGTCCACATCCTTAATTTCCTCGGATCCTTTTGATTTCTTCTCTTTCTTCTCTTTGTCTTTCTTCTTTTCCTTCTTCTTTTCTTTGCCCTCCTCATCCTCATCCTTCTCATTGTCTTTCTCCTTTTTCTTCTCTTTCTTTTTCTTCTCGTCTTTTTCCTCCTCATCATCCCCATCCTTCTCTTTGTCTTTCTTCTTCTTCTTGTCTTTCTTCTCATCCTCTGATTTCACTTCCTTCTTATCATCCTTCTCTTTATCTTTCTTCTTCTTCTTTTCCTTCTTCTCATCCTCCGATTTCCCTTCTTTTTCCTTCTCTTTCTCATCTTCCTTCTTTCCGGCATCCGTTACTACATCTCTGTCCTTTATTTTACCCGATTCACTCTTCTCCTTCTTTTCTTCTTTCTCCTTGAGCTCAGCATTCTCCAATGTGGCATCATGCTCCTTGTCAAATTTGATCTTGTCCTTTTCAACTGTCTTGGCATGTATCTCAATCTCTACCTCTTGTTTCGCATCTTCGGCCTCTGCAACCTTTTCAATGCTCTTGACTTTGAGATGCACCTCATCTTTGGTCTTTGTTTGGGTCTCCTCTTTGAGCTTGTTTTCTTCCTCCATTTGTTACCTGAGACATATATATGCATAAATGATGGAATGAAACAAATCGTCAAGGTAATACCTAGCGTCCATCCATAGAGTTTAAATATTACAAAATTGAATGTAATTGTTTCAAAGTGTGTACACTATGAACATATGGAAAGTTATCCAGTGGACACTAAATATTTCCGAATCCTCGATTACCAATATCTATGACATGAATAACAAATTTCGAGCATAAAAAAGAGGTTGAGCTCGATCATGCTCTTGGTACAGCAATGCAGTAATGATCTGGTAGTGATCAAATTTCAGTTTCTTATGCAACGGAAAAGACATGTAAATTGATCTAAATATCAGAGTATTACAGATACTAAGCTTTTGCGTAGAAAAATCCCCAATAACAGATTGAACAGATTGACCTGGCCTGTTGGTATGATATGCATTAGAAATTGTTGATATTGAGCAATTGATGTACGAATTGCATTGATATTTTGATCATTAATGAGCTCAAAAGTCAAGATATGATATCATCATTGAATCATGGTACTGTAATTAATTGGCCATAACATAAAGATCAGAATTGGGTACCAACAGAAGTATATACAAATCAGATGCTAATCTTAATGTGTGCATATGAAATTAATTGGTTTGAAATGCGAGGAATTAAATTAAAGAAGGGGAAGAAAATGCGGCACATACCTTAGAAATGATGATCGGATCGATGGATAGATCTGGTGTTGTTGAAATGTAGATGGATCAATTCTATGGAACTCGACTAGAAATAGATCGTCATAACCAATGCCCCTCTTATATATATAGAATAGAAAGTATTACGAGTGAATGTTCGAGAAGAGGAAAGGGAAAGCGAGAAGAATATGGATCATGTTGACTATAGATGGAATGCCACATCAAGTTCTCTGTTCTCATGCACCGACGAATCCATCGACGTCTAAGTCGACACAGATCATAAAGTAAAGTAGACGGGCTTTGTTTTTGCTTGGGCGTGTACCGTGTTTTTTTTTTTTTGATTTAGTGTACCGTGTTGCCTGCCACAATATGACACGTCTAATGTAGTGTCAAGTTCTCGGGTTTCAGTCGGCAGCTGCTACAAAAACAAAGAGACCAGACCACCACCACGGCACCACCTGTTGCACCCTCACAAATCACAAGTGCACCTTTTCTTTTCTTTTCTTTTCTTTTAGCTATAATATGACTGAATGTGGTGCCAGATTGCCGACCTTCAGAATCAAAATTCATATATTTTTCTAGACGCTAGTGACACGCTTGCTTCATCGAATGAATGATGTCCATCAATTAGGCCTAGCAAAAAAAAAAAAAAAAGTTGGCAGTTCGTAATTCGATTGAGTTGGATTCAGTCTGAACTCGAATTTGTCTTCTCAAAAAAAAAAAAAAAAAAAAAAAAACTCGAATTTGATTTAGCTCAATTCGATTTTTTGTCAGTTTGAGTTCGATTTCATTCGGCTCGATTTTTTTTTTATTCGATTCGTAAGAGCTCAATATACACTAATTTGCACATATTTTAAACTATTTTGTCAAAAATATTTGTAATAATATAATATTTTATTATTTAATTAATAAAATATACTTATTTATTGTTGAATTAATAAAATATATAATTTTTTAAGCATAATTGGTTGTAAAATTAGTAAAAATATAGATAATTAATTTATATTATCAAAGAAGGGCAAAATAATATACTTATTTTACCTCTAATTAATTATGGGAATATGAAAAATAAATATAAGGTCAAATTCGGTTTAACTCAAGTTCGATTTGACTCTATCTCGATTTGGTTCAAGTTCGAATTAGACCAAATTTGATTCGATTCAATTACAACCCTACGATCAATCGTTTGTGCTTGGTTCAAGTTCGATTTAGATCGAATTTGATCCGATTCGTTTACAGCCCTGCGATCAATTGTTTGTGCTTGGTTCAAGTTCGATTTAGATCGAATTTGATTTGATTCATTTACATTCCTACGATCAATCGTTTGTGTTTGGTTCAAGTTCGATATAGATCAAATTTGATTCGAATATTCGATTCGTTTACAGCCTTACGATCAAGATCAATCGCTGTGCTTTATAAAATTAAAAAGAATAAATTCGCCGTTGCCGGGGATCGAACCCGGGTCTCTCGCGTGACAGGCGAGGATACTTACCACTATACTACAACGACAACTTTCAGTGTACATGAACCTACCAGAATTTAACAGCAAATTTACTCCACTCAGTTATCATCATTCTTCTTGCCTCTGAATTCTGAAATAATCTGAATTATTAAATTTTCAAACGAAAAGCACGAGAAATTAATATATCAGAAAACATTACTTTGTTCAATTCTTTTGGGAAACAAATAATAATGTAATATTAGACATTTAGACCCGAAGATATATATGACTGAAGCTACAAACTAAATATGCTCTGCAGGGAATGAACGTTGTGTTAAAGATGATATGTTTTTTTGTGTGAACTCTCAATTTCAAGATCAGAATACGTAAAGTCATACATGAACATTGATGGAGCAACTTGACACTCATTTTTTCTAACAAAATGTGTTATGCATAGACTAGTAAAGAGCCAACGTCTTGTTTTGGGCTGAAATTATTATTTCTTATAATATTTTTTTTAAGATAATATGTAGCAGAAAGAAAGATGTCAAACTTATTCAAAAAGAGTAGAGTAGATTACTAGTCAAAAAAGTGTATCAGGACTAAAAAATGAAAATGTTTAGTTACTGACGCATTGCGCGTAGGTAATGGGCCGAGAGCTCATCCTTATGAGGAAATTGATATGAGCCTTAAATTTTAATAGGCCGAGACATTAACATCCGTCAACGGTGGTGATCAATCTAGATAACACAATCAATGGTTGAGTTTTTTTTTTTCTTTTTTTTGAGGAACATAGAACTTTCATGTCAATAAATTAAATATCCTTTTATTAGTAGTAATGATTTAAAGCTAGTGACCTAATATTGTATTGTGCACGGTCGGTAACCCTTTTTTAATCTTTTTTTTAGCTTTTTTTAGTACGGATCAGAAGTTTCTTCTTAAGCCTCCTTTTGATCGAGACTTTAATCTTATCCAGATTCTTAAGAAAGTCATGCTCATACCTATTTTAAAGCTTTCTTAATTTTTTTTTTGTTTTCCCCAACAGATATTGCTTAGCAATACTTAAGCCGAAGGGACCGCCGCAAGTCCATTGTTTTAAGACGTACGAAATGCCTACCATAAATTGTACACATTTTTTCCTTCCAAATCTTTTACAATATACGAGTGTTTAACGATGAATTGACCAAAAAGTTTATCATACGTGTAGATATATTTTTTTTTTTTGAGGAAAAACTTATCATAGAGAGCTTCACTTCTGGATTTAAATTCAAAGACTCCATTGGAACTGTTGAAAGAAATAGTATTTGAACTTAAACCCTGATCAGATTAATCTCAATCAAATATATATATCATGTCCCGCAGGGATAAATAAGAAAGAAAGAAAGAAAGAAATATATCATTAGCATCTACTTTTGAACCAAGCATCCATTTAAGAGTGATATATCATATATCTAATCGGGCTTCAAATTGCTAATCCTCCTCATCGAAAGGTCTAAAGTATTTGCCATCAAGAAGGTATGTTCCTATTGCCAGACGGATTGCCCACACATCCTTCGGCTTTCTTGCCACAACTCTGCCATTACAAATAAATCTTACAAATTCACATTCAATTCCAATAAAAGTTAATTAGCTTGCGAATTCGAACATTTGCAAAAGAAAAGAAGTTGTAAGTTGTAACAAAACTGACCTGCCGACATCGCCGGCCTTAACCTGGCCGTTGTTCGCGCGCAGGGACGGCATGGGTGTCGCGGTCTTCACCACCAGCGGCGCCTCGACGATAACAATGGGGGAACCTATCTTGAGCTCAGCCTTACCACTCTCTGATGAGCTTGCTGTGCACTTGGCCACAAGATACATCAATCTCTGCGCCCGTTGAGGCTGAGCTGAGCTGCTGCAGCTTGGATCAGTGCTCAGAGGAAACCGCGGCTTGGGGCTGATGGTAATAAGATTAGCACTGGAAATCCACGGCAGAGGCATTTTTTTTTTTTTGTTTTCTAGGGACTGTGCCTTATTCACAGTTGGTATATAAAAGGTGCGATTTGCTTGTTGATAAGGTGAGTTTTGTGCTTTTCTTTTCCGTTGTGCCCATCAGCATCAGGCCATCATAAAGCTATCATTTATTTATTTATTATATTTATTTTAATGAAAATGCTATAAATCTTCTTGTGATGATTCATAATTGTTGATAATTTGAACCATTAATTTTTGTTAATGTTTTATGCACATGTAAATAAAAATCAAAATGATATAATTTTTTGTGAATGCATAAAACAATATATATATATATATATATATATATATATATATATATAATATAACATTTCATCAATTAGTTTTGTTATTTAACATTTCAAAAAATAATTATTTCAGATTTAGTTTTATGGTTACTGATGGAGCACCAATATTTGTGGTCATTTGATCACTCCTCAATCAGTCTAAGAATTTTTTTCTTAACCAACTGCGCTACTTAGAAGATATATATATACTTTAATTTCATAAATATATAGATAGTCTTTGAAAGTATCATTATTTTATCAAACATTTCATTTATGATTTTATAGGGCTCTACTTAGCATAATGAACTAAATTACTTTATTTATCTGAGATGGCAGATGATAAAGCATAGAAAATATATGAAAAATGATACATAAATTACAATCATATCATGATGGGATGAAAATATTTAAGGTTCAACAAAAATCACTTCTAAAAAATAGTGTTGGGATATCTATTGAAATAGATTTAAGTTTGAATCCAATAATATTTATTTAGATTGATTTTGTTAAATCTTGATATATTTTGTCATCTTTACTTGAGCTTAGACAGACGCCACAACCCAACAATAACCCTTTAATTTAGAGGAGAGATCTATTGACAATGCTTATATTGATGATAAGTCGGTATTTTATACCGTTTTTATGTAGGAATTCTTCTAAATTTCAACCAATTTCAGTTTGATTTTATTTAATTTCATTTAGTTTTATGTCAAGTGTGTAGTACTGTTGCAGTTTGGTTTGTGTTTTCAGGTACGGAGCAATTGAGAGAAATTCGGGCGAAATCGGAGCTAAAACGAAGCGAAAACGACAAATCAGAGCAAGTCAGAAGATCTGGAGCGGTCCGCCCTGACTTCTCGACGGTCCGCCCTGATTGCCCTGAAAATCAGAATCAAGTCAGAAGGTCTGGGGCGGTCTGCCCTAACTTCTCGACAGTCCGCCCCAAAGTCGCACAGAAAGTTGATTTTGCTATTTTAGGTCATTTCTTGGCCCATTTTTGGCCCGTTTCTATAAATAAACCCTTGTCCTCTTCCTTTTGGAGGGGAGCCAGCATTTTAGGGGAGAGAGGAGAGAGACCAAAACAGATCTAGGGTTAGAGAAGAAAGCTTTGGAGGACTTGGAGATCGGAATCGGGATTTCTCGGTGTTTGATTTCTTCTTCCTCTTCTCTCTTTTCTTTATGTATTGCTTGAACATGGAACTTGATTTTCTTTTTGTAGCCATGAGAGGCTAATCCCCTCTCTAGGGATGTAGGTGTAGTTTGAATTTGTAGTTGTTAATCTTACTCGGTTGATACTTTTTATTTGTTAGTTGTGATTTTGCTTCTTCGTTGAATTGTTTGTGTATTGATTAATCACCATGCATGACATCTTAGAAACTAGGGTTAGAACTTGACAAGTGAAACTCTTAGTTTTGGAATTAAAGGAGCATAATTAGGTTTAGGGTGAGATACTTAACCGTGAAACCTTGAATCTAAGAGAAACCCGTTAAATTGACTATTAGGACATGCGAGGTACTTAATCATGAAATATGAATTGATAGTTGATTAATTGTATCACGAACTTAATGAACTTAGATTTGTAGGGTGAGGCACTTAATCATGAAACTCAACGGTTTAAGTAAGGTATTAAGCCAAGAAATTGTAGTTTGGTACCAATATTTGTTGATACTCTGTCACAACGATAAAATGAAAAGTATTAGTCGAGTAAATTGCATCTACAAGGGATAGCGAAACCGAAGTCCCTAGGTCACGTTTAATTGATTTTAACCAATTGTTGTTAGTCTTGTTTTGATTTTAGGATTACTTTAGTTAATCAAACCTTGAAACTCGATTAGTCTAGATAGGTACTTTAGATTGAAAACCAGTGCATTACTTGTTGTCTTTGTGGTTCGACACCCGACCATTACATCAATAGGTTCATACGCTTGTGAACCGAACCATTTAGTGCTAGGGAATTATTAGCATCGATTTTACACATCAATTGACAATAACAATTTTAAAGAATTTGAATCATTAAAATTCTCAAAAATAGAAAAAAGATTATGGAAGTATTTTTTTTTAACTTTTAGAGCAATTATGTCTCCAATATTCAAATTTAAGTAAATAGGTTTTTGAAAGGTCCGTTATAAAAAATATATAAAATTTTGATAAATCATCAAATAATATTTAAATTGGTTGAAATTTGAAACGTAATCAAATCTATAAAATCTTTTTGAAAAGTTTGGTATAAAGATAAGCACGGTCAATGGACACTAATTGAAAATGTTAGTTTAGTGTAAACAATTTGCTCTTTCGCTTGGAATCTCCTTCAAAGCCGAAAAAGCCGAAAAACTAACAAACAGAGTTTCGCCCGCCTCGCCGCCGCTGCCGCCGCCGCTGCCGCCTAGGGTTTTAGAGCTCTCTCCCTCTCCCTCCTCCGGACGGACGGACGGACGGACGAAAGGCAGCTAAGGTAAGTTTTCTGCTTTACCCCCTTCCTTCCGCCATTCCCTATCCACTCGTTCCCAACTCCCATACTGCCTATTCAAATACACATCGTATCGCATTTCTACGGACACTAGTACTCACTGACTACCAGTACCAGTACCAGACAATCATTTACCAGTCCTTCAATATTTTCCATATCCACATTAGGTAGTCACTTCACTTCTCTACTCAATTCACCCATGCTCTTTTTCACAGGTCCACTAAAATTGCTTTTCAATGGGGGGAGAAATTCCTACTCCTAAAACCAAACCAGACAAACCCCAACAACATCTCACACCCACCAACGGTTCCGCCGACGCGTCCACTTCCCGTTCCGAACCGCTCCAACAGCAGTCTTCCAAGGACGAAGACAGTAATGGCTTCCTGCCACCGCAAGAGACTGATACTACGCTTAAAGATTTCTACTTTGGAGACGACGATGAGGATGACGACGATGAGGATGACGACGAGTGGGAGCCCTCCAACGGATCGTTTGATCATGACAAACTGTCTTGCATGAACTGCTTGATGCCAAGCTTTGGTTCTACTTCCGCTCTTTGTGGAGTAAGCTTGTTTCTGTAATCTATCCATTAAATCACAAATATACCCCAGGGTGTCAATGTGAACTGTGAAATATGGTTGATCAAATTTAAGGGGCTTTTGATTCCTAAAAGTTGTTGAATAATCTATCTGATAAACTTTTTTCCGTGTATGTTGTGTTTTTAGCGTTGCGGTATGGTTATGGCTTCTAAAGTTAATGGATATGAGGTCTTCCAATCTCAAATTGCAGATGTCATCAGCCAAAATAATGGTACTTGTCTCTTATTTCTCTTTATATAGTTGGTATGCATTATTTTTCTTCTATTTGTATTCAGACCTTGTTGTTTATTTGGTGGTTGTTGCATAATCAGACCTGACAGTCTGGCACTGGTATAGAAGGAAAAAAGGGATAGTTTGCATATTAATGCTATGAAAAATATGTATTTTCCGTTGTCTGTTAATTATTTTTCCAAATTGTAATATGCTTGGAAATATGTTTTAGCCAAACCAATCACTCTGAAAGTTTAAACTGACAGATGTGCAGCCATTATGTACTTGATTTTTCGAATATGTTTGTTACATAAATTTCTAATATAGTTGTTTAAATTAAACTGTAGCTCCGTCACCATCTACTAGTACGGCCTTTGGTTTTGATGAGAGAATGTTACTACACCATGAGGTGATTTTACTTATTCTATTGCACCTTAGCTTTACATACTTTTCTGTTATCTTGGTTTATAGACTGTTTTCTTGTGCAGGTAAGTTTTCATGCTATGATGCATGTAGTTAAAAAATAATCCTAAACTTGCACCTAACATCGCAACTTCATATTCAAATGATTGTGTTTCCTGTTTGGATTTCACTGTACTTGTATTCAAAATTGCAACTTTATATTCAAATGATTGCAAGTAATGCAATTTGCAACTTCCTTATTGTTGCTTTCTTGCCTTACAGAATAGAAAAGACAAAACAAGTACCACTACTCTGAAGTAAACTTCTTTACATTTTGGAAAACATTATTTAAGAACTGTAGACCCTATACTTAGTTTTTGGATTGATCTCATTTTATAGCAAAGTAAACTGGTATATTTTAATTTTGGATACCCAATTACTAAAAAAACTACAGATAGACAGCTTTTGAAGTTGCATGTGTTGGACTTAGATCTGTTACAAAATCTCCTAGCCTGGATTACTGATTGTATCCTTAATTTTTTTAGATCGAAATGAAAAGTTATCCACATCCAGAGAGGCCTGACCGTCTTCGAGCTATTGCCTCCAGTCTTACTGAAGCTGGTAAATCTTGCACATGTCTATATATGTTTGTTAAGAACAGTATCACTTGAGTTAAATGTTCCATCATGGATTTTAGCATTTCTGTTTGAAGTTCATAATTTTTGTATATTGCCATATTCGGCATTTTTTTAAAAATAGCCACACTAATCATTTTTATTTATTTTAGGTATTTTCCCTGAAAAATGTACTTTGATTCCAGCTCGTGAAATAACACGAGAGGAGCTCCTGAATGTGAGAAATTGCTTACTTTTATTATAAATTGCACATGTAATTAGCACTCTCCTGAATATATATGCTCATTGATGTAAATGTTTATGAAGATACTGACAAAGGTTGTGCTCTTACTAAAAAAAGAAGGAATTGGTTGGGTGATCTTGTCTAACTAGAGTATCTGGAGCTTTTGTAGTGTCCTAACTTTAGTTTATGGACATGCAAAATGACATCTGTGCTGCACCAAACATACCCCTTTCATGTATGGATGGCGATGCATTCACAACGGTTAAATTGACAATGATTTTTTGAATAAATTCGAAACCTAAATAATAGAAAAAAAAAATTATAAACATTTTCTTCAATGAATATGTCTGTAAACTTTTTTTTTATTATTATTATTTTAAGATTGTACCTAGCCATTGTTATATCTCCTTCATGTTCTATGTCAGGTTTTTTTAGTATAAGTTTCATAAAATGTATGTATTTACATTACAAGCTGCTGTCCTCACATGGCCTATTATTTGTTTCCAAAATTGGCATAACATCAGTTTGCTTTGATTGCATTAAAAGTTGAATGAAGAATGATCCGCTTAATCGTATGAATAAATTAAGTTTGATATTTTTTCATACATCAACTTTTGCTTATTCTATTGGTGATTCTAGATTTGACTGATTTGTTTTACTGCACTACCTATCAAATTCCACAGGTGCATTCCGTAGATAATGTTGAAGCTGTCGAGCAAACAAAGAACATGCTGTATGGGTGAGTTGGTACTTGTTTGCACGAAGACATTAATTTTATTTTCTCATTACTGCTTGCTGTTACACTTGTTGTGTGAAGTCATTTTTACTTTATGCTGTAGTGATTGAAAAATCAAATGTATCTCTCTATTATCATAAGATACTTCAAATTTAAATGATTGTAACCATATTAGCATGAACTGGTTTTTGAAATTTGCAGCTATTTCACACCTGATACATACGCAAATGCATATTCGGCATGTGCTGCCAAACTTGCTGCAGGTATATGTTCCGATCTCGCAACCTCCATCATGTCAGGACGTTTCAAGAATGGCTTTGCTCTGGTAAATTTTGTTTTACTAATCTGTTTGTGTTTATCTTTCTCCCAAAATTGCTTACCACTGATTATTTGTGCTTCAGGTGAGGCCTCCAGGACATCATGCTACTATAAAACAAGCAATGGGATTCTGTCTACATAACAATGCAGCTATAGCTGCTACAGCTGCTCAGAAAGCCGGTGCACAGAGAGTTCTTATAGTTGACTGGGTAATTATGTGTAATAAATATCTACTTAACTCCAATCATTAAAACTTGAACTGGATTTACGGAGATAGTTGTTGCAGTATGTATGGGAGCTTTATGTTTGTTACAGGTTTGCATGATTTCATCACTCTTACCATGTATTCTGTGCAGGATGTTCATCATGGCAATGGCACACAGGAAATATTTGATGGAAACAAATCAGTAAGTTTATTTTCATCAAATACCTTTCAAGAGAAGAAAGATATATATAACTTCTTTGATAGATTTCTTAAATGTATAGGAGCTGGCTAATTAAAAAGTATGAGGGGAACTAAATGACTAAAAGTAGCTATGTCTCTTATAGAATAAAATCACCCAAAAAAAGTGTTGTAATGTTGTGCTGCTGATTTATTTTGTGGGAAAGTTGGTTACAATGTTGTTATGTTATAATATTGTTATCCTATGTCGCAAATTAATATTGCGAGGGATGAAGTTTTGCTCGTCTTGTTCTTAGTCCAACAGTTGAGGGTTAGGTTATTAGGATTTGCTTCTATTTGTTTTTATTTCAATAGGGAGCCATAAGGAACTGTGATTACCCTTTGTGTTAGCCCCTGATAGGTAGATATTCGGGGCAAAGGATGGAGTTGGATTTACAGGGAGAAATCGAGTTGAATTTAGTTGCACTTTCTGTCTTGTTCTGGGTTTCTTTGATGATAACTTTTATTGCATTTGTAAAATAACAAGTGGGTTATTTTTTATGTTAGGTATTGTATATTTCTTTACATCGGCATGAAGGTGGGAATTTCTACCCTGGTACAGGGGCTGCCATTGAGGTAATTAATTCCTCCAGCAAGATCTTATCCAGATGTCATACTACAATATGTTTCACCAACATGATTAGCCTGGGGTTTGTTTCAGCAAGTCAGAATTTGTCAGCTGCAGTGGAAGCCTATTGGATATTGGGGAATAAAGCTGTTCTGAAACATAGAATAAAGTAAACTAATAGTTAGATGGATTATTTGCATGAACAAGGCTATATTACCACCAAAGAAAGTTTGAAATTTACTGCTTTAGTTCTCTTAAGTACAAACCTGAATAGAATTTCCATTGCAGGTTGGAATTAATGGTGCTGAAGGGTTCTCAGTGAATATTCCTTGGAGCTGTGGTGGGGTTGGCGATCATGATTATATCTTTGCTTTTAAAAATGTTGTTTTGCCAATAGGTAATTCTTCCTTTCTTATGCTTATGTAACTTTGAGGTTCATAAATTGGTTATATACTACTTAGTTTCTTTCTTTTTTTTTTTTTCCCTTTTTTCCGGATATTTTGCCATTTAGTTTCCTTATCTCCCTCTCAGTTGGTATTTTATATTATTTTTTTCCCTCTATGACAAACTGACATTATCGGGACATAATTGTGCTGCTTGTTTAGAAATTCATTGGTCTTGCTTCTTGTTGTATACTTAAATTTTAATTTTGTTTGCAATAAGTCCAATATAATTATGCGTTGTGGATAATGGACTTATTACATATATTCTTTGTATTAAATTCTGTAGTGAGTTGAACTCTTTTGACTTAAATATGATATTTTCAACTTCAGCCAAAGAGTTTGCACCTGACATGACAATTATATCAGCTGGGTTTGATGCTGCAAGAGGTGATCCTCTAGGTGGATGTGATGTGCGTTTCTTTAATTGAAGGCTAAAATTTTAATACTTGTTAGTCATTATAATTATTACTTCATTCGTGATCTGTTACATAATTGACAGCACAAATTGATTTGAGTCACATTAATTACTGTATTTAGGTTGACAATGTATTCATGGACTGAAAATGTGCTAATAATTAGCCAAATTTTATTGGTTTTATAAAAAAAAAAAAAATTGAAGTAGGCTTGAACTAGTTAAAAAGAAGGGTGTGCATGTGTACTCAACAGGGATTTGCTAAAATTTTGTCTAGAACTTCTGTGAGTCATAAAATGTTTACATTTATGAACAAAAAGAAAATTTTGAATTTACCTTCTCATATTTCAAGTACAACTTCCTTTAGGTGACTCCTGCTGGTTATGCACAAATGGCACACATGTTGACTTCTCTTTCTGATGGGAAGTTGTTGGTTGTACTTGAGGGAGGGTACGTAGATTTCTTAAAATTTTTCTGAATTTTTATAGCTTAAGCTAAAACTGCTCTTTGATTGAACTAAATTAATATCTTGTATGATTAAACAGGTACAATCTTCGGTCGATATCCTCTTCAGCTACAGCAGTGGTTAAGGTATTGTATCGTTTATCCTTTTTTAGTGAAAATGTTTCTCAAGCTCCGAAATTTAATGTACTAAACCATGGAGAAAGGTATACAATCCTGATTTTTGTTTATGGGTACTGGTTAATGTTTCAGCCAGTTAGCCCAAGCATTTGATTAACATGTTTTGGCCTTATGATTAGAGAGGTACTTGTATACCTACCACAAAACCCCTGGAATCAGTTCATTTTTGCTTCATATTACTGCTTGCTAATTGGGAATGAAATTTTATATGACAGGTTTTGTTAGGAGAGAAACCAGAGATTGAGCTCGAAGACGTAATGCCATCAAAGGAAGGCTTGGATAGTGTTCTTCAAGTCTTACAAATACAGCTTAATTATTGGCCAGTTTTGAGTCATAGCTATGCTGTTGTGAAGCCTTTTCTGGCTAATTTTTCTTCAGGCAGTGGTGAGTTACTTTGAAAATACAAATCGATATCAGTCTCATTTAATCATTATGGTGGCTTGATATGAATTTCTGAGACCTAAACATGGAATTTCACTCTGTATGCAGGATGTAGTCATTAAAAGTTTAAAAACTACCAATTGAAGATTTAAAATTTTACACCCCGTTTGGTAGTGTAGTAAAATTGTAGTAAGGTGATTTAAGGTGCTTTAAGTCACCAAACAGAAGTGATTTAAGGTGTAGTAAGTTAACGCAGCTATATAGGTGTAGTAAACTAAATCACCAACATTTCACATCTTTTACACATTCTACCCACTTTACTTCATCTATTTACTTCACTACTACCAAACATCACTGATTTAAGATGATTTAGTGTTTTACTCTGCTTTAACTTACTATGCTTGCCAAACGGAGGGTTAGGCTGCTACCAATTAAAAACTACATATCAAAGTCCAGTACATTTTTTATATAACACCTTCTACAGGAGGGTCCATTTGGCAATTATGTTGGTGGCATCCATTCCTCGAATGTATTTCAAAATGAAGTCATTTACCTTCTGAAGTTGATAATAATACCAATAACTTCTCCCATTTTGTTTTCTAGGATTATTGGAGTTGTTAATAATTATTCCTAATGTTTGACTCGCATCTACAGTGATGAACATAGGAACCCAAATGAAGAAGAGGCCCCTATACACTGGGCCTTTCTGGTGGAAATGTGGAAGTAAAAGGATTTTCTTTGAACTCATCAGCAAGAGGCTTCAAAAGAGAAGGTTGGCGAGGCATGATAAGAGAAACAGATAAATTCCTTTAGCATATGATTATTGCATAGGTTTTGTTCTGTATTAGGCACTGTTAGATCGTAATGCAGCTTTACCTGACAAGAAGTTGTCTTTGATATGTAACCTGGTGAAGTCTTTTTTTTTCTGTTACATGGTAGTCGCATTAGGATGTTGGGGGCAAATCTAATTTTGAGTCTTGTTGCTAAGCGTATGCTAACTGTTAGGACCAGAAGGCAACCGATTACTAGTGAAATCATTTTTGTCAGGGTTAAGAAGCATGACTTAAACTCCTTATATGTGTTGTTTTTTGTTGCCCTGTTTTAATACGTTTGCTTCTCTAGCTGATGAGGTGTGCGCCTGAGACAATCTTGAAACCAGTAGGTTAAAACAAAAAAAAAAAAATTGGAGAACAGAAAAAGTAATGTTAATTATCCGTTCAATCCCATGACGTTTATGCAAATCAATCTTAGTTCATAATGGTGCTTATCATCAATTTGGGGGATGGACACACTAGAAGAGGGGAATCAAATCACCATGTTATTGGTGCCATATTTTTATGACCATAAATATATAGATATATTTTAAGCTCTTAAAATGAAAGAGAAAATCTTTCTCTACCCCACCTCTAATCTCCCATCTTTGTACCCCAACCCACCTTTCTATTTTTAGCATAACAAACAATGCTTCCATCTTACCATTTTTGGAAAAAGACAAAAATAGTAAATTACTTACCGTCCATACACACGAAGAAACGAAGATTACTCATGTTGAATTGATCCCGTCGATTTGAGACGGCGACCTCGGCGATTTCCGACGATCTCCGACGATCTTTGCGATCTCGGACAATCTCAAACAAATCTCTGTCAGGCGTCAGCCATATCTGTTGATCTCTGTCAATTGAGGTGATCTCCACCCATTTGATGCTATCTCCGACGATGGAGACAATCTTCGGTCATCGCTGGCCCTGAGTGCACGCACGCTCTGGCCAAGAAGTCCAAGGAGGAAAAGCACTGCACGACGTCAACGACGTGTTAGCAAAGTATAAACAAGTTCCTCTAGTGATATGAACCGCACAACATAATTAGTATGAACACCCACATCAGACCTCATGGAAAGCCAGACGAACAAACACTAAACATCAAACACAACAATTTACACTTTTCTTGGAGAGCAAGAATACTATTTTTGCACCAGGTATGAATATACTATGAACACAGTATGAACAAGAGCATGTAGAAGGTATGAACACATTATTACATCAAGTATGAACACCCTACGCAGTATAAGGTACAGCTGTTATGGGACCCAGAAAGTGCAGCTGTTATGATAATGTGAAAAACGTGTTTAAATTAATTTCAGCACGTGCGCAATTTGATAGTTATAGTGGTGGTCCCCACAGTTAGGTGCGGAAATGAAAATTGCCCACCTGTCCTAAGTTAGTCATGTTCATACCGTTGATAAACTGTGTTCATAGTTGCTTATTTTGGGTGTTTATAGTTTGTGCATGTGCATTGTTGGATTGGGGTACGATTTTGGGAGATTTTTGTTGGGGTACAGTTAGCTTCCCTCAAAATGAAAATAAAGCAAGGGAAAGAAAACACTTGAACACAACAACGTCGCAGAATATGAGATCATCCATTGCATTGAAAGCCAGGCGAGGAGGCGACCGACTCCAGTCTCTCCAGTATTATTATAAATCTAGAATGTTCGGTGACTTCCTTTGGTGCTGTTGACTTTCGGACTTTTATTTTGCCTTGATAAAACCTCGGTCTCGGTCTCGGAGTGGAGTCGTCGACTGCTGGCGATGCCTTCAGCCCTCGTCGGATGTTTCACTGTTCCATTCGACCATTTCACAAAGGGTCCGTTTGGCAAATCAAGGAATAGTGCTATTCGATTAGAGGTTTTTTGGCACCTCTATTCCATTTTGGAATAGCAAAAGTAAATCATTATTCTAACAAAATGGGTGTCAAACATCAATTAGCAAAATAGAATAGCATTTGGATTAGACTATTCCGCTGTTCCTACTATATGGTGGAATATCGGATTAGTGCTCTCATGTGACTTTTCGAATAGCCCTCAATTTTGTCAAACAATATTTTTACTCTTCTGAATAGCTCAAAATATCACTATTCTTTATACTCTTCTAACAATCACTCTTTTCCACTTTTACTAATCCAACAACACTATTCTAACTCTATTCCTTGATTTACCAAACGGACCCCTAGTGATTGTTGGAAAATTGATATTTTGGACTATTCGGATAGTAAAATTATTGTTTGGCAACATATTAGTGGAATGAATAGTTGTGACAATTAGTGTAGCTATTCCGCTATTCCATCTATATGGCTGAATAGCGGATTAGTCTATTCATCACTATTCGTTTAACTATTTTGTGTTTGACACTTACAAAAAATAGAATAACACACTATTTTGGAATAGACTATTCAAAATGGGTTGCTAAACACACCCAAAAATTAACAAATCCCTTCCGATTTATTATTTCAATTATTTCTAGTTGCGTTATGGCTGAACAATTGTACGATTTCTGGTTGTTTAAATGTGAAGTACTGCCTGCCTAATTAGAGCTACGTATGTCATAAACACGCAGCAGCCATATTTGCTTGCATGACTATATATATGTACACACTCTCTTTCCCCCCAGTGCAAGAAATGCATCTCTGATCGTGGGGAACAAAAAAAAAACGTTTGACATTCTTCTCTGCTGCTGATGCACGTAGTGATTTATACATACTTAACGATTATAATACGCCTTTTTTATGCTTATTCAATGACTTGTTCTTGTGTGCTACTTCAATGTTTTTGCGTGTCCTACTTTTCTCTAATCGGGTATATAATGTATTGACCGAATTGTTTACTTACTATTACTATTGGATCATTTCTTCCGAATCTCCGCGAATTGTGTGAAAACGATGTACTTTTTTTTTTTTTGTAAATTTTCCTTATTTATTTTGCTTCGATTCGAATGAGTTTCGTAATTACCTCCTTCAAAAAAAAAAATAAATAAATACTTACAAGCTTGAAAAAGAGGATTATTTTATCCTAATATTTTTCTTATGAAAAAATTATTAAGAAGTACATATAGGAATTTTGAGTATGACAAAGTATGATTTGAGATTCTTTTAATTTCGACCAAAAATTTAAACCTTTGCGCACTACTTTAACTCCTAGCTAACAAAGTATCATATAATTTTATGACAAAATACTTTTAAAATTAATTTATGATAAATTGAAATATTAATTTTGAATGAAACACTAAATATATAGACCAATTTGATATAAATTTATAAGTTTCAGTCCAAAATGATATTATAGTGTAGAAACTTATCAGACTCAAGGTGGTACATCGTATATTTGTGGACCAAAATGACATAGTATGAAATGGACCATATGGTACTTCATAAATTTGAGGGACCCCTTAATAGTATTTGTATTAACAATCATGATAATTAATAAATTTGAAAATAATATTTAAAAACTCTTAAAAATAGAAAAAAAAGTTCATATATGAACACGTTGTTCATAGAGATTGTTCAGAGTTATCTTGACTTTTGTGCTCAATTCTATTTCAATGTATCCAAAACTCATCTAATTGTTCCATATTATTTACTAATTATAACTATTTTAGATTGATATTGCATTAAGTTCGTGCTGTTATGTCAATTAGTATGCCCAAAATTATTAAAGAGGAGGGATCCATTGACAATGCTTATATTGACAATCTTGACAATGGTTATTTTTAAAAATTTGTAAAAATTCATAAAAAACTTAAAAATGAAAAAAATGTTATGGATGCATTAGTTAACTTATAAATTAATAGTGTTTCAAATTTCAATTATTTTGAGCATCGTTTGATGCGTTATCAAAATTTTGTACATTTTTTAACGGTTATAATTTAACGGATCTTTAAAGAGTTATAAAATATGGCTCAAATTGAATATAATTGGAAACATAATCAATCTATAAGTTAAGTAATACTTTCGTGAACTTTTTTCTATTTTTAAGATTTTTTATGAATTTTTATAAATTTTTGAAAGATAGTATTGTCAATATTGTCAAAATCACCATTGTCAATAGATCCCTCCTCATTATTAAAATTGCTTGTTCAAACTGTAGTCTCAAGAGGCTGGTTTGAGTTTTCTTAACTTCTTGTGCTCATTTATATTCCAAATGTTCAAAACACATTCAATTGTCCCATATTTTGTGTTATGAAGCAAGTTTTATTTAAAACATCAAATCCATAGAGTTTAGGCACTCATTTTACTCACAATTATCAAATTTGGTCAAATATAGTTACTGAAAAAGGCTATTTTGAGGTTTCTTGACTTTTTGTGCCCACTTCTACCTCCAAAACAGAATGGAAATGCACCAATTATGTTTTAAAAGGCTATCAAATCCACTCATTTTGCTCGCAATTACAAATGGCTAACACCAAAGAGACTACTTTGAGTTTTTTTTTTTTAAAACCTTTTGTACTCATTTCTGCTACAAATAGATACTAAATAGTTTGGATTAACTACCACATCAAATACATGTTATGATGGCACCCATTTTGCTGAAAATATCAAAATTGCCCGAACTGTAGGTTCAAGAGGTTGTTTTGACTTTTATTGAATTTTTGTTGCTCATATCTGCTCAAAATGGATCTAACACACACCCAATTGTCCCATATTATGTGTTAAAATTTCTAAATTGATTGTTATATCAAATTCAAGCTTCTATGACACTCATCCTGCTCCCAATTATCAAAATTACTCAAAAAAACAACAAAGTTTTTTTTTTTTTTTTTTTTTTTGTTGCCTTCCATGAAGAAAAGGAAGGCACTGATCAATAAATCAACCATATCAAATTTATATTGTTACGGCACCCATTTTGCTCACAGTTATAAAAAATGCTCGAAACCGTAATTTTCGGATGTTGTTTTGAGTTTTCTTAACCTCTTGTATTGGTACTTGCTCCAAATGGATCTAAAAAAAATATATCATGATTTTCTTTATAAGTGTATCAAGCAATAACAAAAAAGCAATGTTCAAATTTGATAATTTTTTACTTCTTTTTATAATAATTGTAACAGTTTACACTTATCAATTTATATATAAATATTAGGTGAATTTTTTTGTGGATCGGATGAAGTCCTCTTAATTAATAAGAGATCATGATATAAAATAATAAACAATCGAGATCAAACTAGTGTATCTAGATTCTAGAATGGCCTTCATAAGAAAAAATAAAAATAAAAAAACATTTGCAGGAACAAAAAAAAAAAAAAAACACATAAACAGAGTGATGTGGATTGTGGGGGAATCTGGCGATGCGCAAAGCGCAATAAGAAACGGACCGAGCCAAAGGACAAAGGGCAAAGCAAAGGGCCGAGCACTGCACTGGACGAAAGAGGGCATGACATGTGGGGCCAGCCGGTCAGCGGGAGTGGTGCACGAGAGATGGTTTTGATGGGAGAAACAATAGTTTGGCAATAAAACCCCGAAGTTTCCACGGGTTGGGCTTTTCTTCTCTCCCACCCTTCCCTTCCTTTCCTCCCTCCCTTCTCCATCCCCCATCGCGTCTCCCTCCGGCGATCCGCCGCTCCCCGCCCCTCTCTGGCCGCCAATCCATGACTATGATGACCCCGCCGCCTCTCGAAGTAAGCCCTTTCCCCATTCCACCCCTCCCCTTTCACCCCCCTTTCTCCGTCATGCGGGCTTTGATCTGATTATTAGGTTAATCAATTAATCTTCCGCCGATTCCTCTTTCGCCTCCTCTCGTCTCTCGATCACTCGATCTGCTTCCTTTTTTCATCCGTACTGCGTTTTACCATCCGCATACGGATTCGCCGTCTGTTTTGCCGTACTGCCCGTCGCCGGGATTCGTTCTCGGTCCCCGCGATGTCACTTCCGTCCTCGGCTTCTCCTAGGGCTAGGGTTTTTACTTCCAGTCCGCTTCTTCCGTGCGCGGATCTGACATTCTCTAATGCGCTTTTTCATTTTTTTTCTTTTCTTTATCTTTTCAGCAAGAGGATGAAGAGATGCTTGTCCCCCACCCCGACCTCACTAATGGCGCCCAGCCAATGGAAGGTTTGTGTTTCTCCTTTTCATCACCTTCACTTACCAATCTCGATGGATGGCTGATGACATTCACTTTGATCCTGTTGTGCCGATTTCAACAACTTTGTTTTGGCAAATCTGCTTGCTTGAATAGCACTAGTTCGGTGATTGATATTGATATATCGTGCCTGCAATCATCTTTTCGGTTGACACGAAAAGTGTTGTTGCATCTTATTCAATCCACTGACTCTCAATTTTCCATCGTATTTACTAACTGCTGGAAAGCCTTTTTTTGTGTATGATGAACAGTTGCACAGACCGACACATCTACCACCACAGCTGAAAGCCAGCAACCGATAGAGGATCCTCCCATCTCAAGGTTTACATGGGCGATTGAGAATTTCTCACGAGTTAATGCTAAGAAGCTCTACTCTGAGATTTTTGTTGTAGGAGGTTACAAATGGTAACAAAACCTTCATTTTTTACTTCCTCTTTGAAGGTATAACCCAAGCCATTTCCTGAAAAGTATGTTTTATTATTTTCCAGGAGAATTCTGATTTTTCCAAAGGGCAATAATGTTGACTACCTGTCTATGTACCTGGATGTAGCTGATTCAGCTATATTGCCTTATGGCTGGAGTAGATATGCTCAGTTTAGCCTCTCTGTGGCCAATCAAATTCACAACAAGTTCACTGTACGGAAAGGTGCAGGCTTTTTTTTTTTTGGGGTTTTTTGTTTGTTATTTATTTTGATTCTGTACCATTTTTAGTGGCATCGTTTTGCACAAGCTTGCAAATAGCATTCTACTCCTTTATCAGAAAAAAATAGTTGTATTTATTCTTGAACTAAGCAGCATTGTGCATGACAATCGGCTTTTTACAAGGGCAATGAATCTAGCTATAAGCTACACATAGTTTCTTTAATCAAAAGTACTTTTTTCATAAGCTGCACATTGGTCCTACTTTAAAAGAGCCAATGATTTTTCAGTTTACTGCATTTGAAATAAATGTTTGCACCTAATGAATTGAAATAGTGTTCTGATTCTTTTTTCTTCACCAGAGACACAACACCAGTTCAACCAAAGAGAGAGTGACTGGGGTTTCACTTCATTTATGCCCTTAAGCGAATTGTATGACCCAAATAGAGGCTACCTTGTAAATGACACCTGTATAGTTGAGGCTGAGGTTGCTGTATGTCGAGTTGTTGATTATTGGAGCTATGACTCTAAGAAGGAAACTGGCTATGTTGGTCTTAAGAACCAAGGAGCCACTTGCTACATGAACTCCCTTCTCCAGACTCTGTACCATATTCCTTACTTCAGAAAGGTACTCTCTATGATTTTGTATTTTAATTTTACTTTATTGTAAATGCTTCATGTAATACTGTGATCTGAAGATAAGGGACCAAGGCACTCTCTTATTATCCTGTGAAACTTCTTATCGAAAAGTTTTTGTCCTTTCAATTTACAAGCTTTCAGGTCATTTCATTTTGTAGTGTTTTTAGCTGTCAATTGTCATTTATATCCTTTAATAGTTGCATGCTATTTGGTGGTGTTGTCTTGTAGTCTTACTAGTACTTAGTTGCTCACATTGTACATATGTATCATGTTGATCTTGAACCTGTCAGCAAAAGCATTGCGTAGGATCTTACTCGTAGACTTAAAAAGAAGTTATAGTATGTTTTATCTGATGATGGTAAATCGTACAGTTACTTGGTCATAATCAATCTTATTCACTTAGTTCTCATTTTTGTAATTTTTCTTCCAGGCAGTGTATCATATGCCTACAACAGAGAATGACATGCCTTCAGGGAGCATCCCCTTGGCTCTGCAAAGTCTTTTCTACAAGTTGCAATACAGTGAAAACAGTGTGTCTACAAAGGAGTTAACCAAGTCCTTTGGGTGGGATATGCATGACTCATTTATGCAACATGATGTGCAAGAGCTTAACCGGGTTCTCAGTGAAAAGTTGGAAGATAAAATGAAGGTCTGGCATTTGTAAGGCTTTCTTATTTTTGTACTTTTTGTGGGGTGATATCCTGATCGGGTACTATTCGGTTAAGATTGAATAAAGTGTCTGGACACGCGAATACAAAGTTATGAAATTTTTTTATGACATTAAGAATGATTTTGGCAATAATGCGTTCTTAGGATTGTTTTATTATTGTAGCTAGATACAAATTATAACAAACTTGGTTACTTAATGGGATAGAGCTCGATAACTTAGGCCTATTCCAAGCCATAACTCACATTGAGCAGTATCAGATGCTCTTCTAGATAACAAGTTTAGGACTGTTACGCCTTAGTCACGACAGCTACATGACAATGACAAGCAACTGATTGTCCCAGCCAAAGCCTGTAAAAAGGGACCCAAGACATCTCGAGAAGGGACCGAAAAAGCCTGACTATAGCAGAACCAGCTAGGATTATAGCTAGCTAATCTTTTTGATAACCTTTAGCATCATGAAACCATTAGAAGAATTAAAGAAGTCAAATTACTGATAGCTTTTTGTATCTAGTTTGCTTAGGATGTGTATAAAATTTGGTGCAATTTGGAAATATGTGGGTTATCCATCTTAGGCTGTTTGGAAATGCTGTACCTCGTTTTTATTAGCACATCATGCAGTTTATTTAAGCTGTTAGTGTACATAGTTTACAAGTTTTACCTTTTTTTACCTAAATAACCTTTCTGTCAGTTCTCATGGTTGTAGCATCCTTTTCCTTCTAAAGTATAGGTTTATTCAGGCCAATTATTGAGGTTATGCGTGTACATTTTATAGCTAACTTCGAATTCTTACTGTAACTCTGTTTGAAACCTTAGATGTACATAGTATATAAATCTTATTGGCAATAGTCCAGCCTATTGTCATTTGTTTTGCTTAATTTAAATTGTTACTGGAATATGCTCGCCCAACTGAAATTGCCTTCTGTAATTATTCAGGGTACTGTTGTAGAAGGTACCATACAGCAATTGTTTGAAGGACATCACATGAATTACATTGAATGCATCAATGTGGATTACAAATCAACTAGAAAGGAGTCATTCTATGGTAAGAGTTGAATATTGTGCATTGTCAAAACTTCAGAATTGTAGTTGAATTAAGGTGTTACTGATCTGTTTATTGTTACTGTCTTAATATAGATTTACAATTGGATGTCAAAGGATGTCGTGATGTGTATGCATCTTTTGATAAGTATGTTGAAGTGGAGAAGCTAGATGGTGATAACAAGTATCATGCTGAACAATTTGGTCTTCAGGTCAATACCCGCAACATATAACAATTAACATTATATACACAAGATGCTAATAATTGGGAGACTGAAATTATGCATTGCTGAATTTGAGCAGTTAATTCGAGGATCCAAAATAGTTCTATCTGTAGCTCCCTGTTCATTCCTAGCTTAGCTTGTGTTTCAATTTAGTTTTAATTCCAGGTCAAAATTCAATGCAAATGATTCCAAATATTGTTCTCAAAATTTTGTTGAGCTCTTTAGACATCTATATTTTTATTATCTAATTTGAAAAAGATGAACTACATATAGTATTTTAATATGGGATCTTACTGGTAAAGAGATTCGATGAAATATCCTAATATTTGCTCTTCTTCTGATAGTTCTCTAACTATAATGTTTTCTTTAGGATGCTAAAAAGGGTGTTCTCTTTATCGACTTTCCTCCTGTTCTCCAACTGCAGCTTAAACGATTTGAATATGATTTCATGCGGGACACTATGGTGAAGGTCTGTATTGATTTAATGACATACTTGTCATTTTGTGATGATTATTTCTTATGTCTCTATCAATATTCTATTAAACCTGAAATTAAATTTGAAATACACAGATAAATGACCGCTATGAGTTCCCCCTTCAATTAGATCTTGATAGAGATAATGGCAAGTACCTTTCTCCTGATGCTGATAGGAGTGTTCGGAATCTTTATACCCTTCACAGGTACTTCGTTTTTGACAGAGTTCTATTTCTGTTTCTGTATCCTTTGATAATGGCAAAATTCATATTGAGGAGGATTACTCCACAGTCCACACACCATGTTTTTTTTGAATTATTAACTTCTTACTTTGAACAAATCAAATAATACTGAAATTGATAAGTAGATTTATTGATAAGCATTGAATATGGATAGCCTAGCGATCAAGTTTCATGTAATTTAGATATTGCTTGATGATGCATCCGGGACCATCAATATTGGATTATTGATATACTGTGAAATGTGCACCAAATCTGATTATTTTTCTTTAAATAAATGATATGCTGATAGCATAGATCATGCACACAGTGCTGGATTTGAATTTATGCTTCAATTTAGAAGATCATTGTTGTTAAACTAAAAAAATTGTCAAATGCTGACCTATCATACATATTATCTAAATCCGAACTTTGCAGAAAGAAACATTCATATGCAGTATTGTGGGAATCCAGGATGGTTTGATTGTTGTTTAGTGATCACATTGATTTCAAGTTAATTCTAAATTAAAAGGCTTGGATTTATTATTTGTAGTTCGTACATCACTTTAAAAGTGGATCATATTTGTTATCTTTTATACAACTTAGAAAACCAAATTTTAAGATCACTACTATCGTTGTGCTGCTGGATAACTTGGTCTTCTCTGTTCAGCGTGCTTGTCCATAGCGGAGGTGTTCATGGTGGACATTACTATGCATTTATACGACCCACACTCTCAGATCAATGGTATGCAGCTATCAGATAATTTCCATGTGACAAGTGTTTTATTTTAATTTCCTGATTTCAAAACATCATGTGATCCTTTGCAGGTTTAAGTTTGATGATGAGAGGGTGACCAAAGAAGACATTAAAAGGGCTCTTGAGGAACAATATGGTGGTGAAGAGGAGGTTTGTTTGTCAATATACTATGAGTTTGTTGTTATTTGGTCTTTACTTTTGTACTTAACCTGATATGAGGTGGTTACTTTCTTTTTGCAGTTACCACAGACTAATCCAGGCTTAAACACCACTCCTTTCAAGTTTACGAAATACTCCAATGCATACATGCTAGTGTATATTCGAGAGAGTGATAAAGAAAAGATTATCTGCAATGTTGATGAGAAAGATATTGCCGAGCACCTCAGAGTAAGATGCTTTGTTAAGCTCAAATCTTATATTACTCTGGATGCAGGCTAAATTGTATGGTCAAGACAATTCAATGCCTTTAATTTTTATTTTTTGAACATAACGGTTAGACCTGTTGGTTTGTAAGTTACCTTAGACAAAATGTCTTCTTCCCAATGAAATTAAGAGATGAGGCTTTTCATCCTAATTTATCTTTTAAGTTACGGTACCTGCTGTAAAGGTCTCATCTATAACATTTACTCTGTTCAGATAAGACTTAAAAAGGAACAGGAAGAGAAGGAACGGAAGAAGAAGGAAAAGGCAGAGGCTCACCTCTACACTATCATCAAGGTTTTTGACTTCTAGAAGTTGTGCATTATTTTTTTTACTCTTCATATGATTTTCAGCATAATTCTATTTTATTAGGTGGCAAGGGATGATGATTTGGTCGGACAAATTGGGAAAGACATATTTTTTGACCTTGTTGATCATGATAAAGTTAAAAGCTTCAGGATCCAGAAACAGACACCTTTTGTCAATTTTAAGGTAGATTCCTGACATTTTTTTCCATTTAATTGCCACTTCTTATTTCATATAATATTTGTAAAACTAGTGTGAACTGTAAGCTTAGCAACTGGTTCTGTGAGGATAATCTAAAAATTTGTTCAATCGGCTGCACAGGCCGAAATCAAGTTTTGATGTAATCAATTCAATGAGCCAAGTAATTATGTTTAAAAATTAATTTTCTGTAGTTCTGTTTCTATGAGATTGAAGTTGTAAATTCTGTTGTGTTCATTTTGACAAATTTTGGTTTTGCGATGTTACTTAAATCAAACTTAGAATTTGAAAATTTTACAACTTAGAATAAGTAAAGTTGGGTTTTCAATTGATCAAGACATACAGTTCAAATGTGTTTTTTGAAGCTGATCTGATGGCTTTTGATGTTAAGCTGATTAACTTATGGTGAATTTTCAGTCAACTTCCAGTATTTGTTTGATTGTTTCCAATAAAGCATGTGATAATATAAGTAACAGAAAGTAAATTGAGTCTTTAGATATGCCCTGCTTATTAAAGCTTGTATCAAGCAGATAGAATGATGATACACAAATTACTGTAGTAAATAGCATGGTTAATTTGTGATAATGTCATAGTGCTTCATGAATGAAGTCTTTTACAGGAGGAGGTAGCCAAGGAGTTTGGAATTCCTGTACAGTTCCAAAGGTTTTGGCTATGGGCCAAACGGCAGAACCATACTTATCGGCCTAATCGCCCCTTGACTTCGCTTGAGGAATCACAAACGGTAAGTATGTCGTATTTAATTAGCTTACTGCCTGGTTCTTTGAGCCTGGGGAAGTGAAGACATTACATATGTGTTTTGTGTACGTTTTTGTGCCTTTAATAGGTTTATATGTTACTTGTTTATATGTTATTTTTAGAAAAAAAATAGTTCCTCATCACTAAAGTACTTGATTATATGTTATTATGTTGCCCTGGCTTTCTTCTGATTATTTTTTTCTCGAGAAGTCAATTCTCCAATATTATATTATAACTATAATGTGAGTTGATAATCTGTAGGTTGGACAGCTGAAGGAGGTGACCAACAAAGCCCATAATGCTGAGTTGAAGTTGTTCTTGGAGGTTGAGCTTGGACCGGTACACATTCTTACACCTCGGGAAAACGACTTTTTTCGTATAGCTTTGCTATCTGCATTAAGATTAATGTAGAAACATTTTTTAAAACTAGTGTTACATTCTAATTTTGTACCCCCTCAATTGTAGGAAGGAAATCTCCTTTCTCCACCTGAGAGGAGCAAAGAGGATATATTGCTTTTTTTCAAGCTTTATGACCCTGAGAGAGAGCAACTGAGGTATATTTTAATCTCCCCTCTTTAGTTAGTCTATTTTTATGAGAAGGGATCAAATAACCACAAATTATGGTGCCCTTAATAACCACAAAATTATGTATACATAAATTGATAAAAGTAAACCATTAGATTTATTGTAAGTCATCTCAATAACATATACACAAAAAATGATGAAAATATAACTTCATTTAGAAAGCCATCAAGAGAGTAATAAAGATCAGAAAATGTCAGCCGTTGATTTTTGTTATTGCTTGATGTACATGTAAACAGAATCAAAAAATTATACAATTTTTTGCATACACATAAAAGATGGTATATACAAAACGTTCTATCAATTAGTTTTTTTTTATTTAAGAGTTTAAATTATAATTATTCAAAATTTAATTTTGTGGTTATTGATGGGGCACCAAAAGTTGTGGTTAGTTCATCCCTCCTCATTTTTTATTGGAATATTAGATGTATTAGATGTTCATAGTTATCTGTTTGAATGAATGTAGGTACGTTGGAAGGCTCTTTGTGAAGAGCTCAGGAAAACCAGCTGACATTGTGTCTAAATTAAACAAAATGGCTGGTTATCCAGTGGACGAAGAAATTGATCTCTATGAGGTGAACATGTGCTATTTTGTGCATTGAACGGAAGCTTTGTAAATATTTTAATATTCCATCTTCAACTTATTTTTTATTAATTACTTCTGATCTTCAGGAAATCAAGTTTGACCCAACTGTGATGTGTGAGAACATTGATAAAAGACTTGTATTTCGGTCTAGTCAGGTTGGTTCTACTTAATATTATTTGGATTAATGCACCAGGACACTTATTTCTTTTCCATATTCCCTTAAAGAAATTCAAACTTTGGGAAACATAGCAGTAAAAGAATATTGAAGGTATGGAATGAATAACATAGCAGTACAAAGAGACTTGAAGGTATGGAATGTATTCAGAGAGTTGGCGTCAGCTACTAGCACATAAAAATTATTACTCTATGGAACTATGGCCTAGGAATCAGGGTTCATGGGTAGTAGAATGGTTGTAGGTCCGGAGACTTATTTGAGGCTTTGTTGTCGTTGTTGTTGGGAAACATAGCAGGAAATCAAGTGTTCTCTTATTTCTTTTTAATTCTATGTAATGTATGCTGGAGTACTTATATTTTTCTGAACCGAAATCAGTACATTTGCTGAGCATTTCATTCATAAATGTAATTCTATACGAGAAGAATTCCCTTGTTGTCTCTTGAGTTCTATTGTTTTAATCTAACTTTCCATTTTCTTCAATTTAGCTTGAAGATGGGGACATCGTTTGTTTCCAAAAAACCCTGAAAGCTGATGCTGGTGAGCGATATCGTTATCCTGACGTACCTTCCTACTTGGAGTATATTCGTAATCGCCAGGTATTGCAACTTTTTTCCCCCTTTTTTGTTCTTTACAACTGTTTCTTTTCTAGCGATGCATAAGGCCTTTTTTTCTGCACATCTTATTATTTCTTGTACAAGGATTCGTTTTGACCTATTACACTTTGATCCATAATCTGTTACTGGTGATACTTTTTTAATTCTTTGCTCACATATTGATTTGTAGGTAGTCCATTTCCGTTCCTTGGAGAAGCCCAAGGATGATGACTTCTCGTTGGAGATGTGAGTACTAATTGACTTCTCTTTGTACTATTGATATAAAGCACTCACTGTTTTCTCTTGTTTTGCTGAAGGTCAAAGATGTTCACTTATGATGACGTGGTAGAAAGAGTGGCAAACCAGCTTGGTGTTGATGATCCATCTAAAATCAGGCTTACATCTCACAATTGTTACTCTCAGCAGCCCAAACCACAGCCCATCAAGTACCGTGGTGTTGAGCATCTTTCGGAAATGCTGGTTCACTACAACCAGGTCATTTTTTTCAACAAATAATAAAGAAATGATGTCTCTCTAATTTTATTGGAATACCAAATGCCAAGTTGAACTAAGTCATTGCTGTTGAGTTCACTTCTATTTCAAACTAGTTTATTTGAATTTGTTTTTTAGAAATATCTTTTTCAGTTTATGAGTTCTAAAAACCTTTTTCTTCAGCAGACTTCTGATGTACTATATTATGAGGTACTGGATATTCCTCTTCCTGAATTGCAAGGTTTGAAAACACTGAAAGTAGCTTTTCATCAGTCGGGGAAGGATGAAGTGTCAATCCACTCTATCAGGCTTCCAAAAAACAGCACTGTTGGTGATGTGCTAAATGACCTTAGATCAAAGGTAATTAGAATATCAATCACTTTTTTTTATTGTAGTTGACCCTCTTTGTTTGCCTTTTGTTACAAACCTCTTATTACAATAATATTACTATAATGTTTTCTAATTGAGGAAAATGATACTATTAATTTTATTTAGTCAGTCATGATTGTTTGTCTAGAAATTGCCAATTTTCCAATAACAGTTTAGGTTGAAAGAGTGAAGAACTGAATAAAAAAAGGCAGGAAAGTAAATTTTGTATATTTTTATTGTTTGGTTATATATTCTCTGGAGGTTTATGGTTTAAAGGACACAAATTCATACTTGTATGTTGTTCTCTCTCAAGTTCAAGCTTAATAGAAATGGAAAGACATAATAATGAACCAAAGAAATGAAAAGTGTTCCTTTTCTTTCAATCTTCAATGTCTTTAGTAACTTCTCATTTCCTTTCCTCATAGAAAGCAAATTATTTAAGGTGAATTATTCTATGGATTGGAACAAATATGGACAGTTAATTTTCTTGAATCGGATGGTCACGATGTATTCTTGGGCCACAACTGCACCAGTAAAGAGAGATGCTTTTTTGTAAAATTTGAACTGCTCGATTAAAAATGAACAGTTGTCCATAGGAGAATACCTCATTTAAGAAACATGTTGTCACTATATAATGAGTGATGCCAGTATAAACATAACTCTTATATACTTCACTTTAACAGGTTGAGTTGTCCCACCCCAATGCTGAACTCAGGTTGCTTGAAGTCTTTTATCACAAAATTTACAAGGTTAGCTCAATTGCATTTAACATCCTCTCATGTAAATTATAGATCCATTTCATAGAATTAATGATTTGTTAAGGCATACCTCTCCCTCCTAAAAGGTGAAGGACAGTTGAATTATCAAGGGATCACATTCATAAACTCTTTTTCCCCCACGAATGTTTGATTAATGCTGAAGCTCATAGTGGGAATTTTATGTTTACACTAACACTGCAAGACCTCACACCACTTCTCGCTTATTTTTTTGATGTTGTCTTTGATACTTGTTATTTCTATAACCTACAATGTAAATTCTCCTTTTTCAGTTCAATTGATGAAATTTATGGTAGGCATATTGCCTGCTAGAAAAAAAACCTGAAATCTTAAATAGATTGATTAACGCATGGACAGTAATTACTATGACAACTTGTGTGGTGCTTTCAGATTTTTACCCCTAATGAGAAGATAGAAAATATTAATGACCAGTACTGGACCCTGCGTGCTGAGGAGGTATATATCCTGTTTTTCTATGCAAACATGAGTTTCCAATTCCAGAACTCTCTTCCCTTCATCATGTTTGATTTTTTTTATTTGCCCCATTGCAGATCCCAGAAGAGGAGAAGAACCTTGGTCCCCAAGACCGCTTGATTCATGTATATCATTTTGCTAAAGACACTCAAAACCAGACGGTAATTTGAAATGAAATATATTATGTATTTAAATAATTGCCTTATTATATGCCTTTGTTGTCTACATGTATATATTCACATGCTTTTGCCTATTAAAAATTCTAGCAAGTACAAAACTTTGGAGAGCCATTCTTCCTGGTTATTCATGAGGGTGAAACTTTATCTGAGGTTAAAGCACGCATTCAGAAGAAGCTTCAGGTTCCTGATGAAGATTTTGCTAAGGTAATTGTTTTTTCGGATCTCTTGGCTTGTTCTATGAGTGGAATGTTATAAGAAAAAACAATGCAACAATAATAATTTTATTGCAAATCTTTTCATTTAAACATATCCTTCCTCTCTTGTCTAACATCTGTCACCTTGGTAACCACACCACCATTTATGACCTAGATGTGGCTTTGAGATAGGTATTGGAAAGTTTTTCTGCACTCAAATAGATATCCTTTGTAAAATGTTTTGATCGGTACACTTGATCCGAGTTCCCAAAAGTATCTTTTTAACTCGGGAGTTCTGATATTTTTCTTTTGTTCTTTTGGAAATTGATGCGGTTAATGTCTGTTTTGTAGTGGAAATTTGCTTACCTATCACTGGGTCGCCCTGAGTATCTCCAGGATACAGATATAGTCTCCAGTAGATTTCAGGTTCCAAATTACTTTTATGTTCTTGATTACTTTGTTTACTCTGGGTTCCATTGCAAATCTGACTTCTTTTTTTTGATGTGGTCATTTTCAGAGGAATGTGTATGGAGCTTGGGAACAGTATCTTGGTTTGGAACACCCTGACACTACTCCTAAAAGGGTTTATGCTGCTAATCAGGTAAAGGATGTGTGATCTAAATACCGAAAATATCAAAATTTAAATGAAATCAGTTTCTATAACTGGCCCAGGGAAAAAAAAAACTGTTATAAGTCACAGTAGACAGTGTTCCATATTGGCTGCTATGACCTTCTAGCCCATGTGTAACTTGTTAAGGGCTGTTCGGTGTACCAAGTTACCTTGGGTTTCTGAGGGTAAAATTGCCTGATGGGGAAAATAAATATATATGTTGTTTGGTGGTAACTTGGATACCCGAAAAAGTTAACCAACTGGAAATTTTTATGCTTGCCATGTCAGCTTTCTTAAGGAAAAATAACAATCCACTCGGATTGAATTTTTTTTTTTTTTCGCCCAAGTGCAGCAGGAAGCAGCCCATCTCTAGCATCTCTCTCTCTCTCTCACTTTTTGGAGAATTAATCATTATTGAACAAATTTTTTCATTACAAGATGCCCACACATCCGAACAGCTGTGGGATTGAGCACATTATTTGTTGGTTTTTACTTGGGTACCCAATAATTAAGATAAAAGGAATCCATGCCCATACCCAGATCCATATCCCTGAAATAAGATTGCCGGACAGGCCCTTAGTATCTATCATCTTCAGGGCAGTACTAAATATTAAAATTTTTTACATCATTAGTAGTGTACTGGAAGCATCTGGCTTTATATTAATAAATATAAATGGAAAATCCTTCTTTTTGTTGCGATTCACAAGTTTCCTTACTGCAGAATCGTCATACATTTGAGAAGCCCGTGAGGATCTATAACTAGCAGGAACAAAAGAAATCTTCACCACTCATTCAAATGGGTTTATCTCAGATGATTATCATACCGGTCTGGTGGAGTTTCAAAGTAAGCATGCCCCGTGTTTCTAAGTTTCATGTGCTCTCGTCTTTGTGAGATGCCCGGCGAGATCCATCTCTGCTTCCAGTATATTTCAGTAGATAACAATGAGTTTTCCTGTTGTAGGTTTATGTATACAAGGTATAGCTGAGTTTGTTTTTGACCTTTTTTCCCTGTGTTTATTCCCGCCTTCTGTCATATGATATTAGATTGGTTCTAGGCGACATCAGTACGTGTTGTAAAACAGGTTAAAAATTTATTGGCAGTGGTGTTTGAGTTTTTATCAGCAGCTTTGTAAAGGTGGCGTGTGTTTTGTTAATTTTCTTTGCGCTTAAGATTGGCAGTGCATATGCACCATTTTTGTGCTTGTGTTTTTCTGAGTACCAATGTACTTTGACCTGTATTCTTATATACATTGGGAATTCCAGATTGGAAACAAATGATGCTGCATAAAGTCAGGCTATTACCTGTCCAAGAATTTCGTTCCAAAAGGGATGACCCTACATTATGTATTGCATTTTACTCTTTTTTGTTCCCCCCTATTGTTAAGCATTTTGATATGATGGCGATCTCATCTGAACTCCCAGTGGTTGACCGCTTGCATTAGAGTGATTTCCTAGTTTCCTTTGATTTATTCAATTAAAGAGAATAATTATGTCATGTCCTGAGAGAGCGAACATGAAATACAAATTCGTTTATTCTT
The DNA here is from genome assembly GCA_030179965.1 of Cyperus esculentus. Classification (NCBI taxonomy): domain Eukaryota; kingdom Viridiplantae; phylum Streptophyta; class Magnoliopsida; order Poales; family Cyperaceae; genus Cyperus; species Cyperus esculentus. The sequence continues at coordinate 3,059,694 of JASGLE010000046.1, read as the reverse complement.
GGATTAGTATCAGAGGTGGCAAAACCTGACCTGAGAAACCTGCATGACCCTATTCAAACTCGACCCGACTTGACATTTTATGAAAGTCAAACTGACTTGATCCAACCCGATCTAAATCTGACCTGACCCAAAATCAAATAATATGTAATCCAATTCAAATTAACATGCGATTCAAAAAATGTCGATATTAAAATTGACTCGATCCAACCTGCCTATCATCCGATCCGAGATCTTTTAGAAGGTCAAATTGATCCGACTTGTCCGACCTAAACCCAAACCTGCCTCGCCCGCTCGATTTGCCACCTCTAATTAGTATCACTTTCCTTTGGCGTAACAAAAGCTGGTCAAACCTCGAGCCAGCGATTGAAGGAAACCAATGCATGTCTTGGCGGTGTTTGATAAGTTTAATTGCTAAGTAGAGGTGGCAAATTAGGTGGGCGGGTCGGGTTCGGGTCGAGCGGGTCGGGTCAGTTTGACCTTTTAGAAGATCTCGGGTCGGGTCGGGTGATTGGCAAGTGGGGTCGGGTCAATTTTTTTTTTTGGATCACATGTTAATTTGAGTTGGATTGCATGTTATTTGATTTTGGGTTGAGTCGGGTTCTAGTCGGGTTGAGTCAAGTCAGTTTGACTTTTATAAAATGCCGGGTCGGGTCAGATTTTGGGTGGGGTCAGGTTTTGCCACCTCTATGCTCAAGGCAGACTCGCTTTTTGGGATGCAAGTACAACTGTTTGCGTGGGACAGCTGGTCTCAGAAATTAGGACGCACTTTTAAACAATTGTTTCTTATGCATATTAGGCAACTCCACCAGATAGAAAGCCTGCGATCAAACCAATACACTCACTAATCCGTTTAACCCGGGTCATTGCCCATCTAGTTCTATATGCGATGCTTTGGTTTTATATCACTAGGGATGCACAAAAAGTTCATACCTCATAATTCCCTCATATTTGGTTCGAGAAAAGTTCGTAATTAGCTCGTTCAATTTAAGCTTGATTTAATTTCGAATCAAACTGGCTTGATTCGAATTAGAAACGAATCAAACTCGAACTTGACTCAGCTTGATTCGAATAGGCTCGAATTTGAAACAATTTCAACCGTTGATCATGATAACTAATGTTCCTTTCTCCTCTCTCTCCGTCACCTTGTACCACAGAACCCAACGAAAAGTAAAACCCGACTTCATCCTTTTCTCCTCTTTTCCTCTATCAGCGGTCACATCAAGCTCTGCCCCTTTCTGTCACCAGCAAAAACCCCCATCTCCCTCTCTGTTACCCCCTCGTTGCCACATCCTCTACCACTTCATCACTACCAGCTTACCTTAGTCGAGCCTATCACGAATCGAAGGGCAGCTCGAATACCAACAAATCAAACTCGAACCTAGCCACGCAGCTCGAAACCCACCTTGCTATTTCGAATCAGCTCGATTCAATAGTGGACCGAATTGAAAACCTCACCCCCCTAGCTCGATTTGGTTCGATTCGTTTACACCCTTAATCACAACTTATAATGCTGAGTTAAATGATCATTAAAATTAAAATTAAAATTAGGAAAATTTTGAACAATGCAGCCCAATACTTTACTTTTAAGCTGATTATTAAATGTTGTTACATTGTACTTCAGCCACCTAACAATGGTTCTCCTGTCAGAACTTGACTGACTCTCCTAATAGCTCTAGCTATTAGCCAAATATGATGACCGAGTGTCAATTTTTCTACCCTTCTCTTATACCTTTTGTTGCGCGAAATAGCATCAGCAACATTTGTAAAGAAAGACAGCTTGCTCTCATAATCTTCAGGAGGTGAGTACAACTGCACAAAAAACCAGAAGTAAATATGAAAGCCACTAATAATTGTAGTCATTTCAAGTGGATAATTCAATACTTTTAGTCACATTCTGGATCCTGAGACATTTACTTCATTTCAGCTTAAATAGGAAAGAAAAAATAAGACAGCTTGAAACTATACCAAATGCTTGAACCAGGGTCTCCCATCAAGGCCCTCTTCTTGCAAGAAGCTTCTTTCCGCCAGCATAAGCCGATCATTCAGAGCTCGTATACTTGAAGTAGCATCATCTCCAGAGTTGTGTTGAAGCTGAAGTTTCTGAAATATTTATTTATTATTTTAAATTAGTAGACAAGAAAAACTACTATGGCTAATTAGGTGCATATAAATAAATTGATTTTACTGTATATGAACAACCTTGATGGCACAAGCTAGCTAAACAAGATCAATACAGAACTTCAGCAATATAAATACCAGTACTGACTACTGAGACCATGATAAGCTTAATAGCAGGCCTGACCATGAAGGTCATCAACAGTAATCACTGGTATAACATCAAAACAATATTTTAAATGCTTGATGTACCAGATAAGAACATTGCATCAAATTGGGTATGGATGTCATATGCTGTCATAATAAATACATACGTTCAACAACAATATAATGACATCAGTGCTGGTTTGCTTTTTTTTTGGGGGGGGGGGGGGGGGGGGGGGGGGGGGGTGTGTGGAATTAAATTACTCTTTTTACCTCTCCTTCAGTAAAAGCATCATTGGCCGCACTACTGAGATCCTTGATTGCAGCATGAATCGGTTCTAGAGAAGATTTCTCGTCTACAAAATTACGTAATGCATGCACATGCTCCTGCATATTGAAGTTGTTCATTGATCTCCTGCCCATAATAAGTTTTAACTACAATTACGACATCTACAATTTACCTCCAACTGAGAAGCATAAGATTTATAATCAAAAGGTAAGATGAGATCATCTGCCAAGCGAATAGCAAGTAGTCCCCAAATTTCCGCAACTGTGTGACCACATACATATACACAAATATCTAATTAGAAAAACATAAAAATGTATCAAAGTGGGAGCAGGCCTTCACTTGATTCTGGTATAGAATTATCTTCCAGAACCTAGGAATGTCACAACAGCTCGTTTTCCTTAAACCAAGGTCTTCTTTTGCTAATCATAGGCTCATAACTCAACTGCTCATATATTTAGTTAGATTCAACCTTTTCTTTAACCTTAAGTGAACTTGGTTCCATTAAGAAGAAAACATGCAATAGAAGAGTAGACTTACTAGCCAGGTGACGATGAAACAATGGATCACCTTGTGTCTCCATCCATTTAAAGGAGTCTAGAGCAGTGTGGTACCCCGCAAACTCTATTAAAGTAACAAATGCTTGTAAGGTGTAAATACATAAACAAAAATAATTAATTAACTGGAACAAGCCAACTCTCAATTTGAGCAAAGAAAGGTAATTACAAACATAATCGGAAAATATAGGATGACCACAATCTTGATTGTGATGTAAACATCCTAGTCATGCTAAGAAAAATATATATAATACCATTTCCATAGTACATGTCTAAGGAAGGGATCCCAGCATGGTGCAGAAATCCAGTGAAGTCGGAATCTGCTCTTGCAAGCCTTTCAATCTGCAAATATATGGATATAGTTTCACAATTTCCTTACATTATATAACTATAGAAAGATTTCTGTACATATACATGACAACTTCTAAATCAAAGCCTTTAAAGAGATCGATGTAGCAAAGAAAAATGAAACATAGTCAAATCTGACTATTTTACTGTGTAAGAATAGTCTTTTTTGCAGATGCAATACTCAACTTAGGGATCTCTTCTTGATATTTAAATCTGGGAGGCTTGATCCCACCTAAAATATAATCCCATAAAATCCAACATTGCCCTTAACTAAAATGTAATCCCATAAAAATGGTTCTTTTAAATATGTTGCAAAAATGCATGACATAGATGTAAGCCTTAGCCATAAAATTATAAAACAACATTGATTTCTAAAAGCACCTTACATTAATCCTTCCATCTGTAGATAGCCATGTATCATAAACTGTTTTGCCTTCTTGATCTGGATCCTTCACCTGACAGAGTGATTAGCATTAGTCAAGAGGTGTCATTGTATCCAAAAACCAGCAATTAAGAAAATCTCATTGTACATATATGAAGAAAGGATTACACCATGCATAAAATGTGAGAATTATAATTTCAAGAAAAATATGTTTTGGTTTCTAAAGTAAATTCTTTTCTTCTTCTATCATTCCTTACCTTATGTCCGTTCTCTTTCATTACAAAGAGGGCCATTCTATAAAGCACCAATTTTGAAAAATTATAGCAGAAATTTCCTTTCGAAACACAGTAAAGTAGCATTTTCATGTGATAAAATTTCTTTCAAACATCTACCACAAAACCAATATTTCTTTTAAAAATAAATTTCTGCACTTCTTAGCATCTGTTTTTGTTTGATATAAAGATGAGAAAATATTATTACCTTCTTAGTTATATCGATCAAAAGTTTGTCCAATTGGGGAGTGGTGGCAGCATTAAACCCTACCCCTTGCACAGCGCAATCAACGTTAAGATATGCAACAGCTTTTGAATGCAAATTGTCAAGGTTTTCCTCAACCCACTCAGTCGATCCAATCTAAAAAGTAACATTCTACAATTGCAAATCAAATTCCTAGAAAGAACCACAATTTCTATAGAACAAATGCCATAGCACATTACAGATATGACAAAGGCACTGCACAAAAAGACAAGCTACAAGATTACTGGTCTTATTAAAGCCAGAAAGTACTTCCATATTCTTCTTTTGGACCAGACGTAACCTGCAATACACAAGTCATCATGTTCTTTTTTCATTTGTTTCTTTTGGTAATTAGGACTTGAAACTATTATGTGATTAAAGTGTGAAGGAATTCCCTTTCTACCCATTGTACTTGAATTTCTTAGAGAAGCTCTTACCATTCCAAACTCCTCTGCATCCCAACTACATAAAATGATAGTCCTTCGAGGCTTCCATCCCGATCGTAGCATCACACCAAACCGCCGAGCAATTTCAAGTAATGTGGCAGTCCCACTATGTGGGTCCACTGCACCGTATGTCCATGCATCTCTGTGGTTACCCAGGATAATGTACCTGTCTGGTTCTTCTGCCCCTCTTATCATACCAAAAATATCTTGAATATCAGCCACCTTTCTATCTTCCTAGTAACAAATGTTAGACAAGGGAAAGCACAGTTGTTATGTACAACTTAATTGTGGTCAGAAGAATGAAAGATCCCAGATTTTCATACTTTGTTTCTTACTATCTACAGGCAATCGAAAAAATTTCGCACTCGGACAAGATGAATTTATAGATTCAATATGCAGATGGTAATTAAACAATTTTAATATGGAAGCAGCTACACTATTTGAAACAATCATAATTAATTAACTGAATAGCATAATAGCATTCAGACAAAGAACATACTGCATATGTGAAGTTGAGCAGTGTGGGACCAGGTCCGACGCCACCTGCAGTCTCCGGCAAACCCTCCTTCCACTCGTGCGGCAATGAAGGCCCTCCGAGGGTCCTCAAAATCTCTGCCGCCGTGACAGCCGGCACCGGCATGGAAGGAATGGTGGGGAACCTCCTGTGCACCTCTTCTGCTGTGAGGGGCAACCGTTCCACACCAGCACCTGTAACCGCAGCCCATCCAGGCGTCAGAGGGTCTCCGGGCCCACCTAAGATGACCGTTCCACGCTCGACTCCTCCGTCAGGGCCCCCGGCGATCAAGACAGCTTTGGCCCCTCGCTCGGCTGCTCTTGCGACAACAGCACCGCGGTATCCGCCGCCCTTTCTGACGAGAACGACACAACCGCGAACACTCAATCCAAGCCGATTGAGAGTGAGGAAATCCTGCTCCCTGCCGAGGTTGGCATAGATGGCGGGGGCGAGGGTTTGGCCGGAGGGGGAATAGGCATGGTAGGGTGGGACGAGGACGGCACCAGGGTCAGCGGGCTCGGCTAGGGAGAGAGGGGATAAAAGGGATGCGTTGGGGTGGTGGAGAGAGAGGGAGGAGGAGCCTGGAGCAGGGTAGGAGAGGAGGGGGGAGTAAGTGCGGGAGAAAGTGGAGAGGCCGGCAGAGCGGAGGCGGGAGAGGACGAAAGCGGCGACGGAGGATGCGGCGGGGGTGCCAGCGACGTGGGGGCGGAGGGTTAGGGAGCGGAGGGAGCGGGAGAGGGAGGCGTTGGCGGAGGAGCGGGGGAAGGAGAGGAAGAGAGAGTGAGCAGAGGGTTGGGGTTGGGGTTGGGGTTGGGGTTGGGGTTGGGGCTGAGAGGAGGAGAAGTAGAGGAAGAGGAACAGCAGGAGGAGGAGGAGGAGGGAGGAGGCGGCCAGTAGAAGGAAGCGGCGGCCGTAGCGGGAAGATGCGAGATTCCCGGGAGGACAAATTGAACGCATCTTAGTTTAGAGTTCCTCAGTCAGTCAGTCAGTCAGTGTGCTCCTTTCTTAGTGCCTCTGCTGGCAAAAGAAGTGATTACTGATCGCAAAAAGGGAGCACTGACTGACTGAGAGTGAGTGGAGTGACGGAGCGAGTGTCAGTTTGATTGATAATTTGCTGCCTTTTCCTTCTTTCTTTCTCTATTATTATTCTAATGAACGAAAGCCCATGGGCCATGTTTTAGTTTGTAGTGGCCACGTCGGACCAAGGAGTTGGGTCACTGTCAGACTGTCACTCGTACATATCAAATTTAAAATTAATTAATTACTCTCGTTGCATTGTCTTGTGGGACAAAACAAATCTGCTCAGCATTACCTTAATCCAAGATGTCCTACACATAACAAACTAAAACTAATACTACAACCCATAGTAACGTTCCTGTTAAATCACTTGTTAATTGTTGCTCATAATGGTAGCTTCACCATGACTAATCATTTTTTTCTGCATCGCCCATTTGCTTTTAACATATAGATAATTAATAGACATAAGACAAATAGAATATCCAATTAACCAAAAGAACAATCTCCAGATTCCAATACACAAATCATCATAGTTAGCAAATTGCTTATGGAAGAAAAAATTGTAACTATAATCACTATTTATTTGTTTCATTAAATAGGTAATAAATAAATAAAAAAGAAACCGATGTACAGGCTCAACAACCACTGGAAATTAAAAACAGGGGTTGCAGCAAGTTCTACCACCAACTACATTTCCTCGTCTTACAAAGAATACAACAATTCCCTGCCTCCTACTCCAATAAATACAATACAACAAATTCTAGTGCAGTCCAAAAATTCATCAGTTCCCAGTAGGCCATTATTTTGCAACAGCGACAGTTGACTGAAGAAATTCAAGCCTCTTTTTAGTAAGAGAAATCTTCTCCTCCGCCTCACTTGCTTTCTCCCTTACTCCATGAACAACCTCGGCCGGTGCCTTCTCTATAAACTACACAATTGGCCAAACATTACCAAATTTTGGATCACACATAAAGTAAAAGACAGAAGATAATTTCTTTTTTCATCACCAGAACAAAAAACACCATATTTTAGAATGCTTATTATATAGATTGATATTCTGATTAATGAATTTTCGTCAATTACCAAATTTAACTACTTTCTAAGAAACACCTACAAGGTACAGTTTTCCCTCAAAAGTATATTAAACACCAATAAAACCAGATTGAACACACAATTGAAGCCCCATTAAAGCAATTTGGACAGATTAATTCTCTGCTATGCAATGTGCTTGCTACCCTAGCCTAACCCAAAATCTCTTTGTTTTAGCAAACAGCATAAAATAAAAGAGACAAAAACTAAGAGATCACAATCCTCCAATGTCATAAATTAATTGCCAAGAAAAAAGGGCTTCCAAATTCAGATTAGTCTTCTAACCATCCCATGCTAGTTGGTTCACGCTGACATGATCTATATATATGCTATTACGTAACAATATTCTATTCTGTATATGTATTTGAACTAGTTTTTTTTTTGTTCCACAATTAATTGTTGACGGTCAACCACTACTTTTTTTTTTTTTTTCCAAAATGAAAAGAAAAGAGCAGCGTACACTGGGCGCATTCAGCCGAGCAACAAGGGCATCATACTCAGATTGCATCTTAGTAAGACGTTTTGATAGCCGTTGGATCTCAGAAGACACGTCTACCATATCAGCTAGTGGGAGATAAGCTTCCAAACCCTCACTGGCCACAATGTGAACTGATTGACTAACATCACCTGATAAGGAAAGTCACCATACATTATAAATGGAATTATGTTACAATATAAAATGTTATTTAAACTTGCAAAATGATCATTTCTTTTGCATAATACGCACCAATATCAAACAATGTTCACATTTAATTGAAAATAATAATCAAGTGCAAAGCCAAAGTAATATGACTACTTTTGCCATATATCCATTATCCATAGTGTGCATTTGTGGTTTCAAGCGAATAACCTCACAATTAGATCATATAACCTTATCAGTTGACACCCAAGTCCACTTGGCTTAGTTTCTACCTTATCTCACACATGGAAAATACCTCATAAGGCGGGCAATTGTTTACATATATTCCTGTACATCTTTCCCATCAACAGCTGTGCTGCTTTCTTGTAGAGAAAACATGAAACAGCAATTGCCAAAATTCTTTATTTGAATATACCTGGTGGAGATTCTGTGAAATTGACATGTTCAAGATCAAGCCTAGAAAGCAAAGCCAGTACATCCTTTTCACTCTGTAACAAAATAATAGTAAACAAAACCACAAAAGGGTTGAGAGAAGGCATATGAATTGGTGTTGCTTCATAGCCAAATCAAATCTTAAGCACTTACAGATATGTAAGAAAGAACATCAGAACTAGCAACAATTGATGCCGATATACGTTTAGCTGGCTCAACTGAATTCTCTGCTCGGGCATTTCTTATGGCTCTTATCTGTTCAAAATACCAATGTTGTAAGATAGAAAAATATTAATGCTTTACACAAAAACAATTGAGTGCTAATAACATATGAAGGTAGTCACCAAAGCTTGCAAATTCTGAAATCTTTTGACAGATACAGCATCTCTTGGAAGTGAAGTGCTGGGCCATGCAGATATGATTAGAGCTTGCTTCCGATATGGCAGTGCCTGGAAAATAAATGAAAATTCTATTTTGTATGAGACATAATCTCGCTCTCATATTTCATGTAAATCTCAAAAAAAAAAAAAAAAAAAAAAAAAAATCCAGAGGGTGCAAGGTGCATTTTTTAACCTGCCATAACTCTTCAGTGACAAAGGGCATAAATGGATGTAATAACTTCAATATATTTTCAAATACATATAGCAGAACAGCTTGAGATGTGGACGTCATAGAATTATCCCCTGAATGGTATAAACGGGTTTTACTAGCCTCAATGTACCTGGAAGCAAAATTTCAGTAAGATGACCAACATGTTTTGAGATGGAGGCAAGATCATACAACTAAAGATATAAAATCAATAATTTCATTATCATCAGAAAGCCATATTTGTAGCTACCCTAGAAGTAACATGAATATGCAAAAAAAAAAAAAAAAATTCAAATCCTTCAAGCCAAGCAATCTAATGTGAAATTGCAAATTAAATATTATTATTTCAGACTAACCAATCAGCAAATTCTCCCCAAAAGAAATCATATATCTCCCTACCAGCCTCGTTAAAGAAAAATTTTTCATAGCTAGCAGTTACAGAATCGATAAGTTGATGAAGTTCTGAAACCTACATTACAGATCATCTCAGTAGTCAAATAACAAACAATATCAAAAAACAATGCAAAAGTAGAAAAGGAAAGTGTATAACATCACTTACCACCCAGCATTCTGGCAATGGAAGGTGGACAAGAGATGTCTCTGTGTCAAACTATCAATAAAGATGAACAGAGTAAATAAAAATCATGTCAAATAAACATTGCAATTTAAGGGCAAAAGAAACTAAGAAAGACAGCCATTTTCTATATATAAAAAAATTATAGATACATTTTTGTCATCAGAAAGAGCACCGATTAATAAATATAAACAGCTCCCGAGACATGTTTATTTGACTGAAATAACTGTGATGAATATAACACATGGAAATTTTATATATCTACATCCCCAGGTTTTATTCAACGCAAAATTTATCAAAAGCTATAGACGCCAATTTGGCTAAAGGTACAAAACTAATAGGAATGTTAAATTAGTGCTCTACAGCGGGCGGGTAATGGCTATCAGATGCATGCTTTGCAGACAATTTTGAGAGGCTCTTTTGGATATTTGGCTCAATGAACCGAGGATTGTTGTTGCTGGGGGATGGGGTGCAGAGAAAGGGTACCTTCTTTGTCAATAAGAGTTCCCACGACGACGCATCATTTTTATCAGGGAGATTTTGTAAGATGAACTTCCCGGCATTCCATAACTTGTTGGTGAAGGCCTTGTTTGCTGACAATCTCTCCATAGAAAGATTCAGATCCTGACAGAATTGTTGGATAACAAGTGAAAATAAATGAAAACACACACAAAGTATTATTTTTTTTTAAAAAAAGAAGTCGCATAAGGAGAACAAACTTGGCCAGCTGTTCCCAAAGAGATGGTAAATCGCAATGCATCCGTTCCATATTCCTTTATTGTGTCCAGGGGATCTATAACATTTCCTAGTGTCTTCGACATTTTTCTTCCCTGGGTGAATTCCAAGCAATCAAATTAGCACAAGCATTGACAAGTAAGATTTTGACAATGCAGCATCTCAACTAAGTGCCCAAACCAGGTTTTTGTGGTCGAATCTATGTATAAGCAAGGTTGTAAGCACTTTTTTCTAACAATATCTTAGGACATTCAAGAATCTTACTTGTACATTACACTCAAAGTCTGAGCAAATTATAATCCACTCCCTACGTCTAATCAACTATACAAACCAATCTACTAATACAAACATAATATCACTAACCTGAGCATCACGAATAAGACCATGCAGATATACATAAGAGAAAGGGACAGTTCCTGTAAGCTCTAAGCCCATCATCACCATTCGAGCCACCCAGAAGAACAAAATATCGTGTCTGTTGAAAATATACAAAAAGGAATTGCATATTACACAGCAATAGCATGAGCAAAAGGTAAATATTCAAGCAATGTATAAGAGGATGGTAACTGTATTAATCAACTGTTAGTTTACACAAAATAATTATATCAATCAACAAAGCAATGAATTTAATATACATACCCAGTCTCAAGAATGGTGGTTGGGTAAAATTTTTGGAGATCCTCACTAGATAAATCCGGCCAACCAAGTGTGCTGAAGGGCCATAAGGAACTGAAAATAAACCAATTTTGATCAGTGCAAGAGCAACCAATACTTCCTTTAGCACACCTCATTCCAGGTTACCCAACAGCTTGTAAGTGCTTATATAAACAAGGTAAAAGAATGGTGGGACCAAAATTTCATATATGCTGGACACAACTGTGTATTCCAGTACAAGATACATGATAACAAAATCATAATGAGACGCATAGTGCTAGGCTGGTAAACTTCTCTGTGTCATTGTGTCTTACAAATTAGAGATCTCTACCTAAGAAAAAAGTGGGAAAATAATCTAGTAGAATACTTTTCTTATCAGATAGGTTACCAACAAAGCATGAGAAGAATCCACTATAAAAACTGAAACCTTGAAAACCATGTATCAAGAACATCAGGATCTTGATATATTTCAACTGCTTTCCCATATTTTGCCTTGGCTTTTTCAAGAGCCTCCTTTTCATCCCTAGCAACTATGTAGTGCTCTTCACAATCTTTCCCTTCAATATACCAGACCGGTATCCGGTGTCCCCACCATAACTGTCTGCTGATGCACCAATCTTTGATATTTGTCAACCAGTGATTGTATATCTACAGAACAAAATGACGATTAAAATTAGGTAAGATGAAAGAAAAAAAAAAAGTTAAATGGAGAGAAGATTGAAGCAGCGTCTGCAAATAGTTAAATAACATATCCTAAAAAAAAGGAAGTAAAGACAATTCCATGCTAAGCACACAGCTCACAGCTCACAAGGAATATGGCAACATAAGATTTTTGGACCTGATATAGCTATATAGACACAAAGAAATAAGGTTTCAATGCAAATTATATCGGAGCCAGTATATAACCCTAGCAATGATTCATAGAATCTGTTTATATACCAGAACCAGAACAGTACTAAAAATACAGTGCAGATTTCATATATTTTTCTATGTTTCATGTGGTTTTACATGCAAGGTTTACCTTCTCAAATCTCTCAGGAAGTATGGTAACTTGCCCGTTTTCAACCGCACTTAAAGCCTTCTCGGCCAATGGCTCCATTGTAACAAACCATTGCTTACTCACAAGTGGTTCTATTACCTGTAGGAAAATTAAGAAATGAATTGTGATCAGCACCAAATAAATTGCAACATGAAAAAAAAAACGTTGGTTTAAAAAACAAGAAAAACAAATCATCACACTTCACCACCACGCTGTGATCTGGGAACTCGAAGTGTGTGAGGCTCCTTTTTAACTGCAAGGCCTGTTTCCTCAAGATCGGCCCATAGTTTTTTCCGGGCGTCAAACCGATCCATACCACTGCATAGAAATATAGAGAATACTAAGACCAAAAACACAACAACAAAGCCTTTTAATCCCAAGCAAATTGGGGTAGGCTAGAAATGAAATCCAAGTCAAGCCATAAATAGAAAGCCTGTATGTGCACAAAGATCGCCTGTCAGAGTATTTGTTCCTTGTTAGCATGGTATCAGATCAGTCTTTTTGACTGCAATACCCTCTTGGTGATATTCTGTGTTATCTTTATTCATTTTTACTACTGTAGCTACAATTTTTTTTTAATTTAATGAGTGGATGGATCTGCCTGTTCCATTCAAACAACTCTTTTCTGTCTTAATTCATAACACATTCTACTCTTTAGATAGAAGTGCAACTCCAAAATCTAACATCATATAGGAGCCCAGTCTAAAAGTTAAGTCTTTTCCCCACACTAACCAAAAATAAAAGGAGGCAGATGAATCAGGTGACCAATAAAAATTATGGTACCAGGGTTTGAGATCTTTGTCTGGAACAATTAGTAACATCAATTGCAACAAAACACTTGCCTGTAAATTCCGGCTGCATCATTTAAGGTGCCGTCTTTGTTCATAACATTAAGTATAGGCAAACCAAGCTTTCTAGCTATGTGATAATCATTATGGTCATGCCCAGGACTAATCTTCAGTACACCCGTTCCAAATTCTTTATCCACATACTGTTCATATCCGATAATGAAAATTAGAAATTTAAATTATGAAAAGCTCCCTTTTGCTTTAAATATTGCCAACTAAAAGACACCAAATGAGTTGTACTTTGTCAGCAATAATAGGTATATGCCGGCCAAATGTCATAGGTACGATTGCTAGCCCACCAATGTACTTTGCATATCGTTTATCCTGCAACAGATACACAAATTTTAGCAAAACCAAGATTTATCAAACTCAGGAAAGCTGTAAAGGTCCTGTTGTGTAGTCAGAACTCAGAAGGCACAGTTTTATTATTTTTCCTTGGGTAAAAGAATGAAAAGAAAATAATAATTTGACCATCCAGGCCATCCATAAAACTTCATTTTGTCCTCTTGGCACAAGGAAATTCAAATTCTAGTATTAAGTAAATACCAATACTAGTATATAAAAAGAATCTTTATATATATATATATATTTTGCTTTTACAACTTTATATAGCATCATCACCATCATGTTGTTATTTTTATTTTTCTTATTTATTTGTTTCCGGAGGACAGTTAAAGGTCAATTCTTCCATTAGAAAAATACAGCATAGTGACACTAGTGTTCAGTATCTTAATCTCGCAACATAAAGCCATAAAAAACAACCAATACCTCAGGATGCACAGCTATAGCTGTGTCAGCAAATAATGTCTCTGGACGTGTCGTTGCTACTGTCAAAAAGTCATTTCTATGATTTTGTAAACAAAAATAAACACGCATGTAAGTTACTTTTAATCAGAAAATTTCAGCAACCTTTACATCTCATAAGAATAATCACAGAAAAATAATAAAATGAACAACACGATAGGAAAAATTTACCTGGTACCACCAGCAAAACGATATTTGATATGGTACAGGTAACCCGGTTCCTCAGAATACTCAACTTCCTGAAATTAAAGTACCAAATTTATACCTAAGAACTTCGCTGTCATGTACTATGACAAGCAGGGAAATGAACTGAACTGCTCACTGTTCCTGTAAGAATAAGATCCATAAAGTGACTCCGCATTTGAATGTTATTTAAGATGAGACAGGAATCGTACCAGGTCAGAAACTGCAGTTTGTAGGGCAGGTGACCAGTTCACCAAGTAAGATCCTGTTTATAAATAAAGTCAAATTTTCAGCTTATCTTTTGTCTATGAAATAAACAATAAGCAAAGAAAGAAGTATCTACATGAACTTTATTTATTAGATTATATTTAAATTTGACCAAACGAACATTGGGAGAAATTATCCAAGATCATTTTCATATTAATACCTTGGTATATAAGGCCTTTCTCATGGAGACTTACAAATGCTTCAACCACCGCCCCTAAGTAGAACAAGAAACCATGTAGAGCAAGTAATTCTAACTTTTTTCTTAATACGTTGTGAATTTTTTTTTTTTTAGTATTACAGAAATCAAAGCCACTGGAAAAAAAAAAGAAATTTGGTATGCAAATGACTGTCTTACGACTTAGTTGCTCATCGAGTGTAAAATGCTCCTTGCTCCAATCACAAGATGCACCCAATCTCCTTATCTGCTTAGTAATTGTCCCCCCATACCTAGTACAGGACCAACAGACACATTAACTTTAGAAATCATGCTAGCAAAGTAAATACAGCATTCTTAATTGTCCTCTTATCAATTTACGTCTCTCATTATCCTTCTTAGGACATAGATATCCATATGGTTCCAATTACCGGGTACATTGAAACTATAAATAATATGTCAGATCACGAATAAAGGAATATAAAAATTTTTAAAACTAAGGAAAGGGATTCACTTTTCTTTCCACTCCCAGACTCTCTTCGTGAACTCCTCCCTACTTAGATCAGTCCTTTTAACACCTTCCTTTGCAAGCATTTTCTCAACAACCAACTAGACAAAAGTATATTAACCATTAATGCATGAAGAAATGTTTTTCATAGTTACATTGCAAAAGGTAGGAATGTACGAAAACAATATCATTCCAATCTTTTGTATTAAAAGTGACATGCTAGTTCATTGGCAACATAATTTACATTATGCTTTTAATTACCAAACCTATAGAAATTAGCATGTGCTTGATATATATAAAGGTGTCTTTTCTTCATATCACGTTGTAAAGGAAATTTTGCCCTTAACAATTCTAACCTGAGTTGCAATACCGGCATGGTCAGTTCCTGGAACCCAAAGAGCAGGTCTCCCTTTCATGCGGAAGTACCTCATCATAATATCCTGTCATCAAAAATAAAAATGTGTGTGCCGAAATTTCGAACTGTCAATATCCAAGTTTTAAAAAACAATAGAAAGAAAAATATGGCATAATTGGTTGATGTATAGATGAACCACTGGGCCTAATCAAGGCTTGATTGGGCATAACAGTTCCAATTATCCTTTAGACATATTGCTATACTGCTAATCAGTTGCTACAAGAACATGTAAGATAGTACAATGGCCATGAAATGAAGATTGGCACAGAGCTACCTCAAGCGTGACGAACATGGCATGGCCCATATGCAGTGAGCCGGTGACATTTGGAGGCGGCATAGAGATGACAAACGGATCGGCGCCGGCGCCGGCACGGTCGAAGCTAGGTTTGAAGAACCCTTGCGACTCCCACCTGCGAGGATTTGACAAGTAATAATCCATACTGTTCATGTTCAGCAAGCTCAAAGAATTGAGAATTGGAATTGATATAAGTAACTACCAGTTGTAGATGCGCTCTTCGGATGCGAAGTCGAAGGACTTGGCCATGGAAGGGGAGGTGAAGACTTCTTCATCTTGCGAAGGCAAAGCTGAGAAGAGTCTCCTGCGGGTGAAGCGGCGGGGAATATAGCGGCGGGGAATGGAGCGGGGAGAGAAGAGGAAGGTGGGGTTGAAATTGAAGGATCGGCAGAGGGAGCGAGAGGAGAGCAGAGAAGGGCTCGTCAGGGCCATTGCGACCATGCCCGCCCGTCTGTCTGCTGCCAGAGACGAGCGAGCGAGAAAGAGTGCCTTTGTGTTTTGTGGGAGCTGGGATGGGATTCCTAGGGACGAATCCGAGATAACGCGCGACCAGGCCAGGAGGCGCCCGCGCCACCAGGGTTTTTACCCGCGTCGATATCAGCTGAGATCCAAATTGGAGGTCTGAGATCTCACTTTGGATTGGATGGCTGAGATTGTTTTAAAAGTTCCTCCTAAGAACCACATCCGTCGGATGGCTGAGATTGTTTCTTTGTTTTTTTTTTGGTGCGAAAAACCCTGCGGATTTTCCTTTCTCGGAAATATTCTTGGGGCAAAAAGGATAATAGAATATCGAAAATTGCTAAGGTGCATTAAGTTTTATTTGACAGAAAATTTAAAACGTTTTTTTAAGAACATATGATTAATACAAAATAGAAAGAAAACGTACTAACAAAATTTTCTGATTCTTTTCATCTTATGATGGATTTAAAATGTTTCAACTTCATTTCTTCAAATAAAATTTAATGCACTATAGCACTACTCTAAATAATTTTGTATGTTATTACTCTTGTTTAAGGATGATTGTTTGTGCACAATATGTATGTTAACTCTTGTTTAGTTTCGATAAGTACTTGAATATGCAAGAGACCTATTCAAAAAAATTTTGTGTGGTTATAGTGTAGAAATGAGACAAAAATTATTATAAACATAAATAAAACTACGTGAAAGCACTTTTTTAAAAAAATAATATAAGCTGAATTTTATGCATAAGTGGTATCTTGACACTCTTATATCTATTTACTTTTTTGATAAACTTAACACTCTTATTTAACTTGAAGCGGTGCATGCATATGTATTTTAGAAAGGTTTTGGGTATATAATGGGAAGATATGGGGCAATTTTGAATACAAATACAAATACAGTAATGTTAATGCATTTCAAGGGGATCTTGTGCATACCCGGTACTCTAAAACTCTTTATATATATTGAATGACCGTGAATGATTCAATATTCAATAATTTTAGTGAGGTTTTGATAATATAATGCATAGAATTGCGGGAAAAGTTGATGAAAAACACAAAACAATATTAAGTGTTTTAATTGCATTGAAGGTGAATTTATGCATAGACGGTACCTTAGCACCCTTATTTATCTGCACCAAGTACGTGAACATGCAAGGTTCCTTATTCAAGATATTTATGTATGATTTTATCAATATAGTGTATAGATACGAGGAAACTAAAAATGATCGCAAAGACAATTAAATAAAGTGATTCGATAGTGTTTTAAAATAATTTAAGCTGAATTTTATTTGTGAGTTGTGAGAAAGAGAAATAACTTGTAATTTCGTCATTATTTAAAAATTTCAATTCAAATATAAAACTAGTAAAATTATAACCCATTTTAAGTTGAATATTAAATAAATAAATAATGAAGTCAATTACTGGCATAATAAATATCAATGCCAACTATTTTATTGTATGTCTATCAGCTTCATCTCCATGCTATTTTTCCATGATAGAAAATTTGAAATGAAAAGCAATTACATTTATAAGTGAAGGCCCAGAATATATGAACACCGGATATGAGTCTCTGCCGAGTGGGACATACACGAGTCAGTTGGATGAAGCACCAGGCGTACACAGAACATTCTAGTTCTTCCCTCCTCTCCTCTGCCTCAAATGAAACGAAACGAAATAGTGAAAACTGAAGAAGGCCAGTACTCAACACTCAAGACTCAACTCAGCCATTGCTAATCATCTTATCTCGAGCTAATTTATCATTAACCAGCAGTTAATTAATTAAGCCCCATTGCTGGCTGATCCCTCTCTTGCGCTGCCCGCCTGCCCGCAACCATGCAACGCAGCATGTCGTCCCGTTTCCTCTGGTCGGATGATCGCCATCATCATCATCATAATCATCGCGGTCACGATCATGAGCCATCCAGCTGCTTTATTGACATCGAGAATCCTCCCGAACGACTCCCTGCCACCGCCAGGAGGAGGCAACGGTGCCGTCGTGTCATGATTCCCTTCTTGGCCCTCCCTGCCAACCTTCTATCCACCCTCACCAAGTCGGCTTCTGCTCTCCTCTCTTACGTCGCGCAATGCACCTCCATCCGCCATCTCTACATCCTTCTCCTCTGCGCCCTCGTTTATTTTTTCAGTAGCACTGTCGCCGGTGCTCTATTCGCTCTTGCCGTGCTCTTCCTCGTCTGTATACTCTTCAAGACCGCCTCAAGAACCAATCTTTTCCAGCCGTTTCGTAGTATACGTCGACGGCGTTCTATCTTCTTGGATTTAGAGGAGCAGTTGGTCGCCAGGAGATCGATAGTCGGCAACCTCGGCGTGGAGTTGCACCAGGACGGCACTCATTACGCCGGAGAGTACAGGAACGGGGCACGTACTGGGAGAGGGCGGATAGTAATACCTGGAAAATACTCGTATGGGGGAGACTGGGGGAGCTCTCAAGGATACGGGGTTGAGAACTTCCTGACTACCGGCGCCGTGTACAAGGGGCACTTCCTGCAAACGTTACGAGATGGCTATGGACGCGTGCAACATTCTAACGGCGAAGAGTACGTAGGAGAGTGGAAGAACGGGATTCGACAAGGCGTCGGGAGACAGAAGTATGTCGATGGCTCTACCTATGAGGGTGAATTCTGCCAAGACAAGAAGCATGGTGTTGGTGCTTACTATCATAGGTTTGAATGATCATTATCCCTTTTTAATTTCTTTTTAATATGAATTAAGAACTTGTTAATTACATGATTAATGAATTTTGTTTGATCTGTAGCAATGGCAGCACTTATCGAGGGCAGTACTTTCACGGCATGATTGCAGGAGTCGGTATCTACCATTGCATTTCTGATGAAACGTATACGTACGAGGGATCATGGCACGACAATCAGATGCAAGGGTACGGCGTCTCCCTTCAAAAAGACAATCCGGTGCCTATATCGGGGAATTGGGTTCAAGGCTCTATCAAGACAGAACATTATATACCCGTTTCCGACCCTCGTATCAAGAACGCCGTTCAGGTTAATTAATTAGCTTCTTGAGATTATATTAATTTCATAGTTAATGATACTGTTAAGTGTTAAGTATATAATTATATCATGTTTCACTTGTTGATTGACAGGGGGCTCGAGAGGCGGCGCGGAAGTGCGCACATCTGGGACTGCGAGAGGTAGAAAGCCAGGTATTCAAGGCTATAGCCGAAGCTAACAATGCCGATAGAGCTGCCCGGCTCGCATCTACCAATGCACATTACATAAGCAAGTTGCACCCTCTTCACCCGAGGAGACTAATGGTAACAGCTTCAGCTGAATCGCTCAAGGTGCAACTGCGATGCAGTTTATTTTATGTTGTTAAGTTTCTGTTTCGCCGTACTGTCGGTACCAGTTTACCGGGTTTAGCTCTAGTTATCAATTCAGAAAAGAAGAAGTGAATTTCAAATGCAGGACCTCTAATTTTCCTGAATACCAGAAACATGGTAGGATACTGTCATATATACCGAAAAGTATGTACCAGTTCACTAGGCGTAAGTGAATGCAATGGATCAAAAAATATATATATATAGTCCCATTTTCTGGAAGTAGAAAACAATTATTACTATTTTAAAGAGAATTAACTGACTATTAGTAACTAGTAAGTACTATTAATAGGAGTGTGCATGTAGAAATATGGTAGTAAATTGTTTAATCTGCTATGTTTTATTAGTCTTTTCACCTTAATTTATGTATGTTTTGCACAGGCTCTGAGGGCTCTGGGGAATTCTGGGAGAGGCGCTGCTCAAACTCTTGCAAGACTCATGGCCGATTGGTTTGGTTGAGTTTGAAAAAGAAAAAATGGTTTTTAATTTGCATGCGTTTTGATGCCACGGATTATTTAATTTGTATAATTTAGTAATTTATTTGGATGTTTCAAGCACATTTTTTGTCTTGATGTTACTAATTACTGTGTTAGAAACTTCGATATCAAATAAAGGTCCAGCATCTGGTGTGAATTTTGATTATGTTTTTAGCTTCTGATTGGTTATTGCTAGCCATTCAATTGCATAACTGTTTGTTAATATATATGTTCTTCGGACTTACAAGGTAAGCTTATATTTAGTTATTAATTAATTCCAAGCTCCTTAATTCATAAACTAGTAAAAACACCACGACTTGCATTGGGGCTGAAATTGTTATTTTTATAATAAACTTTTAAGATAATATGTAATAGACCTTAAATTGAGATAATTTATATGGGCCTTTAATTTTAATGGGCTGAGAACGTCAACGGGCATTAACGTACATCAACGGTGGTGATGAATCTAAGTAAATAATCAACGGCTGAGATTTATTCTTTGAGGAAGATACACCTTTGATGTCAAACAATCCAATATGCTAATAAAGGATATGTACTTTTATATATACATTGTAGCTGAATGATGTTTTTTTGCATCAATTAATGTTAGCCTGTTTACATTTTTTAGTAGTGAAGTTTGCTTAACTTGTTTACATTATATAACAAGAAAAGAAACATACAATATGTACCGATCAAAATTGTTAATTGTTATATTATTGGAGAAATAACCTGAGAGATTACTTTTTAAAGAATATTGCAATTTCAAAATCTGAATGTAAATTGAATACTATTGTTGAATGAGAGCTTAGAGCCTTACCCTCCGTTTGGTAAGTGTAGTAAGTTAAAGGTGAGTAAAATATTAAATCACCTTAAATCAGTGTTGTTTGGTGGTAGTGAAGTAAATAGATGAAGTAAAGTTGATGTTATGTGTAAAAGATGTGAAATATTGGTGATTTAGTTTACTACACCTATATAGCTGCGTTAACTTACTACACCTTAAATCACTTCCGTTTTGTGACTTAAAATTGATTTAAGAGTTTAAATCAATTTTATTACGGCTATCAAACGCGGGGTTAGATCCCAATAAAGTTACATAATATTGGGGTTTCAAAGGATCTACGTTATTGTTTCAAATTTGAAATTAACTATATATAGAATAAATCACTAGTGTAGAAATTTATGCCCATTTGTTTGTGTTTTTATCTGAACGGGCCCGGTCTCGTTATAAATATAGAACTGTGCAATAATTGATGCCAGTTGAAAATTTCTTGTCAGCAGTAAAATAAAGCTTTTAAGTTAAGAGGAGGGATCAACTTATATTGACAATCTTGATAATAAAATTTTTGAAAAATCTTAAAAAAATTATATGATTATATTTTTAACTTATATTAAAGTTTTAATAGTATTTCAAATTTCAATCAATTTACACATCATTCCATGACTTATCAAAATTATATAGAGCAAATATACTGTGAGTTTAAGCTCACGGAGCCTTCCGTGAGCGCACCTCCATAAACATATCAAATCACCTCCAATTTTGATTTGTATGGCCCAATAGATTCTTTATATCAAAATCTTATGGGATACAAAAATTTTCCATTTTTGAAAATTTTAAAGTATTTATTTAGGATTTTTTAAAAGTGATACATAAAACTTGATTATTTTAATAATATTGTATAGTCATTTTTCAAAAATCGCAAACAAATACTTAAAATTTTTTAAAAATGAAAAATTTTTGTATCCCATAAGATTTTGATATAAAGAATCTATTGGGCTATACAAATCAAAATTGGAGGTGATTTGATATGTTTATGGAGGTGCGCTCACGGAAGGCTCCGTGAGCTTAAACTCACAGTATATTTGCTCAAATTTTATATAACTTTTTAAGATTGGAATTTAACGAGTTTTGAAGAGATCAATTATATTTAATATAATTGAAACATAATCAATTCATAAGTTACAAAATACTTGTATAAACTTTTATCTATTTTCAGGGGCGGATCTAAGAAATTTTTAAACCCGGACACAAATTGTCTAATATATGAAATAAGGAACCCTATTACATTGTATTTTGCTTGGCAAATTATTAAACCTGGACACAATAATAACAAATGTAAATAAGTATTGTTCAGTATAAAAGAAAAATCAGTACTAACCAATACATTTTAAAGATCAAACCTTGGCACGGGCCTAGGCTTGCCCATGCCTAGGTCCGCCCCTGTCAATTTTTGAGTATTTGTAATGATTCTTTTCAAAATTTTCAAAAGTCTCAATATCAAGATTGTGAAGATAAGCATTGTGAGTGGATGCCTCCAATTAATTTAATTTAATTAAGGGGTATAATAATAATCTGGTAACAAATCCATATTTCATGAAATGTGAGTTATCTGAAATGATAGGATGGGAGAAAAATTTATGTGATTTCAATATCGTGTGACTTGTGAGTTGTCATGTTCCAGTTCCACCAATGCAAATGGCATTTTATATGGACTGCTGCTAATGCCAATGCTATAGTGCTACTGATGAAGTGATAATATTGAAAAAGGAAAAGTACAGAATATCTAGTGTTCTTAATCTCCTGAACGAACTACTGCGTCCTCGCGAGTCGCGAGGGAGTTCGTTCCTTGCTTGCGGTCCTTTGAATCATCATCATCGTAGTCAGTCCATCAGCAGCAGCAGTAGTGTGCGTTGCATTGCAATCTTCAATCTGCAATGGGGATGGGGCGCTTCTTCGGTCCATTCCTCTGTCGCCTCGCCGCCTCCTCCTCCTCCTCCCGCTCCCGCCTTCACCCGCTCCTCCGCGCATCCCACCCTCTCTCCACCCACTCCCATGCCCCTCCGCTCTCCTGGCCCCGCTTTCTCATCCCTCTCGCCGCCGCCGCAGCTGCCGCCACCTCCGTTGCCTTCTCCCTCGATCATCCTGCCTTCTGCGACTCCGCCGTTGCCCACAGGTAAGTTACGTACTCCTCCTGCCTCTTCTCATCCCTAATTAATGCGCTCACTTCACTCCTTGGATAAACTGATCTGTTTATCTCGATTGGATCGTGAATTAATTAATTGATTAATGCAGAGTTGGAGGCAAGGACAGCACTGATCTCGTCGTCGGAGGTTCTCACAAGACCGTGCCCGAGGAGTTTCTGGCAGAACTCAGATCAATCCTGCAGGTTTTCCCTTCATTCCACACGCATACTAAAGTGGATTATCTGCTACTATATACAAATGGAATGCCGCTCAGGATCACTTCTGATGCACATTAGCTCTTTTTTTCTACGGAAACAATCGAATATAAAAAAATTAAATTGAGGCATTACTATATCAAATTACCAAAATTAGCAATGTTCAGTTCGGATATATTCTACTCATACAAATTGTTTTTTTTTTTTTCCCAATTTTTAGTTTCCCTGTTCGCTTAGATTAATTTTGAGCAGTTACATCTTTTAATCATCTATACGTTTTCATGGCAGGACAACATGACAGTGGATCGTGATGAGAGATACTTCCATGGGAAGCCACAGAACAGTTTCCATACAGCCGTCAATATTCCAGATGTTGTTGTTTATCCAAGGTATTGTTTTAATATTGATACAAGATCTCGGTATTCCGTATGTTGGGAACTTGGTTTCAGCATAGAACATTACACGTTGATCGATTTGTTAAGATGTTTATTTTGTCTATTAAGTGTTTTATGTGATTGATCCAAGAACAAACAAATAGGATATATAGTCAGGTCTCAGCTGTTTATACCACCTTAAGTTTTGCTCTATCTGTGAATTTATAGGCTGTGAATGATATATTTCAACTTTCAGGTCCCAAGATGAAGTTCAGAAGATAGTTCTAGCCTGTAACAAGTACAAGGTACGACTGATGGAAAACGGAAGATATTGTGAAATATTCATTTTCTATTTTTTGTTACCTGACCACAGCTTGCTAACACCATACAGCGGCCCCTTTTTCTTTTAATTTAACCAGATTCCTATTGTACCATATGGTGGAGCAACGTCAATCGAAGGCCACACTTTAGCCCCTGATGGTGGAGTGTGCATTGACCTGACAATGATGAAAGTAAGATTAGAAATCATGTAACTTTGTATTTCTATTATTTTTTCATGATTTCATGACCAGAATTCAATGTGACAGAAAGTGAAATCATTGAATATCCAAAACATGGATGTGGTGGTTGAACCTGGGATAGGATGGATCGAGCTTAATGAATATCTAAAACCATATGGCCTGTTTTTCCCACTAGATCCTGGTACGTAAAAAATGTCAACTTGATTATATGTTAATTTGTACATTTTATGATAATTTATTTACTACTAATAATAATACATTAGAAATGACAACTTGATTTATATGTTAATTTGTACATTTTATGATAATTTATTTACTATTGATAATAATACATAAGAAATGTCAACTTAATTTATATGTTAACTTGTACATTTTATGATAATTTATTTACTACTACTAATAGTAATTTATGTAAAAGTTTTTATATTTTTTGATCATTTATTATTTAATTTATATGGTATAGGCGTATAGCCTATTTTGGAACGCTCCATGCTTTTTTAGCTTTATGGTACATAACTAAGTATATTAGCCATTTAGCCTAAAGTTTTGTTTTGACCACACAGGGCCTGGTGCAACCATTGGAGGGATGTGTGCCACTCGCTGTTCCGGTTCCTTGGCTGTCAGGTAGTTTAATTATTTGATTTGCAATTTTTTCTTTTAATTTGCATTCTTTAGATCAGATTCTTTGACTGCCAACTGTTTAGTTTTTAGGTATGGAACAATGCGAGACAATGTTATCAGCCTCCAGGTCCCTCTCTTTCTCTGTTGGGTTGTTAAGGATAGATTGAGACTGAATTTACTACTTTACTGTGAATGTGTATTTAACAGTAAATTGGAAAAATACTATTAACATTAATCATAGTCAAGGAAATTGCTTACTGACTGGTTAAGTAATGGCTGAAATTTTATCATCTTAACAAGGATATATTAAATGATTGCAGGTAGTTCTAGCAAATGGTGAACTCATTAAGACTGCCTCTCGTGCTCGGAAGAGCGCTGCAGGGTATATTATTTCTTTTCTTGAGAAAAAGTATTTCCAATTTACTAGACATTTGATCAACTACTTTTGTGCTTTATAGTGTGGTTAAAATGGCATCATTGTTTTTGTTTTCTGTTTTCGCAAGAATCAATTTAGCTTTTCTTTTTGAAGGTTACCTGGTGAAATGCTAACTAACAACTTAAACTAAAAATCCAAAAAAGAAAAGAAAAGAAAAGAAAAGGATCAATATGATTTTGAATGGTGTATCTACCCAAGCAAATGCATTTCTTACTGATAGGCCTTTCACCTGTTTTGTCAGATACGACTTGACACGACTGATTATTGGAAGTGAAGGCACCTTGGGAGTTATTACTGAGGTCACTTTACGTCTACAAAAGCTTCCCTCTCATTCAGTGGTATGTTTTTCTGTCTCACATTCTCATGTTTCTGCATTATTGATTACTTTATTTGGGATTTGTAGCAAACTACCAAAAGCTGGTTGTTCAGATATTTATCTTGAATTTCATAACAGAGAGATTAATTGTTCAAGTTCAAAAGAAGTACATAAATAGAGTGAAAAGGTGGGGTCAGGAATGCTGATAATGGGATGAACATTTGTCAAGAATGTAGTTTTTGTTCGTACTATGGTTTTCAATGATGTATATAATCCAGAAGTTAATTTAAGTCCTTGTGTGTTTCAAAATTATGCTTTTGAATGATTTTATACTGATACATGATTGATGAGCTGTTAGAAACTTATTTTGTTCTGCAGCATGCATGAATTTATCTAGAAAGTATTTTAAAGCACTTGTAAGAATAATGGGATGAACATTTGTCAGGTTGCAATGTGTAACTTTCCAACAATAAAGGATGCTGCCGATGTTGCTATTGCGACAATGCATTCTGGTATACAGGTTAGTGCTTGTTATCAGATGCAAGTATTAAATCCTGCCACTTCTACTATTACTTCGACCAATCTGCTTGGTGTGGATTCCATTACATTGATGTATTAGGTTGATATTTAGCTGTCTTCAATTAGTACGTTGTTCAGTTGACAGTGCACTGAGGCTTAATTGGCATTAGTAAAATGTGCAATTTATTGCATGGTGAATATTAATACTGACTTCTTGAATCACACGCTTGTATCAGGGATCTAATTTTTTTTCCAGAAGTAGGAGTTATATACTTTTATGTATGAAGTAATATTATGTTATGCTTTATTGTTTTTTAAATGCTGCTGTACAAAATTTGCAACAATCTAGATCAATAACTTTTCTGTTAGGTTATAAGACAATGCTGGTAGAGTGGTTTATTGGCTAATTTATTATTGCACCCAACTGCTATACCAAATGACTCTCTGTCCACACAAGGACCAAACACTATTAGCCTTCATGACAAATTCTGTCCTCCAATGCTCGTCTTTTTAAATACTGGAAGAATTTCTATTATTTGTATAGGTGTCTAGAGTGGAGCTTCTGGATGAAGTTCAAGTGAGAGCAATAAATGTGGCCAATGGTAAAACCTTACCGGAAATGCCTACCCTAATGTTTGAGTTCATTGGCACAGGTTTTTATATATGCCTTGTTTTTATTTACTTATTTATGTTTGACAACCATACAATTTATCCTGGCAAATAAATTATGATAACCTAACTAGCATTTTCAATCTGATTACTTGTGAACACGGATCTTCTAAAGATCATACCTTTTTTTTTTTTATTTGAATTATTAGAAGCATATGCACGGGAACAGACCCTGATAGTTCAGAAAATTACCTCTGAACATAAAGGTACTGATTTTGTCTTTGTTGAAGAGCCTGACGCCAAAACTGAACTATGGAAGGTTAGGTTATAAAGTTTTACTTATTTTTCCACTAAGATGTTGTAGAAATTATTCTTTGCAACTTATTTACTTTCCGTTTCTAATTAATTGTTCATTTGTCCAAATTGTTCCAACAGATAAGAAAAGAAGCACTTTGGGCTGGTTTTGCAATGGCACCTGGCTTCGAAGCTATGACTACAGTTTGTTTATCGTGTTCCATTTGCCTTGTTCATTTCTTTTATGAACTTATGCATAAACATAGCTTTGATTCTGCTCTTTTTTCTTTTTTTCCTCGGTATTGTTATTTTAAATTTTGAAGTACAAGTTTGTTGTACTTTTATCACTCAACCAGTAATCTCCTCGATCTTTAACATATTGCTAGTTTAATTCCTACTTTCCAAACAGGTTGCCACCACCATAATTTTCATCGTTGAAACCTGATGTATGCATTTGTTCGCAAGATCTCCTGATAATAAATCTACTCCTTTTCAGGATGTATGCGTTCCATTATCAAGACTAGCAGAATGTATATCATTATCAAAGCAACAACTTGATGCATCTTCCTTGTTGTGGTAATACCACCTCATACTATAGACCAATTAAATACATTCTTTAAGCTATGAAGTTCCATTTTTCCTACACAAGTACTTGTCACAATGTGGCTTTTCAACTGCTTGACCAATTTTGTCATTTGATTCTGATTATTCAGCATGGTCATCGCTCATGCTGGTGATGGAAATTTCCACACTATTATATTTTTTGACCCCAATGATGAAGAACAAAGAAAAGAAGCTGAGAGGCTTAACCATATGATGGTTCATACTGCTTTATCAATGGAAGGTACAATTTTCTTATCAAATACTTTCTTATCAGCATCCGGAGTTGATTGGATTTTTGCTGACATGTAATTATTTTGGAAGGAATTTATGACAGAAATTAGAAATAACTATTTTATGAAAAGAACTATGTTTACTTTATTTATAGTGAACCTACATGATAAATAATCAGGTAATATATCAACTGCAAGAATTTATTAATTAGATACCATAAGAGACCTTAATCTGAACAATGTGTATGCATCGTAGGTACATGCACAGGAGAGCATGGTGTCGGTACCGGGAAAATGAAGGTACATATTTCTAGTTGTCATGGTTAATCAGCACATTTTATATCTTCTTATAATCTTATTGGAGGGACATGTTTGGTTTAACATATATTTCATCACATGAGATATGATCATTCTGAAAATATTTTTATTGACATGTTAATAGATCCAAACATTCTTAGTTTCGCTGATTTACCATCTAATTGCATATTATATACATGTTTCTTATCAGTATTTGGAAGAAGAGCTGGGAATCGGGGCACTGAGAACCATGAAGAGAATAAAGAGTGTGCTCGATCCCAATAACATCATGAATCCAGGAAAACTAATCCCCCCTCACGTCTGCCTCTAGGTGCTGCAACTCGGTTCTGAACTTGGCATGTCATCTTGTTAGATAATTTTGTATTGATCTATTTAGTGTAAGTTGTAACTTCAACATCAACAATCAACAATAAGCTCGGAGTACATTTCCCCTGTATTTTTATAATAAAAAAGTTTTCCTGGTCATTATCCAGCATCGTCATGTTCAATGTCCTAAACCTGGTATTTCTCTTTTTTGAAATCTCCAGCAGGAAATGTACCAAATCTTGGTAGAGGAACACACTTTTTAAATTTTTGAAGAAAGATGTTCTCTCTTCAAAACAAAACGTAGATCAATTTCTCAACCACCATTATCAAACTAAGCTCGTGAGCTGATATCATGATTGTTATAAATTATAGCACTCTGTGCAGTATGCTATGCTTGATTGCAGTACAGACAGCAACATAACTAGAAAAGAAACCTGTATGAATGGGTCTGATATTTGCTTCTCTCTTTTAATATCGGCTATTTGAATTATAAGCTACTCGTTTTGGCGCAACAATTTAATTGATTTAGTGACATGCTATCATCTCCCGAATGATATATCAAAAGTTCAAAACTAACTAAAACCATATGTTTTGGACTTGCATGAATGATGCTGATTGGAAAAAAACAGATGCTAAAATGTAAATGTCTGAATATCAGATTAGTCTCAGGCTTTTAGCCTAATAAAACCGTTTATACAATAGATTCAACAATATATATGTTTTAAAATTTTAGAAGTATTAAAGTAACCCATACACAAAAATTTCCTGCAATTAACACTCGGACACATTACCAAAGAAAATAAAAAAAAAAAGAAGGAAAAAGTAGAACTGGGACAGACAAGGTGTAGTGCTGCTAAGTGGTAACTCGTAAGCTCCATTATTAGTAACGATAATAGGATGACAAATTGACGTCACAGTCACACGCCATGTCGCCATCCCACAACACAACACCCGCCAACAAAACCAAAACTAAATCAAACACCTTTCTTTCTTTGTTTCTTTCACTTTCTTCCAAGTCTAACCAAACAAACAAACAAACAAACAGAGGACACCTAGAGTCCCAGACGTCCGTCCTTACGCAGTTATGCTTTCTATTAACATCACTCCACTAAGCTCAGCACCAAGTCCCCAACCCAGATCATATCAGATCAGATCATAATTCACCATTCCCAGCCATCCATGGCCGCAGCACCCTCATCACCTCCTTACATCCTCGAGCAATGCCGCGGCGTTCTCTTCCTCTACACCGACGGCACCATCGTCCGCTCGCCCAACCCCAGCTTCCCCGTGCCCGTGCACGACGACGGCTCCGTGGAGTGGAAGGATGTGCCGTTCGATCCCCTCAACAGCCTCTCCCTCCGCCTCTACAGACCCCGTCATCACGCCTCCACCGGCAACAAGCTCCCTGTCTTCTTCTACTTCCACGGCGGCGGCTTCTGCATCGGCTCCCGCACCTGGCCCAACTTCCACAACTACTGCTTCCGTCTGGCGTCTCAGTTGCCCGCCATCGTTGTTGCCCCCGACTACCGCCTCACACCCGAGCACCGACTCCCCGCCGCAATTGACGACAGTATAACCTGCCTCCTCTGGCTCCAGTCCCAGGCAGCTGGTTCCGACGTAGACCCGTGGCTTTCTCAGTCGGCCGATTTTACACGGGTCGTGGTCTCCGGTGACTCGGCCGGTGGCAACATAGCCCATCACTTGGCCGTCCGGTTCGGATCTGCATCCGGCCGGGCTGAGCTTGAGCCCGTGCGTATCAAGGGGTATGTGCAGCTGATGCCGTTCTTCATAGGGGTTGAGAGGACGACATCCGAGGCTCAGTGCCCCCAAGAAGCATTCCTAAACCTCGAGCTTAATGACAGGTCTATTTTTTTTTAATTTACTAGAATGAATAACCATGTAGCAAAAAGTTTACCAATTTATCATGTGCAAGAAACAGAAATTTCCTAAATTTGGTTAGTTTTTTTAATCTAATTCATACACAAAAACAATAAACACTTGCACTTGTTACTCTATAATCTGGAGTATGCATAAATAGGGATACATCATACAGATAGAGGTGGCAGAACCCGACCCGACCTGGCATTTTTCAGAAAGTCAAACTGACCCGACTTAGCCCAAACCTGACCCAACCCGAGATCAAATAGCATGCAATCCAATTCAAATCAACATACGATTTAAAAAAAGTCGATATTAAAATTAACCCGACCCGACCCAACCCGAGATCTTTTAGAAGATCAAACTGACCTGACCCGAACCCGACCTACCCGCCCGATTTGCCACCTCTAGATATAGAACCTAAAAGTTCACTTGGATTGCATTTCCTAAAAGAATAGGAGAGTAATTGAATCAGTCAAGCTATCTGGCAAAAAATTTTCCCAAAGATTTTAGTATTATACTGTGAGATATTTAATTAGTGGCGTTATACAACAGGTATTGGCGGCTTTCGCTTCCTCTCGGTGCAAATCTCGACCATCCAATGGCAAATCCTTTTGGGCCAAATAGCCCCACACTGGAGCCAGTTGAGTTTGAACCGACTTTAGTGGTGGGTGGGGAATGTGATCTTTTGAGGGATCGAGCAGTGGATTATGCGACTAGGTTAAAGCAGATGGGAAAGCCAGTTAATGTAGCCAAGTTCAAGGGCCAACAACATGGGTTCTTCACTATTGATCCATGGTCCGAGGCATCTGCAGAGCTTATGCGCATGTTGCGTCAGTTTGTGCAGGAGGTGTGTTCAGTGTCAGGCTAATTGACTACAGTTGGCTGGCTCATGGTTATCAGTAGGATATGTTTTGTTTCAGCGATCAATGCTTCGTCTATCGATCCCATTATATTTGTGGGGTAAATATCTCGAATCGTTGTTTGATATAATGTATACAGTGAAAGAATGATGTCAATGTAATATAAACTTCAGCCGATAGTTGAAATAATCCTCACCTTTGTTGTAGCATGAAAGCATCAGCATGTCTGAACAGTTGAACGATTGCTGTGACAGTCTACTTGGCGTTATGAGCTAACAGCAGGGGTGGATAGAGGTCCAATGTGAATGCTCAGAATCCTTTAATGGGGCATACGGATTTACTGAGACTTCACTCCGATGAAAAGAACTGCTTTGCTGAAGAGCCCAATTTACTGTTAGCACAAAATGATCAAATCACGTAAGGTATTAACTCAAATTACACACTCTTATCTATTGTGGTTTATTCCTTTCCTCATTTCATCTTGCTTGATGGCTAATGCTACTTTTACCGCACAAAGTAATATCTGGTCGGGTCCAATCAACAGTTGACAGATCCAGTTTTCGTTTCTTTGCCGTAACTTGTTGTTCACTCGGTACTCTCCCGTAGAATAAAACCTTCATTCAGTCAGCTGGAGTGATTTTTTCTGCACACATTTCTGTCATCAATACTAGTCCCAGTTTTTTAGCTGTCTGGATAAGATTTGGCTGCTGAACCTAAAAATCCTGGTGATGGTTACAGCATTGAATCAGTCTAACTTGTGTTATAGTGCAAAAATAAATGTTGCTCTGTTTCGTCCATCACTAGCTCCTCTGTGTGATATATTGATTGTCTATTAAAGAATCCTGAAATCATACTAAAGTTAAACTTAAAAGAGTACTGAAAGCATAAAAGTAGTCTGTACAATACTACAATTTGAAAAAAAAAAAAAAAAAAAGTTGATGTTGATAATTGACTTATTGGAGCATGTCTTTGTCCAGAATTAAAAAGACAAGCAAGTTCTTTGGGGTTTGTTATTTCCAAATCTTATCTTAATCACGGACGCAGTCAAACAACCAAATATTCTTTAGATTTTCACACAGTGGATAAAAATTAATGAGAAGGACATCAAGTGTTTATTTTCTATTTTGAAGTTTGTCAGATTTATCAATTTCCAACTAATCTCTTTATTAAAGTACATATTTCCTCAGCTTTTCTTCCTTCATTCTTCATCATCTCTTTAGTAAAACTCGTAACATCAGAAGAAAAGGAGTAAACAAAGCTCTATCTAGCTAGCTCACCCTGACATGGCCGCTTCCGATGAACCTTATGTTGTGGAAGACTGCTATGGCATCCTCAAACTAATGAGCGACGGCACGGTGATCCGCTCAGACAGCTCACTCGATGCCGTCACCTTCCCTGATGATGGTTCTGTCGAGTCAAAAGACATCCTCTTCCAACCAAACCATTCTCTCCACATCCGCATTTATCGTCCCGTGAAAACCCCACCAAACACAAGGCTCCCTGTAGTAATCCACTTCCATGGCGGGGGCTTCTGCATTGGCTCCCGAACATGGCCCTACATCCATGCTTCCTGCCTCCGCCTCTCTGCAGAACTTGCTGTACTTGTTCTCGCATTTGATTATCGTCTAGCTCCCGAGCACCGCCTCCCCGCTGCCATCGAAGATGCCGAGGCTGCACTCGTCTGGCTAAAGTCCCAGTGTACCGGACCCAACACCGATCCATGGTTAGCAGAATCAGCAGACTTCACAAAGGTTTTTATATTGGGCGAGTCGGCAGGGGGAAACATGGCCCACCACATGGCCGTTAAGTTCGGACCGCACGGTTTAAGCCCGGTGCATATACGCGGTTTCATTCTTCTGGTACCAGGATTGATTGGAGAGGAGCTGACCAAGTCTGAGTTGGAATGTCCAACCAGTGCTCTCTTAACCCAAGAGGCAATGGACCGGTATCTGCGTTTGGCTTTACCAGCAGGGGCTACCCGCAACCACCCGGCCTTCAATGCTTTTGGGCCCGAAAGCCCTGATATTAGAACCGCCGAGATGGGGTCGATTCTGGTAGTGACCGCCGAGAGAGACATGCTGATTGATAGCAATGTGAACTATGTGAAGAAACTGGAAGAAATGGGGAAGAAAGTGGAGATGGTGCAGATTGCAGGAGCACAGCACCCCTTCTTTTCGCTCGAGCCTTTATCGGAGTCGACCGGTGAAGCTATAGGAGCCATTGGCCGGTTCATGAATGGAACCGGTAGTGTTGGGTTGGAGTCGAACTGAGTCTGACTGATGGGCTCTACTCTGGTGGCATGGCAAATGGCATGGCATGAATTAATTTGTTTTGATTGCCAGAGGGGATGTGATGTGAGCTGTGATCTCTTTGGTTGTTTCTTTTTGTTTTTCTATATATGATTTCTCTTAGAGGCATGCAATATTGTCTTGTCTGTCTGCTTGCAGTTGCATTGCATGCATCATGTGTCAGCATTTGATTTGATCATCAATCATTATAAGAGAGTTGTTAGCTAGGCTGCTAGGGTACTTTACGTAAGTTGTGTCAACGATGTGCAGTGCAGGTGCGTGCTTTGTTGATTTGATCAGTTGTTTCCAAGTCATTGTTATCATGGACCCGGCTGCAGCCGCAACAACCAACTGGCAACTACTTATTTGTTATCCTATCTAGAAACCGTAATGAAAAATGAAATGATATATATCGACATGTATATAATAATGTGTTAATTTCCTAATTGAAATAAAATTCGTAGCGTCAGAGAAAACGAGCAACGTACAGCAGCTCCTACTTGTCTTCAATCTTCATCACTCACTCACTCACTCACTCACTCCTCCATGGCCACTTCCCCAGCCCCAACCAGCAATCCTCATGTCGTCAAAGACTGCCGTATGTGGCATCCTCAAACTCATGATGAGCGACGGCACCGTCATCCGCTTACACAGTCCCCCTCCTCTCTGTCCCCTTCCCTGACGAATGACGATGGCTCCGTCCGATCCAAAGACATCCATGCTACTTGTCGGCGCCTCTCCGCTAGCTCAACTCTCTGTCTTCGCGCTGTTGTTTTCTTTTCATTTTCTGATCAGTTTTCTAGTGTGTGCTGTGCTCACATTACATTGTGTCTCACAATTTGATCGTTAATTAGTTGTAACAAAGTTGCTCGGTTAATTTGGTGGAAAAATAAATGTGCTTTGTTAAGATACATCTTATCAAGAGTACATATCTATTTATGCGATAAACTGTTCCAAAAGATATGTGTCATGGTTTTGTTTGTTTAATATATGGATGGGGCATATTTTTTTTAGATAAAGCGGAGGGTCAAGTCACTCAAATTTAAATATCTATAAAATACCTTCCATCCTTTCATCCGAGTTTTGAATCCGCGACCTCCCACATGGAGAGTGTTACCTTAGCCACTAGACCAAAGGCTGGTTCTTATAAATGGGGCACAGTTGCAAATAAAAAACATCGGTGAAATAAGAACTTATACATTGGTTTGCATGGTCTTAAGAAAAATGATAATAATTAATTTTGAAATTAATTAAACTTAATTTCTTGTCGAATATTGTGGCGTATTCCCATTCATTTGGGTTTCTACAAACTTTCAGAAAGTAATAATTAGATGAAAAATCCACCGAAACAATTAACCCAAAAAAAATATTATTATATCAACAATGCATGCAAAAGTTAGTATTCTGGTTGATCATTAAAAAAAACACAGTTTTACCTCTACCATTAACGAGCACTAATTATAATTATAGAATAAATAAGTAATTAAGATTTTGTGACATGCAGATAGGAAAAAAAAAAAAAAACATCCATGGAACAAGATTAATCTGTGGTTGATTGATACTGACTACAGTGGCTGTTAAAAGAGAACGAGGAGTTCGATACAGCACGAATTCATGAGATATGATACGGTACCATATATAATGGACGGAGTGAAAAGAGAATTCGAGTATAAAATTTGGGCCTTGATCCAAATAGCAGAAATCAGGGCCATACCAGCATGGCTTGATATCTACTTCTCTCACAAAGCAAAAGAAAGTAAATGGATATTTGTGGGCTCTCTCTCATAATTGCTCCAAAAATATTTTCACCAAAAAAAAAATTAGGAACCTCATTTGTCAATGCATTACCGTGCCATCCCGTGTCGTGTCTGTTCCGTGCTGTAGCGTTTTTCGTACCGTTCCGTATCGTATTTGAAACACTATGTGTATCGTTCCGTACCATTCCAACATTGTTAAAACTTAGATACGACACGGTTAATGACCCGCGCCGTATCCATTTCCGTACCTTATCCGTGTCGTTTCCATCCCTACCCGTGCCGTGTCGTGCCGGAACTGGCCACGTTGTGTCAATTTTTAAAACTCTATGCATTGGTTGGTGCTAACTTATATATTTATTCACCATTGTATATATGAGTAAAATACGGTCAAGAAATTATGTTTTGCAAAACTTTACATATGATTCAGTGGTTTTACATGAGATGTATAGAATGAGAACAAAAAAGAAAATTTGAAGAAATGCTGCTTTTGTCAATAATGGTTATTTTTTTTTTTTTTTGTGTGTGTAATGAACTAATGTTTTGTTAATTATTGATTAAGATGTACGTCTTTCGTGAACTTTGAGAACTGTTAATATGTTATAGCAGAAAATCAAATATAATTTAAACGTCAGATCTGTGATGATATTCCACCGGCTATTTGTACAAGAAATGATCAACACAAATATTCTTATCTTCAAATAAATAAATGCACATGAGGATGCCAATTTATTTTTTTATAGCAGAAAGAAAATCACAAGTAAACTTTTGACTGAACTGGCAATATCACATTTAAAATTGAGGAGGGTAAGGGTTCCAATGCCTAAAATAATGATCATAACTTTGTTGCATCCTCCATATCCAAAATGCACAAAAATGCAATGTAAATGCATTCATATTTATGCACTGAGTTCTGATGCATCATGCATTTAACTGTTAGTCATGTCCAGCATACAATTCAAACAAAAGACGCTGTTATTTTTTCAGCTTTCCACTAACAAGCTGCACATCTGTTCTTATCTAGGAAAAAAATTTTCCTTACAAGTGTTCCGATCTCATGCACAAATTTCTGAAATTCACTACAAACTACTAACAAAACAGTAATTATAATGAGAATTCGATCCCTTTAGAAGATGTAAGGTACAAGAGCCTTGACACCGGTCGGGAAGTCGTCGAATTTGGATACGTACCATCTTCTGGTGGCGACGCTTCTACCCACGAGGTAGAATGCGGATCCTAATGCGAAGCAAAATGGATAGACTGTTTGAGACATCACAGCCACCCCGAAAAGGTCGATGATCTCAAACAGGTAGTGCTGGCATATAACCAGATCGAAGAGGCCTCCTTTCGGTATCTTGTATGCCTTGTCGTTCTTTACTCTGAGATTTGCGAGGAGGTAGTGGTGGTAGAAATTGCCGCCTATTCCGACCAGAAAGAGCGCAATGCCGGCGTATGTCAGGTCAATCTCTGGCTCCGGCATGTTTCTACTGACGTACTGCAAGTAAATTATGAACACGGTGTTGTACAGGTAGCTAACAAAAATTGGAATCGCCGAATCTAACGTCACGTTTGAACTGTACCGGTGGATAAAAAGTACCTGAAAATTTTCAATTCTACTTAATGTGTTTGATTCTATTTACATTTTATAAATGCAGACTCTTTGTAGAATTTTCATATGCAGAAAAAAAATGGTGATTAAATGTTCTTGTTAATTTCTTAACAAGAAATTAACTTGTTAATCTTAACAAGAAATTAACAACAAGCACCTCTAATATCCTCTTCAAGAAGTGGAAGCCGATTGCTGCGGTAATGAGCGCACCGCGTGGAGCGTCCATGACACCGGGTACAAAGAATGCGGCGAAAGCAGCGAGCATAGCCGGGGCATACAAGAGACACATGCCAGTCCGTCCTGACAGTTTGGCAGAATTGACGTCCTTCCAGTTCCAGAACTTAGAGTAGGAGAGGTGAGACGTCCCTCTGGCTTCCGAGATGCCGATGTTGGCCAGAAAGACGAGACTCACCACCGACATGGCGTTCAGAAGCAGGGATGGCGGCGGCGGGTACAGGAAGGAACCAAAGATGTTCATTTTTTTTGGGTTAATTGCTTAATAGGAGATGATGGGCAAGGATTAATTAATGAAGAATTGAAGATTGAGTTTGTTTAATTAGTTTCTGAATTTCTGATTCCTCTCCATGGATGAATTGGTATCAGATCAAATGGGGATATTGAGCAAGTACGTGGCCAATCAAGTACGTACGTACTGCATTGTACGTAGTTCACGATGTCAGCCGTTGGATTGCCTGGAGATTCGTGCCAGCACGGATCACTAGACAATCCAACGGCTGACATTGTGAACTGCACAATGCAGTACGTTGGCGAAATGTGGATGGATGGAAGAGATGAGATGATATGAGATGATATGAGATGATACGATGCGATACGATACGATATGATATGATATGATATTATTAATTAATTAATAGCGGTGGAGGGCTGGAGGCACCAGACAATGACATTGCGCATTTATTTATTAACTAGAGGATTGCTCGCGCTCCGCCGCCAGTCGCCTTATTTTATTGTATTCAAGCATAAGATGGAGCATTAATGTATCAAATATATGGTATAATGATGGTACTCTCACTAAAGAATAGGTGGCCAAATATATAGGCCATATACTTTTTACAAGATGTTAACTAATTTTGTTAAAATATCTGTCACCGATAAATGTCTGGAACCAGTTCAATTCACTTTATATTGAAGTTTGCATATGATTTCTGCAGAATACCTTTTTTTTATTGCTTTATAGGAATAAATTGTATTAGTTTTTTAGTCCATCTGATACAAAAATAGGCAAATTTATTGTAAATTGAAAAAAAAAAAAAAAAGTTGAGCATGGTGACAAACTGTATCTACACATATTGTCAAGGTCTGCAAGCATCAAACTGAAGGGCACCAACAGTACTCTGATAATGATATTGTGGATATGGAAGACGAGTTCAAATCAATTAATTTTTGAATTTTTTTTCAAAAAGAAAAAATAAGAACATATAATAATTTAGTAGCCAAGTATGAACCAATGCATGTTAATTAAACACTGCAACAACATCCTCCTAAATGTTCTATTCTGCAAATTGACTGCAGACCTGTAATATACCAGTAAGTAAAAAACTGAAGCATACCTCATACAATACTACTGTGACCATCATCATCTTATGATTCATATCCACAACATAATAGAGAATCTCCATATTAAGTTGGAAGGACCCTGCAAACAACATTTCAGCCAAGAAAATGAAATAAAATATAACAATATGTAAATTAGGGTCTAGTAGTTTAAAAGGGCGGACATACATTAGTCCTCATATTATTGGAGATTTTTTATTTTGAATTTTGTTTGATATACTTAGAATGATGAGATGGATACCGTGTTCACAAACAGAAGTTAAAGCACTCTCAATTCACATACCAGCTTTCTTGGTCAAGAACAGACTCAAGGAGAGAGTGGGCATGGCTTGATGAGGCTGCAAATGTGCATCGTCTCAGTTCAACTCTTGTACAAATTCTTGGTGTCCTTGACCAGACGATCCCATTTCTATGCAAGAAACCATTGGATTTACAAAGTTTAATCAGTAAGCAATGCTTTAATAGACATAATTACACAGTGTAAGAGCCTAGGTAATGCATGTAAGGTGTTTGAAGAAAAGCCTAGGAAGAATATCAAAAAATTCATGACCAAGCATGTTTCATGTCTTCTTCAATTCCGTAAAAGATTTATACATCACTGACATCACAACAATTAAACATTGTTAATAGTAATTGCAAAGACAATTTCCTCATATATCACTACTATTTGCAAGTATTGTCAATTTGTGCAGTAAAATGCCGTAATTGAAGGAACAATAGAACTGGAGGGGATGTCAAGATAAGAGATGTTCGTGGTGGACGCAAGGCAGGGCTATGCACTAAAGGCCGCAGCAAGATTGGAGAGGTGGGTTATGACAGGCAGGTGGCTGGTGCGGTGGATGTGGTGCGACCGTGCGAGACAGGAGAGACGAGACCAAAGAGATGAGCGCTGGTGAATGTCGTCTGAGATAGGAGAGACGAGGTGCGTGGGGTTTCGGTTGAGGAGACAAGTTTAGGCGGGTTGGAGGCTTCAGGCTGAGTGCGCAACACGGAAGAAATTTTGCTTGGGCGGAGCCAGAAAGAAGAGAGCGAGGAATGACGGTGGGAGAAAGAAAGAAGAAAGTTGTAGAAATGTCCAGACCTTAAACCAACGGCTCAGATCAACTGTCACTCATCCGATGGATAGAATCGCTTTACTGTGCTTTACTGTTTAAATAACAGTACCTATTCCTCTTTAACGGTCCAAATCTGCAAATTGGTGTGAACCAACGCACCAGATTGATTTCAAGTAACTGTAGAAACTTGCGTTGAGGATTTATACTATATAAGAATTAGGAGGTTAGTGGGAAACGAAATCGTCAAAATTAGGATACAATTACAAACAACAAACATGCTTCATGCATGGCACCATGTGCATGCTTCATGCAGGCTGCAGCAGGTAGGAATCGTAGGATTGTTTACTTTGCGTTTCTTTTTGTTTCATTCTGTAGAGAATGTACAGGACTCATCCAGTACTGACGCCTGACGGTAATGGAGTGGACAGCAAATAAACTCACGATTTCACGCTCATCCTGTCATCCATCCAGGACCACTGTCGCTCGCTCGCTGCTGAGTGCTGATGCCTGATAAATAAACAAACTCTGAACCAGCATCCCAAACGATTGATTTCATATCCTCTCAAGCGCTGCATTGTCTAGCGCAACATGTGAACCGTTAGATCATCTCGAGATCTGTGTTGGCTCGAATCTCGATATGATCATCTCGAACCGTTTCTTCCTTTATTTCATTTTTACCATTTACCATAGTTATTAGTAATCATAGGTTTAACTAACTATAGTTACAATCAACCATGGTTTGATGTAAACTATTTATTTGCTTGGCCTTTGGATTCTTTGATTTAATTGTCGTCAGGTATCTAACAGGTATCTAACTATTGCAAGCTTCATTTTCATTCCTCCAGATCAGATTAATTAAAATGTAATATTGACATTTTTCACTTGATTCACTTACACCTATTTTTAGAAAAAAAAAATATATATATCACTTTAGATGGTCAGCCAACTCGACTACAAGCTAGATATCAAATAAAACTAAATTTATGAATGTGATGTGGACTGATTAAACTGCATTTTTTTTTTTTCGACGGGAAATCAATCGATCAAGCCATTCAAATTCAAATTGTTATTTTATAAATTCACCACCTGTGATTCAAATCTATGTTCTCCTATGGTAAAAATATTGTTGGCTGTCCATAAATCATATGATACAGTACAATAAACAATCAGTGAGCCTCATTACAGAATGTAAGGTACGATGGCCTTGACCTCGCCAGCCGGGAAGTCGTCGAATTTTGACATGTACCATTTCTTCGTGGCGACGCTTCTTCCCGTGAGATAAAACATGCAGCCAAGCGCGAAGCACAGCGGATAGATCGTCTGAGATATCAATGAGATGCCGAAGAAGCCGATGATCTCGAACAGGTAATGGGGGCAGATGACGAGGTCAAAGAGGCCGCCTTTCAGTATCTTGTAAGCCCTGTCATCACCTTTCTCTCGGAGCCTGGAGAGGAGAGGAGGTAATGTCATGTTCATCGTTTGCCAGGACAGGACAGCATCCGTACAATTGGCAGAGTTTGGCACCATTTATCCATCCAATACTCTCTTCTTCTTCTTATTCTTATTCAGTTATTCTTATTTGGGTTGGGTTGGGTTGGGTTCTGAATGGACTTGAAGATTATATTATATGCGGGACAGTTCCTTCATTCCAGTCGGCCCGGCGGCCCGGCCTATCTATGTTACAACAGCTTTGGTTTGGTTTGGTTTGCTACCTAAACTACTTCATCAGGCCCGTCAGTCATAATAAAATACCAACTACCCGGTGGGCTGGTGCCCTCTCAATTGGACTTTATGTATGGGCTGTCTCCAGCTGCTTACAGTTACAGGATTTATTCTCTCTCTCACATAGTAAGGCTATTGTATTATTAATAGTACAATTTGTCCTGTACTATTAGCCGTATCTTCAATTTCAAAATATTAATAGTTAATCTGAACTGTTTATTGTGATCTTTATATTCAATTTTACTTTTAAACTAAATTTTTAAAATTTTTTTACTATTTTTAAGATATTTTCATAAGTCACTTTATTAATACATTATGAGTCATTTAAATAAGTGACATCTTAAAATATCTAAAAAAATACTAAAAAAATTCTAAAAAATATAAAATTTGGTTTACAAGTAAATTGTATATAAAGATCATAATGAACAGTTTGGATCGAGTATTAATATTTTGAAATTAGATATATGAGTGAATATTACGGAACAATCCGTACTATTAATAGTATAATGAGGAGGGATCCATTGACAATGTCTATTTTGACAATCTTGACAATTCCAATTTTCAAAAATTTGAATAAAATAGTTAGAAATTCTCAAAAATAGAAAAAAGTTTACGGAACTATTATTTAAGTTATAGATTGATTATGTTTCTGATTATATTTAATTTAAGTGACGTTTGATAGCTTTTCAAAGATCCGTTAAATTACAACCGTTAAAAAATATATGAAATTTTGATAAGCCATCAAACAATGTCTAAATTGATTGAAATTTGAAACACAATCAATCTATTAGTTAAATAATACATCCATCAACTATTTTTC
This sequence comes from Cyperus esculentus, assembly GCA_030179965.1. Classification (NCBI taxonomy): domain Eukaryota; kingdom Viridiplantae; phylum Streptophyta; class Magnoliopsida; order Poales; family Cyperaceae; genus Cyperus; species Cyperus esculentus. The sequence goes on along the minus strand of JASGLE010000046.1, from coordinate 3,017,968 downwards.
ATTTTTAAAAATTTATATGATTTTATTCAAATTTTTTAAAGTTGGCATTGTCAAAATTGTTAAGATAGGCATTGTCAATAGATCCCTCCTCTAGTATAATATCTCACTCTCACAATTATTACTACTTCATCCCTTCCATTCCACATGAGAGCAACATGTATTACGATCTTATTCGTTAGCTAATTTCTAGGACTAAGTCTCACGTTTCATTATAACATTATAAATTTATAATTATAAGAAGCTGTTTAAGATTAAACTTGTATCCTTTCCTTTTTGACGATGGATCCAGATTCCAGAATACAGACGCGCTCTCTATGAATCTAACGCCATCAGTAAGTTATTACTCCCCTCCCCACAACTTCCAATTTTCCTTTGATACCTATAACTATAAAAGAGTAAAAAATGGTTACGAGTAATTAAATTAATTAAACCTTGTGGTACCTATTTGGCAATGTAGAAGGAAATCAAATTAGCTCCCATTAAATTTGTGGCAAATGATATTTTAGACATTATGGCTAACACCATATTTTCTTAAAAAATTGTCTGTTCGAAATTTAGATGGAGAATTCTTATAAATAATATATATTTATTGCAGTACTTTAATTTCATCTTCATTTGAGTAAGAAGATATAATATATATGCCAGTCACAAATGACATACGTTAATGTTAAATTGATGTAGATTTATCATGCATTATGTACATTCTTTTTCCATGCATATTTATTCCTTCATTTTATTAATAATTCCTATATAAGAAGGCAGTTTGCCTGTTTAATTACATCAATAATATAACTTGAATCCCAAATATTGTTTTTTCATTCTAATTGGATATGGTAGCAAGAAATATTCTAGAGACTCAACTCCTCCAAGAAGGTGGTCAGGTGGAGAAAAATACAAGATCGATCCATTGGTAATTTGGTATATGTATATCAAAGAAACCACCAAAAATTAATAAAGATAAAATTAAGACAAATCCAATTGGACTTTATTTGAGGGCAACACGAGCAGCCGAACATTGTCCCTTTCCAAACGCGTGGTTTTCTTGCTATAGAAAAAAGAAATATATTATTTTCAGTTATTTAATGTAACTGTCAAAAATATATATTTATAGTGGAGAGCTAGACTAATATGAAAACGTTTGCATTTCGCTCCGAAATGTTAACGGTCCAAATTATACTTTGTCATGTCTAAAATTTTGATTTATGGTTCCCATTAAATTCATCATATGAAAATACTAGTGGATACCAGTGTTTTGAATAACGGTTTGCGGTCGTCGGACGGACGGTCTACCGCTAAGCGACTAATCGTTATACGGCCGATTATTCGGATTTTAACGGACAATTTGGCGTTTTTTAGATTATGTGTATAATTATTTATATTTAATTTGAAAAAACAATTTTTTCATTTTTTTTAAGCATTTATAGTGATAACATAGTTAATTGTTTAAAGAAATGTACATAGCAAATACAAATAATTTACTAAAACAAAAAAAATAAATTAAAAAAATTGCAAGTACATAGGAAAAAATATTACATGCTATAAAATCCAAATCATTATGCTATAGGAAAAATATGACGGGATACGAGATTGAATTCAGTACTCGATATTGGGACTTGGCCCTTATACTTATGGCAAAAATCAAGCAGAAAAATAGTGTCTTATAGTTACTAGCTGAATCGACTTCCGCCTACTATATTCGGAACGGTTTAGTTACCGTATCCGACTATACGTCCGATTTATCGGCCAGATCGGCCGATTTTCAATACACTGGTGGATACAAAAATTTTCTATTTTTGGAGTTTTTTAAGTATTTGTTTTGGATTTTTCAAAATGACTATAAATATTAATAAAATAGTGCTTGTTTGTACATGAATTTTAAAAAATCCGAAATAAATACTTAAAAATCTTTAAAAATGGAAAATTTTTGTATCCTTAGTATTTTCATATAATAAATTTAATGGGGACAATAAATTAAAATTACGAGCGTGACAAAGTATAATTTAGACCGTTAGCATTTCGGATTGAAATGCAAATATTTTCACGGTAGTTATACTCTATAGTAGAAGACGGTGAGAGGATTTTCTCTTTTAATTTGACCTTTCGCTAACATTTTCTTAGTGATAGGAACTTCATGTTTTGATAACTGTTTCTTTGTTGTTCTTTCACTCGCTCTCTTCTGTTTTCTTAAGTTTAATATTTTATTAAAAAAAATGGTTCTTACAAGTCTGCGAGTTCGAAACCTGGATGAAAATCTTTTATAAACATTTAAATTTGAGTTATTTGACCTTCATCTTTATATAAAAAAAAGATTGTTTTTACTCCGTGGTGCTCTACCTACAAAGAAGCCACTGTATTTAAACTAGTGCATAAAATTCACGCAGGCACAATATATATTGATGAGTGAAACACAATTATTAATCAAAATGGAGAACAAAAAAATATTTTTTATATGAAATATTTTATAGATATTTAGGAATTGAGAAGGTTAGACTCCCAACTTTATCTCAATGCAGAAAATTATTAATCGAAATCACATAGTTAAATTCATGAAATGAAGTGCCTTTATTTTATGTTTATATGGCATGGTAGATAATATGAAACTATTATATTAGCTCAAGTGGGTGATATATCATATTAGTCACAATTAATATGTTATTTGATTAATATTATCAATATGCTCATTTTCAGAAAAGAAAATTTAAGTTGTGACTTTTGTGGGACTTAATTATAACTTGCATCCCTTATGAAAATTCATGACTTGTTATCATGTATTCATGTGTGTCAGAATTCAGAACAGCCGGTGATCTTGCGGTTCATGTATATAAATTATTATCATCAATCCATAAAACAATGAAGGTTCATTTCAAGTTTTTTTTTTTTTAATATATGTAAAATAATAAAACAGCACAATATTTAAATTGCTTGAAAAGATCGGGTCCAAAAAATCAAAACAATTAATTATTTTATTTTTTTTTTGTCGACAAGATAACAATATAAATATAAAAATGATTATGTTAAACATATATGAAAGAATGTCATGGATCATGGCACGTATAAAAGTGTTGTTAATTTAGACCTTTTCCTAATGAAAAAGAGAAAATGTACAAAGAAAAAAGAAGCTTAATTGGAGAATTAATTGATGTTATATTTCGTAGAGGTACACTCATATATATATGTGTGTTGTACAAAATGTTAAACTTGTTTTAATTCATGACACGACTTAGTTTAGTTTAGTTTGTGTGACACCTGAGCTGACATGACTTCCTTCAGACTTCAGTGGCTCGTTGAATGGGGTTTCCCTGGAACTGGAATTCTGGATGGATTGATAAAGGAAGAGAATAGACGTGGTGAAGAGAATATAAAAGCAATGAAGACACGGATCACGGATGCATGCTAGTAGCTTAAAGTAACCCGACCCAAAACCTTTTTAAGGAAGTGTTAACTAACGTGCAGGCCTTGATACATCCGACGACACATATATCGTGGCTACAGTATTGTTACAGAGACAAGAATCAACGAACGAACACCCGCACGAATCAGACACAGTAAACAATATATAAAATTTGTTATGGAGGACGGATAGTGAATTTGAATATAGTTTGTATGTTTGAACATTTTACGTTTGCAGTTAAGGAAATATATAGTCTCTGTGTCTCCGACTCTGTCAATACTAGTAAACAACATGATAACAGTGAGTCAAGTCGGTCCAACGAAGCGTTACTCATATAATTATCCCAACAGAACAGTTACAGTTGGAGACGCTAATCGTTTCCATTCCGCCCCAATTAACTACTGTTTTTTTTTTTGAATGAAAACTACTCTGTCGTTCCCTTTCCCTTTGCTGCAAAGCAAAATAATAATAAGCAGAAGGAATAGAATAGAATAACTGAGTGACAGCAGCTTGGCTGTCTGTCTTGAAGTCATCAAAGATCAAACATTACCCACCTTCCAAATGAATATTAATTAATTAATAATAAAGAAACATTAATAATAAAAAACTTATAGGAATAGAAATGGCCAAATGGAAATGGGTGACAATGTCGTAGCAGGGAGAGGGAGAGGGAGAGGGAGAGAGCAGGAGCAATAACGAAATAACGAAATGAATAATCAATTGATGAATAAGAAATAATTAAATTAATTAATCCAGAGAAGACGAAGATGGATGAAATATTATTATTCAATCTTTCTCAATCAACACTAACTAATAACTATTCTCTCTCTCTCTCTCTCTTTCAGTTCCATTCCATTCAGGCTTCAGCTCCTCTTCTATTCCTAATTCCTTCCTCCTATTCCCTTCGTCCTCTGTTTCCCTCCCTATTCCTATTCCTATTCCAACCACCATTCCCAATTGGCCCTATTCCAATTCCAATTCCAATTGCTATGCGCATGGGGATGGCGTCCCTGGCCGACGACCTCCCCTCCTTCACCGCCGCCTCCGACGCCTACGATCTCGCCTACACCAGCGCCTCCTTCGACCCTCCTCCTCCTGTTCCCACCTTCGACTCTTCCGCCTATTTCCCACCCGACCATCTCTCCCCCTCTTCCAGCTCCCTCTCTCCCTCCTCCTGGAACCAACGCGCCGTTAAACGCAAGCTTGAGCCCGGCGAGCTCCTCTCCCAGCTCAGCTCCTCCCTCAAATCCACTCCCCGCGCACCCGACCCCATCGTCAGCTCCCCACTCGTCAACAACAATGATGATGCTGGATTTGACTATGCCGAGGAGCTCGAGCATTTGAGAGAGAAGATCAGGGAGCAGGACAAGCAGATTCAGTCCCTGTGCGATGATCTCGACGAGGAGCGCAAGGCCGCGGCGTCTGCCGTCAGTGAGACCATGGAGATGATCCGGCGCCTCAACGACGAGAAGGCCGCGGCGCAGCTGGAGGCGCGCCAGATGAAGCAGTTCGCCGACGAGCTCGCGGCGCACCATGAGGAGGAGTTGGACGAGCTGGAGAAGGAGCTGGAGATGAAGGAGAACACCGTAGCCGACCTCGAGGCGCAGATGAAGGTGTACCGGGAGCGCATGAAGCAGCACGGCATTGAGCCGGACGGCGAGTCCGAGTTCGAGTCGGAGGGGGGGGACGACGGGAGGGGTGGCATTGTGGAGAAGCCGTACGATAGCTCGAGTGACTGGGTCTCGAACAGCAGGTACCAGATGTACCAGCCGAGGAGGGACGACACTGACCTCGACATGAAGCTCAGGAAGATCCTGACAAGGCTGGAGATGCTGGAGACCGACAGAGAGAGTGTGAGGAGGGACATGATGGCGATGCGTGCCGAGAAGGCGCAGCTGCTCCTGATGAGGAACATTGCGACGCGGCTGTGCACGCAGGTGGCTGCCGAGCGCCGCATGGTCAAGAGGTCTAACTCTAACAGCGGCCCGAAATTCTCGGTCTTTGGGGTGTTCAAGGTAATTCCTCGATTGTTAGGGATTTCTGAGTGATTTTATTTTGGGATAGTTTTTCTTTTTGCATTATTTCCACATCTTTGAAACAATTAATTATAAGAAATTGTGACATGATCATATGTGTATTCATTCAAAATGAGAAAAAGGAGAGTAAATAGTTTTGGGGTTTTTTTTTTTTTTGACTTGTTTAGTAGTGATTATTACTAGATTGTTATATATACTTTCTAATGTGATTTCTGGTTATGAACAGATCATATGAGTGTGAATTAAATTTGTTTTGTTTCTGGAAACCTTATTTGTTTTGTTGTGTCTTTTCTGCTTTGTTGTGGTTTAAATTGCTTGTTACTGTAGACTTCTGGTAGTTTGCTCTGGATATCTATCTGCTGCCTGTAAACAGATTACAAGAATGTGTCAATCTTATTGAATCAGACCATCTGATAGAAAAACCAAATTAAGATCAGGTTGAAGCACTGACATTTAGTGGCTAATGATACTATTTTGTGCCATCTCGCACAATAATAATCCGCTTCTGAATAACACTAACCTATAGAGAATAGAGATGTGATAATGTATATGAGCAACCTTTTTCTCCTTAGCTGTTGTCACTGGTAATCACCGGTTCAATGGCTAATTGTTGAACCACAAAAATGCTTATAGATGATCATTTCGATACTTCCATTTGTGAAATTGCATCTCCAAGTGCTCCCGGGATAACAGTACAGCGATCACTTGGAACAACTTCTGTTACATCATTGACAAAACAAGGTCAAACTAGGATTCACTACAATTTCACGAACCATGAAGGCCTGTACCAAAATTTTAACACGTTTTACCTCTGAAAAGCGAGTTGATCGATTTATTTATGTCTTGTTCTGTAATTTGATCCTCTATGTTCATCATAAAAACTACCTAAAGTTGTCTAGAGAATAACATTTTGTAGTTTGGTGATCAATTCGTAAGTTACAATATTGTTTATGCTAGTTCTCTCATATTGTTGAATCCGGATCTCTTTCATTAATCATGATAATTAATGTTTTGTCCCTCTTTGCAGTGGGTTTTCAGTGTATTCTTCCAGAGTAATGAAAAAAGGTAAATAAACTTAATTACTGTTTCTTTGCCTTTCTTATCTTCAGATCATTTATGCATAAACAAAAATTAAATTTTCATGGTGCAATCTCCATATTTGCAGGGGCATGTATGGATTAAGTAACACTAGTATTGCTTTTCTGCTGCTTCTTGGCCTCACTAGTTTCAATCGATCAAGAAGTCCCCAAAGAAACAAGTCATGACTTGGAACCCTTACATGGAGTCTTGGCTTCTTGCTATCCTGTTCGCAACCCTTCCAGCCACTACTGATACTGTAAGATCATTAGTTCAGTTTATTTCATCTAATTTTCTTTTGAAATTGTAATTTTCTTTGGTAAAGTTAGTTACTTGCCCACTAAACAGGTGCTGTCATATTGTGCTGCTAATGCTGTTGGCAAGAGATAGGAGAAATTGGTTAGTGTCATGCGAGGCCTGAACAATTTCATTCAGTGTAGATGGAAAAATGAAATCACAATATAGAGTTGGGTTTTCTGTGAGATTTTGAATGCATTTTTTTGTGAATTTTTTTGTGTTTTGGTGATGATGGCTTGGAATTGTAAATTTCTAATTTTTGTTAGGGGGTTGCTTTGTAATTGCTTAATCACGCCCTGTGTAGGTAGCTTTTCACATTTTTTTTTTTCCTTTTTCTTTTTTGTATATTGTAAATCTTTATAGGTTTGGAGTTGTACACAACAGAATTTTAAGGTCATCGAATTATTGAAGATGACATCTGGGGTGCTAGGTAGCTTGTTAAATAATAAATTGTGTACAAATTTGCTTCTAAATGTTGAATTATTTTTTTTTTAAATCCTTGAAAATTGTATTTACTTGAGAAAAATAAAAATAAAAAACTCCAATCTTCTTTTTGGAAATTTTTTTTTGTTTGCTATAGCTCGTATGTTTAATCAAATTTGATCATTGTAGCAATCTTATGCTCCTCAGCTTTGGTCGCTCTATTGTTTAGATACTTTTTTTTCATTCCAATAGGATATTCTTATTCTTGTAGACGAGTTATTTGAATCTTGAAATAGTGACGTTCCTTTGTTCTTTTATAGTATTTATTCTAAGACATCCACAAACTCAATTTGCCACAAAAAAGTTTTACACGCCCATCAATACTGCGGCAGAGCTTGAACCAAAATTACCAGGTGCTAAAATATTTTGGTACCGGACTTTTGATATTACATTGAAATTTTTACAGGCCGAAATAATAATGTTATCATAGTATATTTAACATAAAAAGTCATAAATATATGAATCGACAAATCTGAAAGTCAGTTGGTAATTAAGATGAGCCATTACTTGAAGACCAGTATCGTTTTTCTGTTTAATGAATCCAAGCTTCTTACAGTTTAACAGTGACCGATGAATAAATAATTTATTGATTTACAATATATAATGATCAAAAAAATTAATTTACAATATATTAAAGTAGGTACACCTGTCACTAACTGTTCCAATCTTAATTCTACTAATTCTACCATTTTTTTTATTTTTCAAAAGAAACATTTATGCCAATAATATGAGTTTTTGTTATATATATATATATATGCTCAGATTACGTGCAAGTTTGTCATAATTTGTGGCCACCTACTCAATACATAAAATTTCGAATTTCTTAACTAAATAATTTTGAAATTTTCTTGGTCAATTGTGTTTTGATTGCTAATATTTAAGAATATTAAACTTCTAGCCAGCAACTATAAGAAACTCTCAGTCAGGCAATTAATTAGTTTTAAATGTGATATTGCCAGTTCATTCAAAAGTTTACTTGTGATTTTCTTTCTGCTATTAAAAATCAATTTAGCATCCCCATGTGCATTTATTTATTTGAAGATAAGAATATTTGTGTTGATCATTTCTTGTACAAATAGCCGGTGGAATATTATCATCACAAATCCGACGTTTTAGTTCGATTTGATTTTGTGTTATAACATGATAAGATAACAGTTTCCAAAGTTCACGAAATTAAGACGTACATCTTAATTAATAATTTTATGCGAAATGTTACTTATAACATGATAACAGTTTCCTCATTTGTCGATGCATTGGTGTTAAGTTATATATTTATTCACCGTTATATATACGAGTAAAGATACGGTCAAGAAATGCTGTTTTGCAAAATTTTACGCATCTTGAGCCCGTTTAGAAACAAACACGTTTTTACGTGTAGACGCCATGAATTAAAACAAGTTTAACATTTTGTACAACACACACGTATATATATATACCTCTACGAAGTATAACATCAATTCTCCAATTAAACTTTTTTTTTCATGTACATTTTGTCTTTTTCATTAGGAAAAGGTCTAAAAAAGACTTTTATTTATAAAATAACAATCCCACCTGATACGTGTCATGATCCATGACATTCTTTCATATGTTTAATTAACATGTTCATTTTAATATTTATATTTTTATCTTGTCGGCAAAAAAAAAATAATTGTTTTGATTTTTTGGACCCGATCTTTTCAAGCAATTTTAAATATTGTGCGGTTTTATTATTTTATATATATATAAAAAAGCTTGAAATGAACCTCATTCTTCATTATTTTATGTATTGATGATAATATATAATTTATACACATGAATGCGTGATAATAACAAGTCATGAATTTTCATAAGAGATGCAAGTTCTAATTTCTAATTAAGTCCCACAAAAGTCATAACTTAATTTTTTTCTCAAAAAAATGAGCATATTGATAATATTAATCAAATAACATATTAATTGAGACTAAGATGATATATCACCCACTTAAGCTATATAATAGTTTCATATTATCTACCATTAGGGGTGCATAAGCATAACGTGCGAAACGATCATGAAAATGACCATGATCGTTACTCGTTTCGTTTAAGTAACGATAAAAAAAAAATTCCGTTGATTGTTTCGTTATAGTTAATGATTAAAACGTTCAAAACGCTTGCGGCCGTCCATGCCCTCGTTCTGCATCGACGCCAATGTCGCCGTTGCTGTCCAGGTTGGATCCCCACTCACGGTCCCTGTGGTGCTTGCACCTGTTTTGTTTCTTTCTGATATCCCCACTTGTGATCCAGGAAGGAAGAAAGAAATTGTCGGAAAAAGCAAGAAGAAACTGGAAAAAGAAGGAGAAAGGGAAAAGAAAGGTGCAGTACAGGTTAAAAAGTTTTGAGCAGTCGGTAGAATAGCATATAATAGCATGCAGGTAGAATACCAAACAAAAAAACGAAAGAAACAAAACAGAATCGCGGTTTTCGTCTTTCGTTCCATTTAGAAAACGCAACCAAAATCCATTCCGTTAACCGTTTTGTTTGAACGAAACGAAACGAAATAACGGTAAATGACGTTCCATTTGCACCCCTATCTACCATGCCATAAACATAACAAAGGCACTATATATAAAAGATCTCATATAGAAAGTATTACCTTTGTCCTTAGACCAAATTAGCCGGGTTCTCCATTTTGATTAATAATTGTGAATTTCACTCGTCAATATATATATACAGTGGCTTCTTTGTAAGTAGAGCACCACGGAGTAAGCATAATCTTTTTTTGAGATAAATGTTAAGTCATTCAAATTTAACTGTTTATAAAAGATTCACATCCATGTTTCGAACTCGCGAAATATTTTTTTAGAAAATATATAACATAAGAAACATGAGAGGGAGTGAAAGAACGACATAGAGAATTATCAAAACGGGAAGTTCCTATCACTAAGAAAACGTTAACGAAAAGGTCAAATTAAAAGAGAAAATCCTCTCACCGTTTTCCACAATAAATATGTAACTTTTTGACAATAACATTAAATAACTGAAAAATATATATTTCTTTTGGGAAGTTATAATTTGTTCCCCTTAAAAATCTCCCTTACTTATCTCCTAATACATTTTTAATTGAAAAATTCTTTTAACACGTAACAAATACTTTTGACGGTTAAAATGTATATCCTTAACCATGCAAAAAAAACTCATACATGCATGATGAAATGAGGAATAATGACAAAAAAATTACTCAAAAATTGAGAGAATATGAAAAAATTTTAAGCGATTTAATTAAGAAGAGGAATAAGAGTGAAAGTAAGGGGAAAAAGATAATTTCTCATTTCATTTTTCTAGCAAGAAGTCGACGCGTTTGGAAAGGGACAATGTTTGGCTGCTCGTGTTGGCTGCCCTCAACTAAAGTCCAATTAGATCTGTCTTTTATTTATCTTTATTAATTTTTGGTGGTTTCTTTGATATACCAATGGAACGATCTTGTTTTTTTCCTCCACCTTACCACCTTCTTGGAGGAGTTGAATCTCTAGAATATATATATATTCCTTGCTACCATATCCGATTAGAATGAAAAATAATTTTTGGAATTCAATTAATGTTATTGATGTAAGCAGGCAAATTTGTCTACATAGAAATTATTTATAAAATAAAGGGATTAATTTTTATAGAGAAAGAATGTACATAATGATAAATTTTCATCAATTTAACATCGACATATGTCATTTGTCATTGGCATATTTTATATCTTCTTTCTAAGATAAAAATGAATATCAAGTATTTCAAAAAATATATATAAGAATTCACCATCTTAATTTTTATTATGGAATCATGTATTGTTTGCATGCAATGCAAGTGACAAGTACTAGTAGTAAGAAAAATTGATAATTAGATTGTAGGAGCATAGATTCCAGAGCAGCCAGACCCCAAGAAAAGCAAACCGTTGGCAGTTTATTACAGGCTTGGAAATGGAAACAGTCGAGTCGACTAAGAGTAAGAATGGACCCATCAAGGAGCTGCAACATGCCATGAATACGATACGATGATGGCAAACAAGGTCCCACAAATTCCAACAATAATATTCGCTAATTAATGTGCAAAATAACTTTTACCACAAGGTTTAATTAATTACTCATCCCCCATTTTTTACTCTTTTATAGGTATCCAAGGAAAATTGGAAAGTTGTGGGGAGTAACTTAATTAGCCTAACGTTGGCAGCAGCTGTCAACATTTAAAAAATAAAAACTAAAAAAACTTAATTAGCCTAGAAATTATGATGAAACGTGAGACTTAGTCCTAGAGATTAGCTAATGAATAAGACCGTAAATTCGTAATACATGTTGCTCTCATAAGTCTCATGTGGAAATTGGAATGGATGGAGTAATAATTCTGCAAGTAAGTAGCTGGAAAAAACCGATAAAGCCCATTGAGAGGGCTCCGGGTAGTATGACGGGCCTGATGAAGTTTAGGTAGCAAACCAAACATCAAATCAGGTCCAAACATAAATAGGCCGGGCCGGGCCGGGCCGACTCGAATGAATGAACTGCTCCGCATATAATATAATATAATCTTCAGGTCCATTCAGAACACAACCCAGCCCAACCCAATGAGATGGACAGAGATCCATCCGCACATCAAATCAGGTCCAGGACGACAGAACAGAACAGCATGCATTTGGCAGCTGCAGCAGTCAGTGCAGCAGGCTCTGGAGGGAGAACCATTTCAACGCGCTGCCTGCCGGGCCGATTGATTTGATTATTCACAAGAATAAGATAAGATATAGCATTTTGTTTCTGTACCTCATTCTCATGCCACCGCCTGCCTCTTATCAGTTGTGAGCTGACGTTGTGAACTGCACAATGCAGCAGTAAGTCGGGGGATGAGCACTCCAACCAAACCAACATATGAGATATGATATAGTCATCAAATTTTCTATTTCCTCTCTTCTCTTCTCTTCTTCATTAAAAGAAACAAAAAAAACAAAGAGAAGAAGAGATTGATGAAATGATGAACATGATGACATCATCAATCCTGTATCCGCCGCCGTCGTCCCTGCTCCTCAACACCTTATCACTCCTCAATGTCGTCGGCCTCGCGGTTGAAGGCGTGCTCGAGGTCAGGGGAACGCACATCGCCTACTCCAAGTTCTCACCGGCAACCGACCCCCGCAGTACTCGGCCCGCAGCACTGCTGCTGTCCGGGCGCAGCGGGATGCTCCTCACCTACATACCTGCACTGCTCGCTGCCACGGTGCCTCCTTCTTCCTTCCCTCCGTCCGCGAGGCCCCCCGGGTGCTGCTGCTCGCCGCAGCGCTCACTCTGCATTTTTTCAAGAGGGTCTTCGAGGTACGTACCGGTACTGACAATATCAATTGAGAGTTTTCAAGTTTTGAGCTTTGTATAGCAATTGTACAAAATTTATGGCTGTCAATGCAACAAAATTTTGTGCTATTTCATTTTGTTTCGTCCAGACGAAACGACTAAAGAAACGATCTACTGTAAACGAAATGAAACGATCTATATATTCTATTTCGTTTTCCATTTTCATATAATATTACTACTCACAAAAGCAATTATTTTCGTTCTTCCGTTCCGTTTCGTCCAGACGAAACAATTTACAGTTTCGTTAAACAAAACGAAACGAAACGAAATGAAACAACCCAATTTTGTGATCGTTTAGTTGCGTTGACACCCCTAACAAAATTCATTAGTAAATCTACCATTTTGCTTTTTTTTTTTTTTTTTTTTCAAATTCGGATACAAATATATCGTTTTGCTAAATCATGTACCAGGTAATTAATCATTTCTTTTCCAGGTATTGTTTGTGCACAAATATAGCGGGGCTATTCGGTTCGACATAACCGCCTTCTTTGCCTTCAGTTACGTTACGCTGACCATGAGCATGATCTACTCGCAGTATCTCAGTCGGAACTTGCCGGAACCCCGAATCAACCTAACATACGCCGGCATTGCGCTCTTTCTGGTCGGAATAATCGGCAATTTCTACCATCATTACCTGCTCTCCAGGCTCCGAGAGAAAGGTGACAGGGCGTACAGGATACCAAAAGGCGGCCTCTTTGACCTCGTCATCTGCCCCCATTACCTGTTTGAGATCATCACCTTCTTCGGTATGTCGTTGATATCTCAAACGGTCTATCCGCTGTGCTTTGCGCTTGGCTGCATGTTTTATCTCACGGGAAGAAGCATCGCCACTAGGAAATGGTATGTGTCGAAATTCGACGACTTCCCGGCTGGCGAGGTCAAGGCCATCGTACCGTACATTTTGTAATGAAGCTCACTGATTGTTTACTTTTAGTGTATCATTTGATTTATGGACAGCCAACAATATTTTTACAATTGATTTGCCCATCGAAATGCAGGTTAATTCACTCCACATCACATTCATAGATTTAGTTTTATTAGATATTTAGCTTGCAGTCGAGTTGGCTGCAGATCTGAAGTGATATTTTTTTTTTCCTTCTAAAAATAGATGCAATCGGTGTTGGACTATCTTCTCTTCAATCGGAGCCACCCCTACTTTGTCACGTATCGTATCAAAAATGATGACATACGTGACAAAGTAGGGGTGGCTCCGATTGAAGAGAAGATAGTCCAACACCGATTGAGGTGGTTTGGACATGTTTAACGGAGACCTCCTGAAGCACCAGTACGTAGCAGTATCCTAACCCGTACCGAGAACACGAAAAGGGGTAGAGGTCGGCCAAAACTGATATGGGAGAAAGCTGTAAAAAGAGACTTGAAGGCATGGAGTATATCCGAAGAGCTGCTCTTGGATAGGGACGCGTGGAAATTAGCAATCCACGTACCGGAACCATGACCAACAAATCAAACCCCTAGCGGCTATTATTATATTACTATTATTACTATGACTACTATTTCACTATTATTACTATTATTATTACTATTATTATTAGTATTATTACTACTACCACTATTACTACTATGTAGTATCATCATTGTTATCATTCATATTAGTATTATGTAGTATCATACTCATCATTACTATCATTCATATTAGGACTAGTTTTTCACTATTACCATTGTTATTACTGTTCTTTCTTTATTTATCTATTTTATCTTTCTTACGATCATGATCATCATTGGGTCTTACTTGGTTTCATTTCTAGCCTACCCCAACTTGTTTGGGACTAAAGGCTTGGTTGTTGTTGTTGTTGTTCTAAAAATAGATGCAAGTGAATCAAGTGAAAAAGGTCAAGATTACATTTCAATTAATCTGATTTGGTGGAATGGAACTTGCAATGATTATAATCTGCTACAAATCTGAGGACAAATAAATTAAAGAATCCAAAGGCCAATCAAGTTTGGGGGATTTGTTGTTCACAGGTATGACAATATAGAATCAAATCGGGGAGTATTAACCAAAATCCAATTCAAAGCAGTTGAGTTCTTGTTCTTCCCATGGCGTGGCCTATACTATATGTGTATATACTCAGACCTGAAGGCAAATTTATGGATAATGGTATGGACAGTGCATTGCGTCTAACTAAAAATAAAGAATAAAAATAAGAAAAGACCTTATTTTTCCCATCTGGGTTTTGAACCCGCGACCTCCCACACGGAGAGCATTGCCCTTAGCCACTACACCAAAGGCCGGTTCTCGATAGTTAGCTAAAACCTATTACATATAACTATGGTAAAATGAAATAAAGAAAGAAACAATGGTCCTGGTCCTCCTGGATGAGTGTGAATTTATCTGCTATAGACCTAGCTAAGAAAAGAACAAAACTACACAAGTAATGAAACAAGATTTTATTTGCTGTCCATTTCCCACGCCGAGATCATTTGTGTATGATATTAAATGAAACAAAAACAAACACAAGTAAACAATCTCACCTGATGCATGTTTGTAATTAACTTTGTAT
Source organism: Cyperus esculentus (assembly GCA_030179965.1). Lineage (NCBI taxonomy): Eukaryota > Viridiplantae > Streptophyta > Magnoliopsida > Poales > Cyperaceae > Cyperus > Cyperus esculentus. The sequence goes on along the minus strand of JASGLE010000046.1, from coordinate 3,002,826 downwards.
CCTAATTTCCCACTGAATTCCCAATTCCTAATGGATGCGGACTGCCTGGTGCCTCCACCACCATTAATATCATCTCTTCCATTCCATCCACCCATCCATTTTGCCACATTTCACCGGGACGTACACACACTTAATTGGCCACGTCCTTTTGAATTGATTCCCTGCTTTCCTTGTATATCCCCATCTGAAACATCGGCTGGCCACCCACACCAAAAGTTCAATTCCAACTTATCCGTATATATATGGCTAATTTTGCAGAAACACTCTAATTTTGCAGAAGATAATTAAACAAACTCAATCTTCAATTCTTCATCAATTAGTCCTTGCCCATCATCTCCTATTAAGCAATTCACCCAAAAAAAATGAACATCTTTGGTTCAATCCTGTACCCGCCGCCGCCGTCCCTGCTCCTGAACGCCATGTCGGCGGTGGGTCTCATCTCTCTGGCCAACGCCGGCATCTCGGAAGCCAGAGGGACGTCCCACCTCTCCTACTCTAAGTTCTGGAACTGGAAGGACGCCAATTCTGCCAAAGGTGCTGCTAAGACCGCCGCTGCCAAATTGTCAGGACGCACTGGCATGTGTCTCTTGTACGCCCCGGCTATGCTCGCTGCTTTCGCCGCGTTCTTTGTACCCGGTGTCGTGGATGCGCCACGAGGCGCGCTTGTTACCGCAGCAATCGGTTTCCACTTCTTGAAGAGGATATTGGAGGTGCGTGTTGTTAATTTCTAACATTTAGTCATCTTTTTTTCTGCATTTATAAAACATAATCAAATACATTGACAAGTATTATCGAAAATTTTCATTTTTCAGGTACTTTTTATCCACCGGTACAGCGCGAACGTGATGTTAGATTCGGCGATTCCGATTTCCATAAGCTACCTGTACAACACCGTGTTCATAATATACTCCCAGTACGTCAGTAGAAACATGCCAGAGCCAGAAATCGACCTGACGTACGCCGGCATTGCGCTCTTTCTGGTCGGAATAGGCGGCAATTTCTACCACCACTACCTTCTCGCCAGGCTCAGAGAAAAGAACGACAAGACCTACAAGATACCCAAAGGTGGCCTCTTCAATCTGGTTATATGCCCGCATTACCTGTTTGAGATCATCGACCTTTTCGGGGTGGCTGTGATGTCTCAAACAGTCTATCCCTTTTGCTTCGCGTTAGGATCCGCATTCTACCTCATGGGCAGAAGCGTCGCCACCAGAAGATGGTACGTATCCAAATTCGACGACTTTCCGGCCGGTGTCAAGGCTCTTGTACCTTACATCTTCTAAAGGGATAGAATTCTCATTATAATTACTGTTTTGTTAGTACTTTGTAGTGAATTTCAGAAATTTGTGCATGAGATTGGAACACTTGTAAGGAAATTTAATTTTCCTAATTAATAACAGATGTGCAGCTTGTTAGTGGAAAGCTGAAAAAATAACAGTGTCTTTTGTTTGAATTGTATGCTGAACAGGAAGGACATTAGATTTTTTGACATGAAAATTCTATCTTCCCGAAAGAAGAAACCTCAGCTGTTGATCTTTTTTGAGATAGATCAACACCATTAATTTTTAATAATGTCCCGACCTGTTAATTTAAGGCCCAAATAGCATGCGTTATAGTTGTTTAATTTTAGTAGCCCGAACTTGATCTAACATCTCCATGTCTTTTTTTTATTGAGAAACCCAACCTCTTTACGTTCAACATGATGGGATATCATGAGTAGAATCATCTTCTTCTTGTTGTTTTGAATTTAGCGACCCTGTTGCGTATATTTCTTTTTTATTTTATTTTATCATCTATAACTATGTTTTTTATGTTTTTTTTTTTTTTTTTGGTTCTTCTAACATTAAGACATCATTGCTTTATTATATTGTTTTTGTATTATTTTGTTTTTAGGATGTTAGTATTTAATTATATAATTATGATTTATAGAGTAAGAAGTTACATATTATCTTAGTCTTAAGATAAAAAAAATAACAGATTATTATAACGAATATATTTTGGTCCAAAGCAATACGTGAACTACTCACTAGTACTTTGTAAAAGCTTATTCCTAATTCATGAATAATCCATTATTTGGTCCAAATATGTACAACACCGTTTGGATGAAATTGGTGATACCGTAAATTACTGGTATGACAGAGATTATGAATGATCTGTTAACTATGTTCACTGTTAGTAACCGTAGCGCATACATATTTTTAATAAGAAAATTGATGTTGCAATTTCAGTTATCAAAATATGCTCAATGTAAAATAAAAAAAAAAAAAAGTTGTTTTAATTAAAAAAAAAAAGGATTTAACTCCAGTTTCAACATTGGGGGCCGTTCGGTAATCCCTCCTTAGGCTTCCTTAGACTTCCTTTAGCTTCCTTAGTCTCTTAATCCTTCCGAACGCAAACTCCTTAGCACAGATTAAAAGTTTCTCTTTAAGCCTCATTTTGATCGGGGCTTAAGCCTTGCCCGGATTCTTAAGGAAGCAATACCCATGGCTTAAGGCTTAAGCTTTCTTAAGTCATTTTTCTTTTTCCAAACGAGTGTGGCTTAGTGAGACTTAAATATTTAAGATAACCACCTTGCTGAACAACTCCTGGAAATTGAAATACTCCATTTTTTTTTTTAAAAAAAAACAGGAAAATAATTTGATAGTGTGTTTGGTATAGGGAGGATAGGTAGGAGAAATAGTGTGGCAGGTGACTGACAAATGAGAAATCGACCCGCCACGTGAAAACAGTAGATCATAAATCGGATTGGAACTGGTCTCTTCTTCTTCTTCCCCAATCTGGGAACTGTTCTCTTTGTATTGGTCGATCGAGTGACTGCGTCCACTG